>PVKB01003476.1:0-197656 GCA_004027205.1 Ctenodactylus gundi | reverse complement strand
GAAATTATAAGAAGAGAAGGGGAAAGGAAAAGTCATTCAAAAGTTGTCCTCCGGTGGGATTCAGGTGACGAGCCTTCAGAGGGATATGGTGGAAACCTGCAGGGTCGGAAGCTAAAACTATGACAAAGTTAGCTTGAAAGCATATGGGAGGCTTATTCACCAGGAAAACAACTGGCCAGGAGAGATTTTGGAGTCATTGTACCCCTTTTGATTATATCTGGAATATGTTGTGGTGGTAATGAGAAAAATACCGTGTGAGGATCACTCAGGGCTATTATTCAATGATGCTGGAGAGGAGATTAATGCATAAGGCTCCTGTGTTCCCATGTCACCCTTTCAACTTAGTGCTGTCTGCTGTAGAGTGATCGGGTTTGCTGATTCAGGAAAATTTGAGATAGCAGTGGCAAATAGAATTTCGAACAAATAAAGGGCACAAAACAAGATTAAGATAATAGCTTTGATGTTAGTTTGATGTACGGGTAATGGAACGCCTACAATTTATTTAAGTAACTTTACTTCCATCATAAGAGTAATCCTGTCACATAAATCTTTATAGATCAGCAATTCCACTACTCACTATACTGACTGAAAGTTGCAGATCAATGAAATATTTCATGGCTAATTGCTCAAAGTGCTTTTATTTCAAGCATGAATTTACAAACATTTCAGTAGGAACAACTTGCATAAGCACTCCCCAGACTATTTCTTCTACCACTACTTTCAAAGCATACAGGCTTATTAGACTCTCTTTCAAATATCTCCTCATGAAAGCCAGCAAAATTACAGAAGAAGAGGTACACAGGTGAGAAAAAGCATGAAAAGGGTTTTTGGAGAAACATACCTTTCACATCCCAGGTGAGCAGTTGGTTGAATGGGAGAAATTTATTTCAATCTTGGCTGATTTGAGACCTAATCAATGTAGGCACCAACACTGTAAGTTTTCTAAGTTTGGAAGTATAAGCTGAGAGATAATAAAAGACATTGCCATAGAAATAAATACAAAATAATTTTTTGGCATTTGGTAGCTTCAATTCATTGTACAAATTTGTTAAGTAACATTTACAGATTATCACTGGAATATATAAAGAATTCTAGATTTTTGAAATATGCATACCACTAGCATTTGCGATGGAAATTTCTGTAGCAGGTACTCGTTTGGTGAAAAATAATCTATTCAGGGTGGTAAAGAATGCAGGTGATTTTAGTTTTCATGAGAAAAAGAGAAAGCAAGAAAAACAGAAAAATTGAAAGGAAGCCAAATAAAAGTAGAATTAGACATACTTCCCTTTTCTCACTCACCTTCTCTTGTTGGGGAGTCAGACAGAAAAGTATTCACTTTACTGAAGAAATTGTTGGCCATCATTCCTAAAGTTGGGCCTGCAGAGTCGTCAGGAATTTGTGATTTCTACAGTGTCTTAAGTTAGTTCCCTGCTCTTGATTTGTTCTGAGTACACAAGGGAAACAGTGAGTGACGTCTGAGATCTCTGAGACCTACAGTGGAGAGTGGGCCATGGTGTTGCAGGATGGAGAGAGTCAGAATTCAAAATAAGAAATGATGACAGTATTTGCCCTCTTTTATACTACTTGCTTTTTCAGCACAGAACTTGTTTATCTATTTATGGACTTTATATCTAACAACTCATTACTCCCAAAGTCATTGCAGTAGCAGCCCTTTATTTTGAAATCACTAAGGTGATGGAGCGTGGACCTTGGTATATGAGGCCACGTTACCTCATCATCTACCATAGGCTTTACTGCAGAGAGTAGAGGTAAAAAGGGTCTTGTTTCTGACAAACTACTGCTCATGCTTCAGATTACCCCCAAATTACTGAACTTCAAGTCCTAGTAGCTTTTCAGAGCAAGAAGATAAAAAATGTCATATTGACTCCACACTTCCCACCTTGAAACTTTCCAACTGTATCTTCCCACACTGCTAGAAAAGCTCTTATTTCTTCAAGTTTATCAGTGCTTGTCCCCTGGGTCCATGGTGTAGCCCTGTGACCAGCCTCTTCAGCTTAATGGTATAGAACATGGCTCTGGTACAGAAGGCCCAGCTCTGTGCCGTACACTGTTTGGAACTTTGGGGAAAAAATTATTGAGAGGATTAAACGGTAAAATATGTGAGAGCAGAAGCACAGATCTTAAGACATAGGAAGGATTCTCCGAAAGTTTTTTTTCCACTCTTACTGCTGAGACTACTACTATTGCCATCATAATAAACTGAGATCATTGAACTCTTTAATTTATGCTCTTATACTTTTTCTTGCACAGGCCACTTAGAATCTACTCAGATATCCCAAAACATTTGTGTTAAGTTACAAATAGATTTTGACACCATGTTGAAGAATAAAGATACTTATGTGTTGTATCCCTTTTTAAAAACTTTGTATAAAGTCCTAAAATTAAAAATTTGACTTTCTTTTTCATTAAATCCATTTCTGGGTTCATTTTAAAATATAAGAGCTCTGACCTTTGTGGTAAATTATAGCCCAGAGTTCATAAATAAATGCAAAGGCTACATAACATAAAGGCATTATTGATTATTTTCTTATTTGACACCATGGAAGTAGACTAATTTAAGAAATGATTTCCAACAGTAGTAATAATTATTATGTTGTTAAATTACACAAGGAAAGTAGAATCTTCAATTGTGATTTTTAACCTTTAAATTATGTAGAATTGACAAGAAAAAGCAAACCCAGAGCTTATTTTCAAATGATTCTAGGCCCTTTTATGATAGAAATGAGTTATTCAGGCTTATTGTATCATTCCCATCCATCATATACGAACAGGAGAGAGGAATTAATGGCTTGTGCATAGAAGAGTAAAACGTGTTTCTTTTTATAGGATTTTCTATTATCAAAGCAAGTTCAATCATACTCTGTATTCTCCAGGCGCAGAATTGGATTTATGTATTGACATACTTAAACATTTATGTGAAAACATTTTTGTTTTCTTAACCCAACTTTGAATAGAAAAATCTACTTTACTAGAATACTTTATTCAGAATATATAAAGCAAGCCAAGACACTTTAATCATTTTACAAATTATATTTCCATGTTTCAGCTTTTGTAAATGTGTTAGATGAATGTAAGTAAATATCAGTATTTTATATGTGATGTTTTTCTACTTGGAAAAGATGAGGAAAATGAGCGATCTGGGCACATCTCCCGGGCTCAGCTTTTATCCTGTCCTATATCTTGCCTGTTTTCAAACTCCCAGATCTGACTTCCTTACTCCCCTCATTAAGAATATATCCCGGTGTGCTAGCGGCACACACACTGGGAGGCTCAGGCAAGAGGATCACAAGTTTGAGACCAGTCTGGGCATCTTAGTAACTTAGTGAGACTGTCTCAAATAAACAATAAAAAGGCTCTGGAGAGGTAGCTCGGTGTCGAAGTCCTGATTTTGATTCCCAGTATTCCTGCCCACCAAATTCCAACCAAGCCAGGTGTTACATGCCTGTAATCCAAAAAATACTAGAAATCGAAGGATCTCAAGTTCAAACCAAGCCTGGACAATTTCGCAGTTTAACCAGATCCTGACTCAAAAGAAAAAAAAAAATAGGGCTAAAGATATAGCTCAATTTAAAGGTTCTGAATTCAATTCCCAGTAATGAGAAAAAAATACAGATGTATGTATGGCCAAAACACACATCCTCTAATTTTAGACTGAACTCTTTCAACCAACCAGTTCAACCAGCTCCCACATTGTTTGAACTCTTTTGTTCTAAAAGAACTGAAACATTAAGACTTCTGCTATTCGACAAATTATCTTCCTCACTTGAATGCAACTTCATTGATTGGCAGATCTGTACATGCAGAAATCTTTCATTTCTACAGATCACCTGTAGAACAGAGCCTAACAAGTCTCTCTCTCTCTCTCTCTCTCTTTCTCTCTCTCTCTCTCTCTCTCTCTGTGTGTGTGTGTGTGTGTGTTACTGAGGCTTCAACCCAGGGCTACTCACTCATCTACATCTGTAGCCCTTTTTTGCATTTTGAGAAAGGATCTCACTAGGCCACTAAGTTGCCCAGGCCGGACTCAAACACACAATCGTCCTGCCTCAGCCACTGAGAGCTTTGCTTTGGCCATTTGTTTTGTCTTTCATCTAGTAGTCTTTCCTTCTCTTTCTGTTATCTTCACACACATTTCAAAATAAAGGACAGGAAATATGTTTTTCTTCTTCAAGGACATTTAAATTCAAAGCAAAAATAGAGTATTTTCTGTGTATTGAAATATTTCTTCATTCCCATCTGTAAGACAAATTATATTACATAGATGCTAAAACAACCAGAGTCTAAGACTCTAGCGAGGCCCAGCTGCACAAGCCTGTAGTCCCAGTATTCTCGGAGGATGAGGCAGAAGGACCACAAGTTCTGTTATCTATGAGTCTGGTTCTGATATAATAAAAGTGAGCCCAGGTCGCAGTCCTAGAGCCTGCATTGGCCACATGCAGATAGTGTTTGTTTCACTAGATCTGTCCCTTCCATAACCACCCGCCATCTGATGAATTTACTCTATTTATGAAGCAAAGCAACAATGATTTGAACTTTTGAAACACCTTGAACATTTGAACCTGAGTCGAATGCCTTGAATAGAATCTCAAAGAGCTTGAGATAAGCACCTGTGGGTCTCTGATGAGCAGAATGTTAGGGTGCCTTGCACTGACGCACTTTCTTCCTGAGTTGCTCTGACCAGACTCCTTGCCTCATTCCACAGGAGCAGCTTCCTACAAATCCCTTGCAAGGAAATGACACTCCAAGGGTTTTTTTCCTTTTCTTTTTCTTTCTTTCTTTCTTCTTCTTCTTCTTCTTTTTTTTTTTTTTGTTTCACTGAAGTACCAATGAATGAAGAGCTGGACAATTTGACTTCGATTTATGTTTGTAGTCTGCATTGAAAGCACACACTTGCTTATTCGGGGTCTGATTCTTACCTGAAAATGAAACTAGACTAGAATGAAATATTTACTTCACAGCAGCAGAGAAGATGTCTGTGTACTTGGAATTATTATTATTATTATTTTTTGCTGACCTTTAATTCAAATGTAGCATGTCTTTCATTTGTAGGCATCAATCCACAGCAACAATCGTGGTATTTTTTTCATCTATGATAGACATCATAGACATGGTCATGATATTTTTAGTGGAATGATCTTGAAGAAGCATTTGATATCATTATTATTTCTAAATTGCATGTGGATAATAGACCATCAGTTACATCTTTTTATTTAAAATTTTAACAAAGACATCTATTTATTATCCCAGCATATCACTAGGTTTACTTAAATATACTCATGACTATATCTTAATTATTAGTAGAATCATTTATAGTCATATATTATTTTATTTATTAATTTTATGCTTAATAAAAGTCATAGATTTGACCAGACTTGTGTGGCCCAGGATTCAAAAATGTCTGAAACCGTGAACTGCATGACTATTTTTCAAGATATTTTTTATGTAGGTCACATTTAGGCTATAAATGATCTTTTATAGATTGAAACATATAAATACTTTTTGCTTTTCTGGCAGAGTGATATGAAAAAAATTATATGGCTTTCTTTTCGTGAAAAATGAGAAACTTACAAGTGGTATTACTCAAATTAATTGTAAAGGTGTCTAAAAATCAGTTAATTGAAAGTCATGTGATCCAGGTCTGCTGAGACCTCTCATTCAGCATTTTCCTAAGCTCTCTGACTGACCTAAAATTGCCTGCAAATATTGTTTGTTGTGCCCTTGAAAACAACTGAGTTTTATAGTTTTGAAAAAAGATACATTTTCAGTGCACAAAACTCTTGAATTGGTATAATATTTAATTATTGCTCTTCTAATTGCATGGGCAGTATTACTTAGATATAATTTGCATATCATTAAGAATTTATTATTTTGTAATTTTCATATTATTATTATTGTTTTATTCATCTTCCACTCTTTTCTTACTGGTACATAAGTTGTTCATTAGAAATATGAGATGAGTAATTCATGGTATACAAGGAAGGCTTAGTGTCCTTTACCCAGTATAAGAAAAAAATCTTTCACATTTTTGGAGAGCCAATAAATCAACTGAACACACTTTTCTTAATTCATTCTGTTCTTGGTTCTTGGTACTTTCTTGCTCTTGTCTGTTCTATTCCAACAATTTTGTTCTGTCCTAATCTAGTCTGCAATAACAGATATTAAATGAAAAGATTAAATCAAGGTTCAGAGAGTCTACATGTCAGGAAACAAACTGAAATTAAGGGTTTTCAAAGAAGATGCAAAAGATAGTTACAGAAAATTTAGAAACTTTATTCAAACACATGAAAGATCACTTTGTGGAAAGGAGCTTGTGAGGAATATTTGGATAAAGAGATCACTGCCACAGGAAAAGGAAGGAATAGAAGGAAGAGATCAGGGCAAGACGGTTTCACGGGGACCTCAGAGAGCTGGAAGCTAAGGGGATACTGGGAATGAAATGTGCTTCCTACCTGAGAGGACTGAAGTTATATGGTGATAGATGAGCCTGTGGGGAAGAGATTTCAGCCTACGAGGCCAAACGCCCCGAAGGGTCTCATGGGCAGCACATGGGCCCGTTCCTACTGGGAAGGTTGATGAGACCTAAGCAGAAAGAAGGTGGAAAAGCCATGAAACTTCCAGAGGTGGCTTGGTGTAGGGGTGTGTACCTATAATCTCAGCGTGCTAAGAGGCCAAGTCAAGAAGATTATGAATTCAAACCCAGTTTGGGCAACTTAGTTACTCAGCCACTCTCGGTCTCAAAATTAAAAAAAAAAAAAAAAAACCACAACAGGACTATGGCCATGCCTTATTGTGAAGGCCTTGAATATTGAATCCTCAATACCACAAACAAATATAGAACTAAATAAAAAAATTCTAAAAATAATTTTTGAGTGACTATGGACATTGAATAAATGAGAGCTTCTTGCGCCCTCTGCGGCTTGGTGAGAAATCTCCAGAGTTCACAGATGTGCTCACCGAGAGTCAGCTCTGCAGGCCTGCCAGATCTAGGGAGTGCACAGTGGTCCCACAAGGTGCTGGTCAGGTGACACTTGGCTCTGGCCTGTGTTCTGTACTCGGCACTCGGTCAGGAGCCAGTGGACTAAACGAGAAATGAAACACACATCCCCCCTCCCACAGCACGCATGCACACCACTGCTGGGTCTGTAACAAAACCAGGTGGCAAAGAACTGCTTTTACGGTTTGACGGTTATGCGTAATGTGTGACCAGGCTCGTGATGTCTGAGTTGAGATTTTTGGCAATGTGATCAAAGAGTGTGATTTTTAAATTAATATTATCTCAGGGCAATTGGAAATATTGTAAGACTACATGACATTTTGATCATGGAACAAAAGATAAAGTTACCGTATTGGATATTTTAAAGATACAATGGGACAGAATATATATTAGCTTATTTCCTATAACTTCTATATGATCACTAATTATATAATCTCAACAGCAACCTGCCACAGCTGAGTGACAGTCTTATTTTTGAAGGAACTATGCCACAGTTCATTTGTGCAAAGTGGTTAGAACTGCTGCAAATTTCAGACAGACTAAGTATTGTGAAACATATGAATATAAATATGAGGGCATTTTGAGTGACTGAAAAAGTCAACTTCTATTTGTTTTGTTCACTTGATACATTCTAGGTCCCTTTTCTCTCTCTATTCTGCTGTATAATCCTATTTTGATCAATTCTCTGCAACTTCTCTAGAAATACTGAATACTTTTCTTTATTTCCTTCAAGGTTTATAGAGAAGCTGGATGACTCTACAATTAAAAATTCCATTAAGTTTACTTTGGCAGATTATTTTACTTTAAATATTGCTCATCTCTTATTCACATTTGTCTTAAATTCATAACAACTAATAAACATGTAAAAAATTATCAGAGGGCTTGCTCAGAAAAATTCATTTCAGTTGGAAATATTCATAATCTTTCCCTGTGACTTAATAGATGGTTAAACACATTCCATTTATTTCATTTCTCTGTCCCCAGATTAAACCACAGCTTCAAAAGTTAAATAACCACCATAAGATGATCTGCGATGCTCTGGAGACCCAAAGATTAAGAAAAAAGTTTGATATCTTTGGGAGAAATGTACAACAAAACGCATTGTGAAATTCAACAGTTTGCAAACTGCTGCTGTCTTCTGGGTTTATTTTTCTCAAAGGCCAATTTTGTTCGTTTGCTTGTTTTTAGGTGAATCTGACCTTCATAAGAACTCAGACGACTTAGCAAATGCCGAAGAAAAACATACTGATACCCACCTATAGGATCTGAAATACCTTAAAGGCTTCTGTCACTTTAAACATAGGAGGTAAATTCATTTTTATACAGAAAAACCTAATTTCCTGAAATGTTTTGTAGAATTTCCTCAGAGACAAAGAAACCTTCATTGAATAGTGTCCTAAATTCTTGTTTAATGAATCCTTCTTCAATATTCGGATGCAAACCTTAACAGGTTAATTTTAAATACCACCCATAAAAAATTACATTTACTGATGCTAATATTTCAGTCCTTTAAAAAAATCTATAATCTATGGGAATATTCATTTTAACTCAAGCAAAAATATACACGTTTTACACTAATTTCTATTTTTTACTTCATGTAGGAAATATAAACTTTATATCTGCTGATAAAACCAAAATAAATATACGTCACGAAACGTACACTTGCTAAAGCCTGAGAACACATATATTAGTGACACTTCTTTAAAAAAATCAGTTTGTAGAATTTTCCTTCATTCTACCAAATTATTAACTCTGCAAGTGACACTTTGAAAATATTAATTTTTAAATAAACCTTTCTGTTAATATTTCTGTCCACTAAAATAGAAACCCAAAGTTTCTGGTCTACAGAGAGTGTTGGCAGTGGAGGGGCGGGGAGTGTGTGCACACTGGAGATGTCTCAGTTTCTTCTTAGAAGAGATAGAAACCAGGTCCCAGTGGTACGGTGGGGCTTGCAGTTGCTAGTCAAAATGTGATTTGATTTTCAAGATAATTCTTTCCTCAGTATTTTTGAGTTACAAAGACAGTTGTAAGCCTGCAGCTAGGAGGAGGAAAAATATCTATCATCACCACCTCAGTGAGTCTTTTCAACCCTTCTTTCATTTGTGGCTGTGATTCCCATTTTATACATGAAACTTAGAAAGAAATCAAACTGTAAGTGACTTTCCAGCAACTCAAATCCATTTTTATGTTTAATATTATAACATACTGTCTCATATTAGCTATAACAATTCTCCAAAATCTCCTTCCAAAGTGTGTATTTCTTACCTTTAGAGCCCATGGTCATTTCAGAAGAGTCCTTGGGTCCTGCAGATAAATGATCGGCCCTGAAGGGCATTTTGGGGAAAATTAATGCAGTGCAGTATTATGTATATTTTAAGTAACAAGGTCAAGTTTAACTAAATTTAAGTTTTTGTGACAAATAAGTATTACAAATCTAAATAAAACAAAATTAAGCAAGATTTTTTCCTATAGAATATATCCAAGCCAGTATATATTATGTACTTCAAAAGAAAAGAACTTTAGGATTAGCATTTTCTAAGCATTTATAATACAAATCTAAAATATTGGTGAATTTTTTAAAAATAAGAAAAGGCAGATTATTGTATATTTATTAAAATGGTCCTTCACTGTATTAAAAGGTTTTTATTGATATTAAAACAGGTGCAAACACACAGATACCTATACACAGTGGAAATAGGAAGAATTCCAACTGACATAAAACCAATATTGATTTTATTCTAAGTCCTTTTTATATATTTTGATAAAATCTATGAAACACATTGTGAAATTGCCACACAGCATCAATAACTTTATATGACTAACTCAATTTTTTTCACTTTTTAAAATTATCAAATACATATAGTATGTGCATATATATATATGCCAATTCTATGCAATTGTGGTATGCTTAAATTGATTTAATTAGCATATATATAAAACCTCAAATACTTATCATTATTTTGTGGTGAGAACAGGTAAAATCCAGTCTTTTAGAAAATTCTAAGAGCACAGTTATTAACATTGTTATTAAATATGGTCACCATGCTGTACAATGGAAATCTTGACCTAACTCTTTCTCACTAAAATTTTGTGTCCATGAGCCAAGATCTACCCACCCTACCTCTAACCCACCCCTTTATTCTTTGATGTTTATTTTCATTTAATTTTTATTTCAGGATAATGAAAACAGCACTGAAAACATCCTAAATCCTCAACTTTCAATAAAGCTATCTTATCTCCCAACACACATTCACACCAGGTCATTTTAATGAACTCCTATATAAAGAATAAGAAGAACATAAATTGTAAGCTAGGTACTGGTCCAATAAGTACCTCTAAGTTGCTAGTAGAGATTTGGCTACTGCCATATGTTTCCTTCAGTTTGGCTAGCTTTAATCAAGCCAGAGAAATCTTTAAGTCAAAAGTTGTCCAGTTTTAAAATGTCACTACTTTTTGCCCAGTCTTGGCGACCAGATACCGCATGTGCAAAAGAAGAAGCATTTTTGAAATGTTCTTCCTTGCACCGCCTGACACTGAGTGCTCTGACTACAGATTTTTCAAGATCTACATAAAAGAAAAGCAGACACACAATTATGGAAAACAGTTTTGACAGCATCGAGGACAAAGGTGTTTAGATTATCCCTCTTATTTTAAATTTATGGAAACAAACTCAGAGTTGGGACTGCTCAGAAGCTGCAGTGGAAATCCTAGAGCAACAGCAGAACACCCTTGTTGCAGCTCAGTGACCTGAGGGACACCTCATTGTAATATCAAACTGGGAGATAGCAGCACAGTCTTCCCCTGAAACCTGCAGACCAGCCTACATCCATCCAGGGCGTTCAGTTGCTAGTGCATCTCCCACATGGATGTGACCCCGTGCGAGTCCTACATCACCAATGGTTCCTGGAGGCAGAGAGCTTCAGCTATTGATAACGACAAAATCTGAAAGGAAGAGTGGAGTTTGATCCTATCCGGGTGTCATATTATCAACCATATTCAAGCCAAGGAAAAGTAGACAGGAGGTGTTTGTGTGTACTTGTGTGTACTGTTTGTGTAGTCAGAAATGTCTGTGGAAACAGAAGCCCGCTCCTCTGTGCAGGTCACACTCTTGAAGTGACTTTCTCATTTTACCGAGCAGGCACTGCAACAGCCCTTGGAGATCCTGCTTCGTGCCCTGTTTTTCCTGAGCATGTGCAAAGCCTTTTTCTTCACTCCAAATTGAAGAGCTGCCTTTATTTGTGATTAGCTGCCAAGAAGGGTCAAGCACAATTAGGTGTTGTAGCTTTTCTCTGGACAAAATGTTCAATGTCTGTGAGCTTAAGTGAATTTGTCTTTGGGAAAGGTGGGAGTTGGATGGGCAGGATCAAGACTAGCCATCAGTTGAGTGGTGAGAGGCAGGGTCCATCTACTGTAGTGACTGGCCTCTCTACCTGCTTCCTTCCTGGACCCCACAATGCTAAGCAATACTTAGAGACAGATGCGAGTAGAGGCTTGGAAGCCTAAGTGGTGAGACTTCGTAACTCACAACTTAGATCTCTTTTAATGTGTAAGCCATATTCTACATGCATATTTCATATGCATCATTGTAATTTAAGATGTATTTGTGTGGAGACTGTATAAAATGCCTGTCAAATGTTCTGTGAATAAGGTCCTTAGCTTTAGTTTCCTTTGAATCTTGTGCAGAACACAGCTAATTTTATATTAGACATTACAATGCAATTGATATTTTAAATGTATGCTGTAAGGATTGATTTGCTGGGGGAAATTTATAAAAATGCATCATGGTGACTTCTTGTCCTTTAAAAATGGACTTTTTATTTCTATTTATGGAGAAAATATAACTACTGCTTTTAATGTCTTTTATTTTTAAATGAGCTCTTTACCAGCAAGAAAGTATTCTGCATTGCAAATACAATATGACTGTCTGAGAGTATAATTTCTATTGTTCCTACTTGAGCCAGTTGTCTTTCAGTAAAGCTATGGAATCTCTTAAGGGAAAAGCAAATTAAAACATGGCTTCTCAAATGAAATAGGAAACATATCTATTTTCTTCATATGAATACATTAAGATCTCTATGCTTTGTTATTAAAAAATAGAGAAATATAAAAATTTGATCCCAGTCGTATGTCTGGGTTTTCACCTGCTTGTCCAGGTCCTGTGACTTCACGCAGTGCTGTGTCCAACCCTGCAGAAGCGGCGGGGTCCCGGGGCACGCGGCCCACGCCTGCAGAGTTGTACCACTGCTGGAGGAATATCTCCTTTTCCTCTTCTCCTATTTTTCCTTCTCCTATTCTTTTTTTTTTATCTTCCATATTCTGCCCTTCCTTGTCTATTCCCTTCCCAGTAAGACGGCTGCTACTTGGCACTAACTAGCAGGAGGTCCGACGGGAGCTTACCTTGCGCCTGTCCTTCTGCAAGCATCGCCATTGAGTCCAGTCTGCAAAGAGAGCCTGACGCATCCCGCTGCCGCCCCGCAAGCTCCTGCTTTGCCTTTGTGCTCTCTGCTAACCAACCATATATCGTGCAGGTTCATATGCCTTTCCTTTAAACAGAACCTCTTTTATTTAATTTTAAACATGAAAACCTACAACTCTGGTGTTTTTATTATGCTGTAATTCTCTGTATTTCTTATTGTATATGATTGCTAAATAAATAATATTTGATGGAACATATCACGGCACATTTGGTGTTTGATATAATTTGATTTGATAGAGAGTTGAGAAGTTGGAGACTGTCATAGTTCCTTTTTTTCATCACTGGGACACGGTACCTGATACCCACACTCAAGGGAGGAAATGTGTGTTTAGCTTCCAGATCCATGTGGTCTCAGTCCATTCATGGGCAACTGGTGATGGTGGAAGCGTCTGGCAGAGGCCTACAAGTGACAAAGCTGTTCGTGACATTGAAACAGGAAGCAGAAGGAGCACAGAAGAGCACAGCTAGTATGTACCTTTTGAGGTTGTGTTCCAGTGACCCACCTCTTCCGGATCAAGCCCCAGGAATCCACTGCTTCTGAACAGGCCCCACCTCCCAACAGCACAGGAAATCAAGGATTGCCTCCATGATTGAATCACCTTCCAAACACAAGGCTTTGGGGGGATGTTCCAGATCTGAACTGTACCGGAATCACTGGGGATAACTAGAAGTAGACCAAATCTAAAATTGATGCAACTTTAGACAGAAAGTGATTTTCTCCTAGGAAGGATTTATTAAACACTCACTGTGACATCATTCTTTGCCAACTCCTGGCTAGAAGCAGGATGTGTATATAAGTTTGGAAACTTAAATTATTTCTCTAGAAATTTCAAGTCTTACGGAGGAAGTAATCTATTCCTATTACAATTTATACACAAAAGCTCATATGCCACAGATACCATTGGTAGCCAGGTACCAATATAAAACACATCTATGGGTATTAGAGGAGTAAAGACCTATTTCAATACAAATGTTTTCCAAGAAGACTTAGAATAGGTGGTATATAAGTTGACAAATAACAAAATCTCTTATAATCACTGCCTATTTTCCATGCTCAGCCTCTACACAAATAGTTAACACACATGAGCTCTAATCTTCCCAATATGTAACCCAGCAAGAGGTACTGAAGCACATAAAAGAGAGCAAGTCTGTGAGGAAGCCTCCTGTCCCAGGCCCCAGAGGTGTTCCGTGTCAGCCTGCACACTGGATCTGGCTGTAGGTCTCTTTCTTCCCACTGCATGTGTAGGGGCAGGGCAGAAGCCCAGAAAGAAAAACTCTGAAAAAAAAGTGTGATGTGAATAAGAAACCCCGGAGAGTAACAAGGAAGCCAGCGTGTCAAGTCAAGGTGAATGTTCCTGTTTCAGTTAAGAGAACTCAGAGTAGTTAGCATGATACTGGTCTCCCTTAAGACTACTATATGATGGCAAAGTGCTCCCCGTGGACACATGAACGCTGACCTAACCATCAGTTACATGACGCCTAAGGGAAGCCTTTTACATGAAATATGATTGCATGCTAAATTTCCACATAGTATCAAATTTAGGCTAGTTTTTATAGGCTAGTTTTGATTTAGAAGTATAACTCAGGTAGAAAACACATATTCCCTATATTAGGCCATCTGAATTTGATTGCTTTTTAAAATACTGTAAAACTGATCAATCATTTAGTACAGCATTAGACAAAAACCCTGTAGTTTAGTCAAAAATGCACACCTAATGTTGTTGAGCATTATATCCTTGTGATCACTTTAGAGGTAATTCTAAATCTTTAATATGCATTTTTTATAAATGTAGCTAACTGTATATTTAATACTAAAATGGTGATTTTTGCATTAGTAAATATTTCAGGTTATATGCTTAATATTTGTGAAAGTTGAACAGCTTCTTAGCATCTTCAGTTGGCATAACTCTATGTCAGACAATTGATTATATTTTTATTTTATTAGAGTCTCAATACTGAATTACCTTATTTTCCTACATTGTCCCTTTTACTTCCTATAACTACTCCTGGAGGCCTTACCATTCCACTGTATGAATGAGAGTATATACCCAAGAAGTTAATTGTATATAAATTTATTTAATTAGTAAGTAGAGGAGCCCAGGTAATTATTCCAAGGAAATTTGACACTCAAAACTGAGTAGGTAACACAGCCTCTGTTGCTGGGGAAGAACCTGACATCCTCACACTACACTCTATTTATTACCTTTCTTTTCTACTCTTTATGGTATTTTGTAGACACTCTTCCCTAAAAACTACCACCCAAGAGAGAAGAATTTCCAGTTAGGTGACGTGTGCTTTGGTGACTAATTCAACCATATATTATTATAGACAGGTGCTTTTGATTTTTAATGAATGAAGGAGTCATTTATTTCCCATGTGTAACATGTAGTCATGAAATGTACTTTTTCAATTACCACTGTGGCTCAGTGTAGACCCTTGTTACTCAAAGTATGGTCCACACTAGGAAATCTCTTAGAAATAAGAAGTATGTAGCATGGCCAAAATAAAATAAAATCAGCAACTACTAAGTATCTAAATACAAGATGGTGTGCCTCTGACACTGGTGCCCTCATTGAAATACTCTGACACACACCAGGAGACCAAAGTTACAAATCCACGCTCTTGTATTCTTTAATGTGGTATAAATACCTGTATTAATGGCATGTGATTCCTGTATGTATAACTATAGGAGGACTCACAAAAGCTTGTAATTTGTGTGAGCATTTGGTGTTCAGAGAAAAACATCTTGCCAAGAAATAACTTTATAAAGGCAACAACATGACATACCTTGTTTTCACTAGCCTGCCAAGGACCGTGATTGAATTTTGCTCTGCCCAGGTGACATAAAGCAGTGTGAGGTGTCATTCTTATCTTCCAGCTTTTTTGGCAAGTCTGGGACTGTAGATGAAGTTACGAAATATAGGCTTGAAATACTTAGCTGAGGAGAAGGGGAAGACATGATGTGTTAGAGCTAATTGCCTCACTGGAGGCATTCAATTGGGAACCAGCAGGGGATTCAGGTTGGGAAACATAAAATAGACAAAAAACAAAGCAGGAAGCAGGAAGCTGAGATCGACTGATGGTAGACACAAAGAGATGGGTGTATTTTCAGGTGAAATAGCCCAGAATATGCAGGATGAGCAGCTGGAAAGCCTGTCTCCTGTGTGTTTATTGAGACTGATAATTTTGAAAGCCCTGAGAAAAATGTTATAAAAATCCCAATGGACCTTATAGAAAAGGCATAAAAGGGCCAGAGTCTGAGATAATTGCAATTTGTTGGTTTACTCAAATGGCAATGACTAGGTGAGTGACTGCTTCAGCTAATTTTTCTGCATAGAGATCACCATTCTTGTGTCTACGTATGATGCAATTTTCTGTCTTTGGAAGTCCTGTGCTCTTGTCCCATCTCACAATCTAACCCGGGCTATAACTGCCTTTATTGTGGGTATGTTTTTCACTTTTTTCCATGTAAGATTTCTGAATTGAAAGGGTAAATACATGAGATTCTCATGACCTCCTGACCTGAAGAACTTTTAAATTATTCAGACTGCAAAACTCACAGCACTGTGTTTCCCTCTAGGCAAAGCCAGACACGACACGAAAGCCTGACAGATGTGACAGTCGTGCTCCTCAAGGTGTTTCTTACTTTGAGAGTGCTGAGTTTGACTTGGAGCAGTGTCTTTGGAAGCCAGGTCCTCTAAAATAAAGCAGAACCCTGCCCGCAAGACGGGCCGGGGTGCAGCTCCATGAACTAGAACTGGTAATTTCAAAATAATGAAGAGAGGTCAAAGGCACATTTGGTAAACTTTTAGAGGAAAATACCAGCCATTAAATAATAATGCATCAAAGTAAACAATGGTGTCTATGCACCAGAAACACATATGTAGTATTGTGAAAATCTACAGCTAATAGAACTTTGCACAAAGAATTACTCTGTGTTTGTCAATTCACACTTTTTTTTTTTCTGCCATAGACACTGGACTACGAATTATCTGTTACAGAGTACATACATAAGCAGTCTCTTCCCCCAAACCAGACCCAGTGGCACAGAGGCCAATCATCCCAGCATTTGGGAGGCTGAGGAGGAAAGATCAAAGTTCAAGGTCTGCCTGGGCAATTTAAGAGACTCTGTGTCAACACGAAAAATAAAGAAGGGCTGGCCATAAACCCAATGCAAAGGCCCTGGGTAAAGTACAGGGAAACAGAATATCCTGAAGGAAAAATATTAACATATGTTTCTGGTACATAGTAATTGCACACAGCTTGCCAACATACATATTGCATTTGATAATTTTTACTTCCCCTGCCTCTAACCACCAATTTCCGTCTTCCCCTCCCCCTATGTTTCCAAACTAATTTTTTTCAAAATCTTTGACTTTGGCAGTTGAAGAAAAGTTCCTTTTCCTTCAACTTTGCTTGCTAAACCATCTTATGATTTACAAAAAATCTGAAATGTGGAAATAAAATATGTTCATTTTTCATTTTAAACTATATTAGAGTTTATTTTTTAAAATAATTTTTATAATAATACTATACAAGCCAGTGAATAAAAAAATTGTCTCTTTAGAAGTAAACCTCATCTTTGCCTTAAACACATAGTAAATTCATGTTAGTGTGTATGCACACATGTATGTGAACAAAAATTGATAGTTTCAGATTAAATATTAAAGATCACAAATTTCCAAACTCTTTGTTTTGTAATTACTACTGCAGTAACTAAAAAAATCACAATTTCTCTTCTGAAAGACAGAACCAAACGACAGCTACAGCAATTTTTATGGTAATTTTTACATTTATCTTGATTTTAAAATGAATATGCATGCAATTCCTTGATTTTTTCATTGAAATTCTACTTTATTATTTGAAAGTTTTAATTTGAGCAATATTGAGCATGGAGAAGGGAACAATGACTTAAAAGCACACAAATCAAAAATTATATAATAATCAAAAATTCAAATGAATCTCAGACTTCAATACATTGAGGGGTATCTGATCCAGGAATTTAAAAATTGTATTATATATGCAATTTTAGCTTTCTTTTTGCCTATATATATATCATATATTTGTCATTGTTATTGTTCATGCATGAATTCCAAATTCTACAACATATTAGAGACATGGGATTTGGGGAATCAATGAGCCTCTCTGCCCACCCTGGTCAGCACAGGCTACATAATGAGTTTAAGATTAGCATGTACTACAAAGTGAGACTGACTCAGAGAGTGAGAGAGAGGGAGGAGAGGAAGAAGGAAAGACAGAGAGAGAGAGAGAGAGAGAGAGAGAGAGAGAGAGAGAGAGAGAGAGAGAACAGTGTAATTCATCAAGGTCTTGGGTTCTGAACAATACTGATTTAGGATTTTGGCTCCAGAGCTCACGCTACAACACCATTCTACTCTTTCTAAACTAGGCCACGGCTGGTTGTAAAGTTTAGCCACATAGCTCAGGTCTAACATTCACAAGACCCCCAGTTCCAGCCCCAGTGCCTCAAACACCAAACCCCCAGTTCCAGCCCCAGTGCCTCAAACACCAAAACAACCACCACCATCACAACAAAATCAGCGAAGTCAAACCCAGCCCCTAGAAGCTGCTGAACTGAACAGAGGCTATGCTTTCTTCAGCTGCTGCAATCTTACCATTGCATAGCGCTAAAATCGATTTAAAGCTCCACACATCATCTCCGTCAGGAGCCTAAATCCGCTTCCTTGTGCAGTTCAAAGAGCCTTGCAGGGTCCAGGTCTTAACCACCTTGCTTATGTGAAATGCTTGACTTCCAGACTTTCTATTTTATTTATTGCATTTATTTTTTCTTCTTGGTACATTATTACTATTCTTAACATCCCCAGTGAGCTCTCCAGACCTGTCAGTCCTTTGCCTAATAGTGTGCATCAGAGGTCAGCCCTTGCTCCCTGCTTCCTGGAGTCCTGGGGCAAACACCGGGTGTGACTTCACAGCCTGCCCCATCCGGTGTCTCTCCTGCTCTGGCTCCTCCCCCCTCTCCTCTTCCTCCATCTCTATTCTTATCATCCTCCTTTCTTCTTCCTCTGTCTCCTTTTTATTGTTCTCTTCTTTTCTTTCTTCTTCTTTTGTTTTCCAACCTCTTACAAAGGTAGAAGCCTTCTGAGCTTGGTGGGTGGGGCCCGGTGCACAAACAGGCTTCAGAGCACCAACCCCTTCCACCCCTGGGGGTGGGTGGTGAAAGGCTCAGTTTGCCAGACCCCGCAGCCATTAGTGCCCAGGAGCTCCGCTTCCCAGACCCGCCCCCACCTCCGTGATGGCTGGGGCTGTGAGGACCCTCACCGCACATACGGGTCTCAGCCTGCATCTCATCACCTGCAGGGTCATTAAGCAACAATGGACTGAGACATCCTCTCCGAGATGCTGATTCTGGAATGGGGTCTGAGGAGAATCAGAGATGGGCATTGTCCTGTGCAGCCGGCCTAAGGGCATAGCCTAAAGTCCCAATGTTACATGCAAAGGCTCTTGTCCCCCTCCTGGCATTTCTTTCTGTCGCAGCCTCATCCCAGCATCCGCTGTCCTTTCTTCTGTTTGTTCTGGTTGGTGTATGACCGAGTTAATCTTTTCCGGATGACATCACCAGTCAATTCAATTAAATGAGACTCGCTTTTAAAGCACCTTCAATCCACAGAGTTCCAAAGCCATTCATGTTTTGGTTAGAGTAGACAAGGAAGGAGTACATTAATTCCTAACTAATTCTTAATAGCATATAAAAGCAAACCTGAATTACGTGATAGAAACATTAAGATCTTTCCATCTGTTTCTGTCTTTTCCCTGGGGAGGATGGTCTGAAACTCCAGATACGTTCTTCGCTGCAACCTGTAACTCTGCTGAAGAGAAAGGTTCCTGCATATTAAAACTTCTCCTATAACTTCGATCATCAGTAGTGAGGCTCATACAGGATTTGGACTAAGAATGACTTACTTTTTAATAACTGGTCATTTATAACTAGTCAGAAGGCCCTAAAGATGGTGCCTGAAATGTTTTTGGCCCTAAGCGAGCACAAATGAATGTTATCATTTCATGTTTAGCTAGCCTCTGTTTTCCCTGTGTGGAGGAACTAAGGCGAGACCTATCTCAACCTCTAAAAAGTTGGGCCCTCGGCTCAGGTCTGGCCCTTACTGTTCATCACCCTTGCGGTCCTGGCCAACCCCTCACGTTTCCATGTATGAAGTAGATGAGCAGCTGCAGGAAACATGCCGAGAACATTATCTAACATAGAGAGAAACTGGAAGGATAGGAGCTTTAAAAATAAGAACCTATCTGGGGTGGAAGTGCGCACCTGTAATCCCTGTACTCCGGGAGATTGAGGCAAGAGAATTATAAACTCAATCTCAGTCTGTGCAACTTAGCAATTTAGTGAGATCTTGTTTCAGAGCACGAATAAAAAAGACTGGGGATATAACTCAGTGTGAAGGCTCTAGGTTCAACCCCCAGTACCACTCCACACCAAATCTTACCAACAGCTCCACTCTTCTTCTAAAATTAATTAACGTTTATATTTTCATGAATACAGCCTGGGTTAACTAGAGTGGCAGTATTCTGAAAGTCCACATGATGGAGAGGTTGCACCATGTAAAAAGTAGACCAGATGTTCCACCCCAAAGATGATATTATCATTAGCTTTGACATTCGTGGCCTTGTTTCACAATAAAAAAGACCAAATTATAGATAACAAATGTACAGTGATATGTAAATATATATATATCATACTTTTACCTATATATGTAGAAAAAGAGAGAGATAAATACATGCATTGAATTTTTGACTGATATATCAGGCAAATAATCTATTTAAAAGAAAAATAATACAAATCTTGAAGAGAAAATATCAGTGTAAAGATAAAATAGCAATAACCTTTAGATTTCCTTGAATAGCTCGTTACATAAAAGCACTTCATTGGTCAACCAGCTGTGCCAAAAAGCAACAGCAGGTTTTCAAAAGAGAAAACTGCACACATGCACCTGCGCGCGCGCGCACACACACACACACACACACACACACACACACACACATGCCAGCTTCCTTTGGAGAAATATAAAAGGAAAACACTTCCCTAGATGTGAAAATTGCCCATGTGAGAGGAAAAAACAAACTTACCACGTGTGGGAAGCGAGATGCACTGTAGAATCAAGTGGGTTAATACCGGAACCTCAATCTTCAAAGCCATCAGAGAGAAAAGGAATGCCAGAGACAGCCATGGAGCAGAGCACGCATTCCTAGACAGGTGACTTAGCAGCCGTGGGCAGGAATCTCCTAGGAGCCAGTTCATTGGCCAAGTGAAGGAAATAACTTTTGGAATCATTTATCTAATGAAGTTTTAATAATCTGTATTCAATAATAAACAGAATAAGTTTTTCCCTCTCTGCATTTTTTCATTTCATTGCGCAATAAATATATATAATATATACACACATATGTGTGTATGTTCATGTTTACAAACACATATATAAAAATTATATATCCACAAAGAGAGGGAGAGGGGGAGAAAGAGATCTTAGTAGAAAACAATTTCACCTCCTTATTACAGTTGAAATAACAACAATTGGGGGACAGATTTTGGAACTAGATTTTTGCTACAATATTGCATTAAATTGTTTTATGTAGATGTAGTTTAGGACAGCTATGTCTAACTTTTAATACTTTCCTATCCATAAACAAAAACATTATTTTTAAACTTTTAATTCAGATATCAACCAATTCCAAGGTAGTACTTCATAGGTAGGCTCCATCTACATCAACAACTAAACTGGATATGTGAAGCTTGGTATCCTATACAAGTCTGGGATTTACTGGTATAATAATTCCTCAGTCACTGCTGACCTTCATCGTCAAGTTTTAGTTCCTCAAAGGAAATGCAGGATCCATGTAATGTTTAAGACACTTGACAAATGTAACAAATAAGTGGTAATAAATTCAAAATAAGAAATCTATGTCCCATTAGGGCAAGTATATAAGCAAGAAAACAACATATGGTGATACAATTGGTATGGTTGCAGAAAGACACTGGCAGAATTTCTGATGCAGGGAAAATGTGACAGCAAACCATCTATCTGTTGCAATGCCTTGAAAAATGTTTCTTTAAACAACAAAGAAAGAAAAGATCTTTCTCTATCAAGATGAAAGAGATGTTCAACCGTCTGTAGAGTATTCATGTTTTAAAGTTCTTATCCTTCTCCTGCTTCAGTTCATGTTGTTGTACCTTTGTCACTTTTGAGAAAAATAGTATTTTGAAAACAATTAAAATTCCTTCATCAGCTTGAGTGAGCAGCAGATATAGGTATATTCTTGGCTCCTCATAAGTATCATGTTGATGGTACAGTCCACAATTCCACCTTTGGGCATAGGGTAATTAGGCTTTTGGTGTTATTTTTACTTCTTTGCCAACACACTCTGGGAGTAATAGATAAAAGTTATCATTTCTCAAAGTTGGGGCAAGGAAGGAAAAGATAATACTTTTCAAAACAGGAAAATTTTGAAATTATTCTCTTGTAATTTGCAATTGTTTGAAAATCAAGAAAAAGAAACAAAAGTATCAGTGTGGAGTCGTGCTTGGTACTTGTCATAAATTCAGCAATTTTCTCTTTTCAAGATATTAATAGTTATTTTTAAAGTATACTGTTAAACCTATAAAATATGTTCAAATGAGCCAAATGATCTAAAGAGTTTCAAATTTGCTTCTTCTATTTGTCACAGGTCATTTTCTTTTCAAGGTCAATGCCAAAGAATTCAAAGAGAACTCAGCTTCATTGGCAAATTCCTTCTCCTGAGATTTGTGTCTAAAAATTAGCTTTAGGTCTGTCATTCTATAAGATTCTAGAAGAAACACAGAACTCCAAGGCTCCTAAGGAAGGTGAGTTTTGCTATCCACAAAACCACCACAACTTCTCACACATATCAGAAGCTAGTGGAGAGATTTTTTTTCCTTTTGAGATAAGGTCTCATTCTGTAGTACAAGCTGGTTCTAAACTCATTATGTGGCCCAGGCTGGCCTTAAACACACAGCAATCCTTCTGCCTCAGCCTCCCAGGTGCTGGGTTTACAGGCCTGCAGCACCATACCTAGCTTATGTGGTGTTGGGGAATCAAATCGAGGACCTTGTGCTTGGTAGGCAAGTGCTCTAACTGATGAGCTTACACCCACAGACCCTGAGTTCTAGCTTTTCTATCTGTAAAATGAATCCTCAATGTCATACAAAACTGATGTGATTTTTGACTGAAAAATACATATAAAGCCACTTTATAAAGTGGCGAATTGGACAAATATTTACCAGCAGAGTGACAGTGATAATACCAGCCTCTTTGTTTCTCTAACTCAGATACTTACATCAGTAGTTAGAAGGTAGGTCCCAATAACGGTCTGGGGGATGAAGCTGAACCAGGACCAGTGGAATTTGAAAGAGAACCAAAAAAATAAACGCAGTGGAATTTTTAAAAGAAACAAAGGATGTGTACACGAACACCTCCCCACTACAAGAGTGGGCTCCAATTTCAGGATTAGAGAAACTAAAAATAAATCTTTTAAACTTCACAGTCCCTTCTCTAGCTGTAGAGAAAAAGAAATGAAAACCAAAGGGGTGAACTTGATAGTGTAGTATCGATAATTGAACAATTATGAAGTGAACGAACACCGTTAGTATTTATGTGTGAAAGTCTCAAGTGCTTGATGCGGACGCATGTAACACATCAGGATAAAGCAGAGGTGGAGTCTGGTTCCTGTTGGTGTTTTCCCCACTGCAGTAGGAGCCCAGCACTGACAAGTCCATACGGTTGTTATCCATTCGTTGTTTTGGACCTGGAGGAGGAAAAGAGAACACTCCGGAACATACTAGAAATGCTCCAGGAAATTCAATGCTGTGTCATGCAAATATCTGTAGGGAAAATGAAAAAATCCAATATTATTTTAATTTACGTTACCTATTTTCATTGTCTCCGTGCTTCATTAAATTCGTTTCTTCACCACTTTTCTCTCTAATCCAGTCTCTCAAGTTCATTGTCCTTTTACAGCCTGAGTCTCTTTTATCAGAATGAGTTAGATGGTCAAATTCAGGTGGAGAAGTAGTTGCACTAAACACCTGTCTGCAAAATAAATATTAACAAATATGTTGAACAATCATTACAAAACACAGCCTGGCACATTTGTGGGGATTGTTTCCTTAAATTCAAGCACTATTTCAGAGTAGAAACCTTTGCCCTCATTACCCTCTAAATTTTGTGGGCCATTTGCAGAGACTCACACCTTAGTTATTTATTAACATAATATTGCCTAAAACAATAGATTCCTCCCCGAATATTTTCTAAGACTCTGGTATTTAGTTTAGCATTAGGATGTTACAAAGCATGAAATTTTAATTTTTGATAGATTTTGTAACTCACCAATGCATGTATTACTTAATATGCCTGCACAGGATTTAAGGACTAGGTTTTGGAATCAATGACTCATAAATTAAATGAAGGAATTTCTTCCCATATCCCTCTGACTCAGAGAAAGTACCTGCTCAAAATCGTATGTTGGTATAAAGATTTTCATGTAAGTAGACATTTCTTTCTGTTATTTATTTTGCACTTAAACTGCTTGGTTTTAGATGTTGATATAAACATAAAGACTTAAAATTAATGCAATATATGTGGCTTATTTACAAAATCAAAAATCCACATTGCAATTAATTGAACTCTATAATATTTACACTTAAGTTGCTCACTATGACGATCTCCAAAAGCAATGCTTCCAAAGTTCATTCAAATATGTATTAGTTTTAGGATTTGGGATTATTACCTTTACTATAGGATTTAAAATACATTCACACTTTAAATTTGCCCCATCATGAACAATAATAGCTACAAAATCATAACTTTGGGGTTGCTGGTTATATATTATTATATATAGCATACTATCAAGTTTAGCTATAAAAATAACTTGTTCTTGGCTAACCTAAAAACATCCTAGTTTCCATAATGGAGAGACCATGGGAAAATATTAAATTAAAAATTAACAGTGAAAATTTTGAGAAATTAGCCTGAGATTTTTTCTTATGAAAACCTTTATCTTTGACAATTCTGAGAAGAAAAGGGATCATCAATTTTTTTGTCCAATAGAAAGCACTTTGGTCCTGACTGCTCAGCTGCCCTAAGCATTTGTGCCTGCATATCCTTTTCTCGTGTATAGGGGGAAAAAAAAAACCCCTGAAATTTATTTACTAAGTATAACCTTTCTTGGTTATCAACAATTGGTTCGTAAACAATTGAAGAGGCCCCAAAATGAGTGACATGGGTGGAGAGAAAATTGGGAAGGCCCTGACGGTGTTTTATTGGAGAAATGGGACCACTTAGAACATGACACCAGAGTGTTTCTCGGTGTTTGAATGGCTGAGACACCGGGAAGGACTTTTCATTCCATCTTCAGAAGTGGAAGGAAGCAAAGGAGACAAGGGCATAGGGCGCACACGACACAGAAACATAACGAGAGGCCTTTGTTTAACCTACGATATGCTGAGTTACCCCAAAATAAGTAGAACGGTTGCGTGTGTGTAACGTCAAAGAGGGTCATGTATCAGGTGAGAGTCAGTGTTCTCTTACGTCCTTTCTACTCTAATAATAATGGATGCCATTTATTCAGTGCTCCCTTGCCTGGGCTCGGCACTACCCAGATTGTATTTAGTTCTCATAGCAATACAGTAGTAGTTAGCACCCATTTCACACAGGGAGTAACTGGATCTAAAATTTGATAGAGGTTGAATCTGAATCCAAGTCAGAGTATTTCAAAGCTGGTCTACTAACCATTATGTTGTACTATATAATCAATGTGCACTGGAATATAAAAAGGTTTGCTTTGTTTTGGTTAGAAAGTTTCTTCTACCCATTCAACCAAACTGAAGCTACATTGTCTTCTGGCAAAAAAAAAAAAAATGTAAACTACAACTGTGTGAAAAGGAAACTAAAAACCCATTATCATAGCTGCTTTCTTTCAAATTTCTGAGAAAGCTAACACATCTCTGTATGAAAACTTAAACTTTTAACTATGATCTCTTTATGTTTTGAGAGCAGAGAACAGAAGAAACAAACATTTCCCAAGGGGACCTTATGCTTCTAATTTTGGTCTCTTTATGTTCTTAAGGAGGGAGAAACAACAGAAGAACCCAAAAGCTACGCTGTGTATTTCTACTAGTGTTATAAAGTCAGCAAAAGCTTTTGTTTCTCTTTGTTTGCCTAAATATTTTTGAAAAACATTTTCATAAAAGTGTGTATTTAAGAAAAGGGAAGGGCAATTTTAGTTTTCCGTACCTCATGGCGTCTCAGATATTCTCAGGGGGATATTAGGATGTTTCCCAAACACCAATAACTCAAAGTTACTTAAAACAAATACAGAGCTTAACCAGGGTTTACATGTAAGTAGAGAGAAACTCAGAAACTCAAAAAAAATAGTCTACAAATCCACAAAGTTTGGGGAGAAAGGTACCAACATGTGAAGAGGTGGGGCTGCAGAAAGAGAGTCAAGATAAGAGAGATGAGGAAGGAAAGAAAACGAGAAGGAAGGGCGGGAGAAGGAAGATGCAGCGCATTCACGCATACCACTTAGTATTTTTTATTAATGAATCTTGCACTTATTTTTGAGAAAACTAAACTAAGAAAAGTGGTTTTTATTTTTATAGCATTCCTACAATTTTATACAAATCTCTTAATCAGCATAAAACCCATATCCAACTTAGAAATAATGATTTTTCATGAGTCTTGATATTAAGATTTTGCAATGAATTTCACATTCTTCTCTTTCTTTCCCTTGTTTTTGAGAGAGCTTTTCTTTTTGTCTCCATGAAACACTTGAACTTTAATAAAATTAACATGAGAACCACATCGAGCTTTCCTCCATCCCATTACATTTCGCACTGAACTGTCATGAGTAACTAAAGTTGTTCAAAACGCCAGGACCATGAGTTATCAAACAGTCACTTTAATATATGTACACTGCCTTATCAACCCTTGCTTCATACTAACGCCATTTCTATATAGCTCATTACAAAACAGTTAATGAATTCATGAGTATATGGATGAAATTTCTTATTTCATGAAATGGAAGATTTACCAAATGCGAATGACTGGTTAAAATGTAACAGGGTATAGATGGCCTGACTTTCAAACAATAGTCCAAAAAAGAGCAGAAGCGATATGCCAGATTTAGCACTTTGCATGAAATGCTGGGAAGTATATATCACACAACTTTGAAAAAATAAGGGTTGCACGGTTATTTAGGTGACCACTAATGTAATGTTGGAGGAGAAAAATGTTTAGTATCTAATGTTGTACTTAGTGCTTCCAATCATAACATCTGACAGTTCTTCATTTTTTGAAATAAACTCTGTAATCTGATCTATATACAAAAAGATCATAAATGTAGGTCTTAAAAGCTCTATTAGACATTCCTCTTTTATCTGACCACACTTACATCTTAAGTGTATTTAATATTTATTTTTTCCTCTTAAAGAGATGCTATTTACACTTGACTCTAGAATGCAAATCTTATCTGTAGGTTATGAGAGGTTAAGCTCTGGCAGTGTCAAAGGTAGAACAGTGACGTGTTTGCAAATCTCTATGTAATTCGAAAGGAAATCATTGCAAACTAAAGGCTTATTGTTTAAGGGTGAGCGACGTGGAGCGCTTGGTACTTAGTTCTGAAGTTCAGTGGGGGGCTTCCAGGAGGTGTGTTACTGCTCTGAGAGTGTGGAGTGCAGAGAAGGAAAACACCGGAAGCCAAGAAGTAGGGATCCACGGGATGGGCAGGAAGGTCAACAGTTCGGTTATTCCGGAAGCCTTCTCGCTGCAGACTGGTAATTAATGGTCCCACTGCTCCTCTCGTTCACTAGCACCTTCTTCTTCTTCCGGGAATGCTGCTTCACTCTGGCCTTTCAGATGCTTAATCCCTGAAATTATAAAAAATGATTCAAAATTCAAGTGAAACTGATTCCTGGCCGATTCACTGCTTTCCGGTACAAGGTAAAAAACATGTGTGGAAAGTTTGTGTTGGTGTGTATGGGTCTTTATCCTCGAATTTCAACAGCATAATCCTATCTAGGCCTTTTCATTCACTGAGCAATAAAAACACGCCCAGTCATACTTCCACTAGAAGATTCTAACTGAATCTTTTCTATTAACGATTGTACCGCAACCTACTAAAACACTGCTAACTAAAATTTTGCTCAAAGGCTACTATAATTTTGATGTATCACTTAGTTCAAATATTTCTTTTGGCGTCTTTGAACTTGATAATGACAAGAACCCCTCAAATCCCTAAGAATATAATGGTGCATGTGCCATGTTTGTACGTGTGTGTGTGTCATTTCTGTACGTTGTGGACAATAAACCAATCGCAATACTATTCTTCTTCTTTTGGAAGCAGATCCTACCCAGTGGGTTATAAAGCTTTCCTGTTTAAAATTCCCCAGATCTACAAAAAATAAAAAAAACAAATAATAAACAGTCCTCATACCTTTGCCCGCTACACAGGACTCAGACGACAACTTGGTCCCTGGCTACTTATGCGGCTCCGTTTTAATCAGCTTTTCTTCCTGCTGCTCACATTCATCTGCCCTAAATGGTGGAAAGCCATTTTCCCCATTCCTGGATGCCTCGGGCTCCCTCCAGCCCCCGTTCATTTACTTTGGGTTCTCACTGCCAAACTTCTCTGCTCTACACACACAGTCAGTCACGTCCCATTCATCCCCCATGGTTGCTGCCACCTTTGAAGCCCAGCCCAGTCCTCCTTGTAGAGTCACACAGCTCTTTGTCATTTTTCCCTCCTGTGCTTGAAGCGCTTGTTCTTGCATCATGATTATTTTTTGTGAATATAGTGTACTTATCTACGTTTTTTCATTAGTTCAAGGTTCTTGACAGCAGGAAATTTGTAACTTCACTTGGGAGTCTTAAGTGTGGACTTAATAGCTACTAAACATTGGTATTTCTGCATGATTAATAAATGAAGGAAAATTTGGCATATGCCTTTCTTAGTTCTACTACAATCTCTCTTCAGTTTCTCAAACTTAATTCAGATTTGGAATGTTAATCAGATGGCTACAACTACAAAACTACAATCAAATTATAAAATTATCTTTTATTTCTCTTGTGTCTGCTCTGTTAAGATATTACAGAAACCAAAATTGCATGTATGCAGTGATACTTATTGTAGAAATTTTTGTACGTTTTGTGTTTTGAAAAAACTAATTTCTGAGCTTTTTTGAAAAAGTCAGAGAAGAATACTCCAGTCAGAATTGGTAAATAAAAGGAAGTCACTGCTTATTTGCTATGAAACAGACTTTAAAAATGTATGAACGTTCTCACGTTGTGGTCAGAAAGCCTCAGGGTACTATTTGGCAAGAGTGACATCCTTGGTCTTGGTGGATTATCTTGCAAAAATATTTCATCAGCTGTAATAATATTTAAATACTTCAATTTAATCTGCAACTACCAATCACCCATAGTTCCTATTGACCCAAGACTGCACAGAGAGATGATTAAGAAATAAATCTCATTTCACGTTGTTATAAATCACATAAAGAGGCCTAAGTGCTATGTGTTGGAAGGAAGTGCTCTGAGCAGCCAACCAGTCACTGGAATCTTAAGCAAGATTCCAAACCTCAAAACTCTGTGAGGAAAATACCTGGATGGTGAATTTTAATTAAAACAAAAAGAAAAGAGGTTTGATCAAGTACATGGGGTAGTGTGGTGCTAAGAGAAGTTCTGACAGGTCGTAGTGTATATAGGATGCATTAGTACATGAGTGAGGTGGGCAGAGCTCCCTTCTCAGGAGCCAATATTCACCTCTAACTTCTTGGGGGCTTATTCAGATTTCCCTAATAGTCCCTAAGATTTATCACAGATTTAGAGTATCAGTACTAAACTGGGTTCTGAGGTTTCAGGGTTTCTTCTAAAACACTAATCATTCAGATACGTGCCACTGTTTCCCAAGTTGATCTTGATGCTACCTGCTTGTGTTTGCAGTTTCTGTTGATTCCAGAGCTCATCTCCCTTTAACCCATTAAAATAATAATAATAATAATAATAATAATAATAATAATAATAATAAACTATGACAAGGTCTGACAGTTGTATTTGAGGCAGTTCTCTGTAAATGAAGATTCATGACCTACTGCCAACATTCTTTTGTGTAACTGAGGGAATCCAATATAGGCAATAATGGTAATGGTATTTAAAAATTCAATGTATTTAACCATCAACAAACTACTTAACATACCCCAGTATAGGTCTACTTACTTATCCTCATCTAAACTTATACAATATTATATATTATCATAATAATAATGGTCACCGCATTATTTGAGAAAGCCACAATTTTTTAAAAGTAAAGTCACCCACTTGGACAAACTGTGGGATTTCTTTGCTGACTCTTATTTGATTGTGAGGGCAATTATTTCTAGGTAAAGTTTTGATGAGGAAGAAATGGATCCCATGTTTGCCAGAAAGATGGTAAGAGCATTACCACAAATTTTTTGGTTTCCCAAGGATTACCTTAAGTGTCTTTCAATTAGATAATAGGTGATTGATTAATCTCTGACATCACTCTTACTAGTAATATTCATCTGCTTATAGATGTAAAGATACTAAAATTAAGAGTGTGAATTCTGCCAAGGGCTACCTAATTCCCTCTCTTCACCTCTCTCCCTATTCCCAAGCACACATATATTTTGTGCTTCAATTGCTTTATATTCCCATTAGGCATTTAAATCATTCCAGAAGTGGAGGAAAATAGATCATTCTGGGGGTGATTACATTCGTGGCTGCTCTTCTCTGCCAGATGCTGATGAGCATGAGGAAAAGTCTATATCTGGCCAGGGGCTGTGGCTTTGGCCAAGGATGTGGAGCCTCCAGGACCAAGTACAGACTCAGCCAGGGCTGCCTGCATCAGGAAGCAAAGACATCCCAGAAAACATCATGAAGGTGCTTTTCCCCATCCCAAAGGGAATGCACAGCGAAAGTAACCACCGTAAGACCAGAGCGTGAAGAGACAAGGCAGAGCTGAAGGGAAAGAAAAAGAGAAAAGGAAAAGGTGTAACGGTTGTTCCCATGTAGAACAGGATGCTGAATTAGCAGGATGTTCATTCTTTCTAATCTGTAGGCAGGTGATTAAATAAGGATTGGATGAAGCTGTGAAGTGACTGAGTGAGATGTTATAAACAGTGGATCAATTAGTAGCAGCTTATATATAACAACATAATATTTTTATCAATTAATTTGGGCCCAAGATGAAAAGATGTAGATGACACAAAATGTGGAAAGAGAATAAAAGGAAAATGATGCATGACTGGCAAGGTGCGAACTACAAAGACTTCCATGAGCTGGGGTGGTGGTCTCAGTGATGGAGGCAGAGGTCGTCAGGGATTTTTCTTTAAGAAAGATTGTTTGGTTTAAGAAAGAAAAAAAAGAAAAATTGAGTATGGGGCAACCTTGACTTATTACAGCTAGGAGCTTTAAGTAACCAGTTTTCATACAACCCTAGGAATTATCTGTTTCTAGACCAGGGCTCTTGATGTCACTGGAGGCCTTCCTAACGGCAAAGTTTCAGCTAAAAGAGTGAACTGCTCTCCAACGCTGTGGTAGTCAGAACTTTGTTTCAAGGCGCTGCCTAGTTCTAGACTTTGGGTTTCAAGACCAGTAAAATGGATAAGTAGAACTAAAAGTAGCTTTATCCAATCACTTTTCTTGAGGAATTTTAAAGACCACTGGAATATTTAGCCTAAAGAAAATCAAAATTAGAACAATCATTGTTGTCACTGGGTTCCTAAAATACTGGGCAGAGAGGTAAAATTAATCTGTGCAGCTCCCAAGGGCAGGAGTGGGGTCAATGGTGGGAAGTAGGGATGAGGTAGAAAGCAGATTGTGTCTCACTATATATAAACTCATGGTTCTCCTCCTCTTTCCATGCTTTCCTGTGGTACAAACAAGGCAGTTAGCACCTCACTGCTGTGTGTGTCCCAGTCAGAGCTGAACTTTCATCTCTGAGCCAGCTTACGGATGCCCTGGGAGCCTGCTGGTCCTATCCACAAAGGACATCCCTTGCATTGCTGAGAACTTTGCTCCGCTATGACTAAAAAACGTGATAAAAAGAAGGTGACCTCCAAATGACGAAATAGTCCACGCTCCAGTTAAAAACCAATTCACATCGAGATAGCACATCTAAATGGATTTTTTTTCAACCACACAGTTCAGACCTTAGAAAGCAGTCTAAGCACTCCCCTAGGGAATATGTGGGTAAATTTTGCAGAGTCTGGACTCTTTCAGAATTTTATTTATAATTGTATTTCTGTTTTTTTTTCAGGGAAGAAGGCACATGGTTTTCAGAGGTATCTCTGAGGCACTTCTGAGCTAAAAAAAAATGAATATGGATATTAGTTTAATCTCTTGCTCAAAGATAAAGACATAGTCATATCGCAAAGGGACTTGCTGAAACGCACGCTGCCATTGGCTGGGCCGGGACATGAATATTGTCCCTCTACCCCTATTAGGGCTCTTTCACCGGGTCACCAAGCCTTCATTCCACACTCTCACAGATTGCTTTCAAAGTTAGAACTCCAAGAAATGTAATGGGGCTCAGGATCATGGGACTCTTTATAAATATGCATATAAAAGTTCCACCTAGAATCACCATAAATCTGTCCCTCTCAAGTTCTTTTGAAGGAAATTATGTATAAATAGCACAATTAACTTGACTTCTAGTACAAATCAGTGGTCAACTAATATAAATGGCAAATAGGGGCTGGAAAAGTGCAGCAGCCTTCAGAGTGCTCACCTAGCAACCACGAGGCCTTGAGTTTATTTGAAGGAAATTATATGTTGACATCACAATTAATCTCAGCTCTGATATGATGAGCAGTCAACTGCCAGAGACTGCAAGCCAACAAGGATTTTACTAGCTCTGCACAAGACTGTGTCACAGGTATCTCTTTTCATCACACATGGAAAGGGGACAGTACATTTATGTGATATGAATAGGTATTCAAAAATGTTTTCTATATTATATATTCTATGTACATTTTTATGTATCATATATTTTCTCAAAGCTTTATATTTTACCCAAGACTACAGACAGGATGAGATATTTCACAGTAAATGCTGAGAAGAGAGAAACTACTATTACAAACTATTGTTAGAAGTGTGGATGCTCCTAATTCCTTGGAGGGTACAGTGATATCATTTATCAAAAGAGAAAGAGCCCACAGACTCATCAGTAAGTCTGTGTTTGACGCCAGGTAAAAATGCTTCTGTGTGTGTGTGTAAAAATATGTGACTATATATCTTGGTAAAGATTTTGGTGCTCAGCCGAGCATCAAAATCACTTTGGCAGACTTAAGGTCTTTACTTTTTCTAGTCAAGTGTCCCTCTGATGCCCCCTTCTTCTCAGCTAAAGCATTCTCCATCAATTCTGAAGTGGAGTTAAATCCTTAAGACTATACATAATGGAGCCACATGCTGGTGGAGCAACCTCACTTTAGAAAGAGACAGAAAGGCGCCCTAACCTGCAAGACGCGGCTCCAATTGATCGGCCATGCCGGCATATCTAAAAGTAAAAATGCGTCGATCGGGAGGAGCCAGTGGTTAGGCTTGAGAGCACTATAAATAAGGGACAAAAGGAGAGTGACAATTGTGGCCACAGAGGCAAATGCTTGTGGTTTTTAAGGGTGTCGAGGGAAGAACATTCAGCACTGGCACTATGAAAGGCTCTGCCCTCTCCAAGGGTACAGCACCACTAAAGCCACGGTCAGTGTAGATCCAGAGGCAGGGGATTGGTCAGCCTTCTCTACTGAAACATCATCACAGATCATAGGCAACGGGACTGGGCAAGGTATTCTCTACTGAACCAGTAGTCACCGCAGCTCCACAGGGAGGGGTTCCTTATTGATGTGATAATAATCACAACCTGGTAGCAACATATGCCCCAATCACATATCAAAATCACCGAGCACGCATCTAAGATCACCAAAACCTTGATAACAACAGAGCTTGTTCACAAGGAGAGAAGACACTGACTTGGTTAAAACCTCTTCACTTGGCACTAATATTTTTCCTTGACATTATACAAATAAATGAAATTAACTATGGCATACCCATACATGCATATATTGAACACCAATCTTATCCCTTTCTCATTTCCTGATAATACCTCTCCTGCTCACAGGTCTTTTTCAGTTTCCTGTGTTTCCACATTGATGACAGTGTCTGTGATATGTTTCATTCTCTGAGTCTGGTTATTTGACTTAACCTGAAACCCTCCAGTTACATCTATTTTCTTGTGACATGCCATCACTCTTTTTGTGGCTGAATCTTACTCCACTGTGTCTGATTTTAAATAGTTTTATATGCTAATTTTGACCCACTTTTTATTGAGTACAGGTATCCCAACTTCTGCTGACACTGGGTCAGCATCAAGAAGACCACCAAGAAAATTGGGAGGCTACCAAGATGAGAGGCTGGTACGTTTTTTTTTTTCATCTCTCTCTTTCACAATAATCTCTTCCTGTTCAAAGAAAGCCCTTAAAATTATAGCCCATCTTTCTCCATATCCACATTTTCCATTTGGTAAAATATTCCCATAACAACATGCCTCGGTGTCTTCAATCTCAGGCGTCTCTCTCCTGACACCACGCTCCAACCAATGGCTGCCCCCACCCATGTCCTTCATTTCATAGCAAACCTTATAAAGTACAAAACAGACTTTCACTCTAAAACCTTGCCTTAATCACTCCATTAAAATAGTTTCCCAACTAACTCCATCCGAGAAAATCCAATGGTCATTTTCAAACCAAGTTTATGCAAAGTGTTGTTAGTTTTAATTCTATTGATCATTTCTCTTTCTTGAAACACTAATTTGATTTTAAGACGAAGTACTCATCAACTCGTCCTTTCTTGGCTTTTCCTACTGCATAATCCTGCTTATTCTTACCCCTATGTGCCCACTAGGGCTTAAGTTTTATTATAGAATGTGTGATTTATTTACACTCACTCTCTAAGTGATCTCATCCAATGTCATTGCCTTAAAATTACTCAATAAACTCTTTCTAGGTTTACTGAAGTGTATTGACAAACAAAAACCACTTACACTCAAGGTGTACAATGTAATATTTTCTGTGCACATACACACAAGTGTGCGTATGTGTGTAATGATTACCACAATCAAGTCAATCAACACCTCATAATTATTTTGTGTGTACCTATGTGAAGTAGTGACAATTAAAATTTGTTCTCCCACTAAATTTCAAATAAGCAATGCAACTTTATTATAGTTGCAACGCTATGCATTATATCCCAGAGCTTATTTATTGTATAACTGAAAGCCTGTACTGTTTGACAAATATTGTCCCATTTTCTCCACATGCCAGCCCATTCCTCATGGCAAATGAACATTTTACTATCAACTTCTATGAGTTTGACCTTTAAACCCATCTACATGAGATCATGTAATATTTGTCTTTCCATGGCTGGCCTTTCCAACTTAGTGTATTGTCCTTTGAGTTGAGCCATTTTGTTGAATACGGCAAGGTTTCCTCTTGGATAATGGCCGAGTAACATTCTTCCGTGTGCGTACAACATTTTATTTATCTATTCATTCATCAGAGAATACTTGTCTGTTCTGAAAAATTAAGCAATGAATAGAGGTTCCTTCAAGTTACTGATTCCATTTCCTTTTGATACTGTCACAGTTCACTGGTGCGGCTATAAACAAACCTGAATTTAGTAATTAATGAAGAACAGACACTTATGTGTCACAGCTCATAAACAGAAGTCCAAGATCAAAAAACAGACCAACATTGAATTTGTACTGAATGTCATCTTGTTATGTCTTCAGGATAGCAGGAAAGTGAAATTGCAAAACGGGTCTGCACTAGTTTCCTCTAGACTAATTATTTTTCTCTAGTCTAATAATTTTGGGCTTATTTTTCCTAATCTAGTTCATCCAATTATAGAATTTAGGCTATTCATTTAATTTTTTTCTTTTTTTAAATGTAGGCTTGTGTTGCTACAAACTTCCCTTTCAAAATTGTTTTTTGCATCCCATAAACTGGTATATTATGTTTTCATATTTGTCTTAAGATACTGTTCGAATTTTTTAAAATTCTTCCTTGATTCAGTGGCTGTTCGTAAATGTGGTTTAATTTCCACATATTTGTGAATCTTCCTAAATTCTTTCTGTTACTTATTTTTAGTTTTATAGCATTGTGGTTGGAAAAGATAGTTGATATTATTTCAATCTTCTCAAATTTGTCATGGCTTGTTTAGTGGGCCAATATATGATTCTATCCTGAAAAATGTTCTGTTTTTAAGAAGTGTGTATTCTGATACCATTGGAGTGATCTATGTATATCTGCTAGATCAATTTGGCCTATGATATTATTCAAATACTGCTTATTGAATTTTCTTTCTGGATTATCTATCTGCGGTATAAAATGGAGTATGGAAGTACATATATATATATATATATATATATATTTACTTTTCTCCTCAGTTCTATTAATATTTGGTTTGTTTGGAAATTCTGCCGTTGGGTACATAAGTATTTACAATATTGACTCTTGACTCTTGATGAATTTACTCCTATTTGAGAATAACCTTTTTCTTTTCTTGTAATAGATTTTTAACTGAAGGTCTTTGTTGCGTGACAGCACAAATATCCTTGCTCTCTCTTTCCCTCTGTCTTTCCATATGCATGGGATATCATTTCCATCTCTTCCTATTTAATTCTTAAGGCTAAAAGGAGGTTTTTGTTGGCAGTGTATTGTTGGAACATGCCAGATTTTTTTTTTTTATTCCTTAATCTATTCTGCCACTCTACATCTTTTTACTGGAGAATTTGATCCATTTCTTTCTAAGTAATATGAATATGTAAAGACTATTACCTACACTTCATAAATTGATTACTTTCAGTTGTACGTTATTAGTCCCAGTCCTTATTCTGAATTTAGATTCAACATCTAACAAGATCCTCAATTTTGAATACTCAATAGACTTTTCAAACTTAATGCAACCAAACATGATCTGGATTCTACCTCCTTCACAAAACAAACCAAAGAAAGCACCTGCCTACTTTAACCTAATTTTTTGCAAATTTTATTTATTTATTTACCTGTTTGGTACTGAAGATCAAGCCCAAGACCTTCGCACTGAAGCTACACTCCCAGCTCATTTTTATTTTTAATTTTGAGACAGGGTTTCCCTAAGTCACTAAGTTACATGGACTGGACTCAAACTTGTGATCCTTCTGCCTCAGGCCACCAGAGTGCTGGAATCTCTTATTTTTATTTCGTCTTCCTCTTGTTAATTTGTGAGCAAAAATATGAAGATTCAACATTCAAAATTTTATCCTAAATCTATTTTCATCAGCTCCAACACTATCTCCTTAGTCTAACCTATTTCTAATCTCTACCTACAAGATCTCAATAGCTTTCTATCAGAATCCCATTTTCTCTCCTCCCACCCCGGCCAAGGCCCTAAACAGTGAAATCATTCTAAAAAATACATCAAATGGTATCACCCTCTGATAGAAACCCTTGATGGTTTCTCATAATGCTGAGAGTGAAATTTAAACTCCTCGCCATAGCCTTGACTTACTCCTCTGTGAGCCCTACCCTCACTGGCTGGGCCACACTAACTAATCCTTCACTTCACACAGAGCTCATCTACCTCAGAACCTTCTTCTCCTGTGCTGTCCCCACTGTCTTTCTCTCCCTCTGAAGAACACATATGGCTTGTTTAATCACCTCACTCGGGCAGTCAGATCTCAGCTAGAATGCTACCATTCGCATCTGGATCACCTAAAACACTCCATCTTTCTTTCCCTTGATTTCTGTCCCCTTGCCGTGATTTATTTCTTTATTTTGCCTTCCTTTAGAACACTTATTCCTGCCCGATACTGTATTTACTTGTTTAGGGACTTATGACACATACCTCTCACACTTAGAATGTTAGCATTGGAAAAGAAAAGACAACGTATCATTTTATTTACTGGCTGATTGACAGGGCCTACACCAATGTCTAAGTATCATAATTCTCCAATGCATTTAATTGAAGACATGACTGGTTTTAATTTCACTTTCACTAAAGTTCTTTCATAGTCTGTAAATAGTTTTCAGATCAGAGAAACTCTGTCCAATTAATTTAGATCTGTCCAATTAACTTATCCTTGATAAATATAAAAGGGTAGAGTTTTGCTGTGGAGTTTGCTTGTTCATCTCGGTCTAATAGAATTTTAACTTACCTACTCTCACTCAGTAATTAGAATTCTAAGATTCTACCTAGTGGCAAAGAAATTGCAATAAATATTAAAGATGCAAAGAAGAAATATTTTTTCCAAATATGCCCTGATTCCCTGATCACCAAACACAGTTAATTAATCCCACTGGGTATATGGCTTTCACCATGTACACGGTGGGAACGGATCTGATTAAATGTTTCAGTCACCTCGGAAACTCCTGGGTTAGACTTGATCTGCTGCGGCTGCTAAGGGTCAGCCCTAACTCTGCTCCGTTCTCCCCACGTCGCGGCGCTGGCTGTGGAGGGTCTCTTCTCAGCTGATTTCTCACTACTCAGCTTTGCTGACCCACGAGAAACTTGCGAAGGGCGATTCTTCTTCTCGCCCTCTGCTTGACCTAGGGACACGCAGTCCTGCGTCCGCCTGGCTGCGACCTGGCTTTCCGGTGACACTGCCCGCCGTTCACCTAAGCACACTTGTTCACCAAGTTCTACTTGCCGAACCTCGCCTTAAGAGCAACGTCTTCCGTCTCGCGGGCTCGGTCGCCTACTCTCTCCTTTGACCTGCTGCCCCACGGTGAGTCGGCTCTACTTGTCCTCCACATGAAAAATCGCAGTGTTGCTTCTTTTTCCGTAGATTATTAACAGCTAGTATCATTCCCTTATTTCTCCTTATTTCATAAATTGAAGAATACTTACTGTGGAGGAATAAATAATTGCTCAAATTCAGCAATTGTATATACTTTATGAGGCATGTCCCGCCCTTGGTTTGGGTCTGCCTTTTATTTTGCACTAGCTTTTTTTTATTTTTAGTGGTCTAATAAAAAGTTTTAAACGGATGTTTTAGTATTTAGATAGTTATATACATATTTTCTTTTATTTCTTCCTCAAATAAGAGAAGTTACACTGAGAAGAAATACAGAGGAAGAAATCATCAGTCACACACTTAGGGTCAAAATGAGGCCACTGAGAATGAAGAGTCCCATTATTTCGTGTTTAATCCACTAACTGGAGTCTCCAATTTACTAAAAGAACAGGATCTCTCACCAAAGATCCCCAAAGGACCCTTTGTCCAGGGCTGCTTATGCAAAAGTGGCCATAGGTTAGATTTTTCCATGTTATCTCAAAATGAGTTCATATACAAAGTGAGTAACATACTGCTCAACAATATGGTAAGTGTCTCATCAAACCTCACACATAGAACCAATTATCTAGACTGTACCATAAATTATTCTTTTTATAAATGGCTCAGTTGTATATTATAATTTTTGATTTGTCAAATGAAAATATTTTTAAAAATCTATAATTTTTACAATTGACTTTTGGCATTCCTTTAATAATACAGGGGATCTCAAGCCTCCCTCTGGCCCCCACACCTCAATACACCATGACCTGTAGAAAGCTCTAGGAAGTAATGAAAGCTCCAAACATACCCACAGTCAGTGAAGGAGCACCCCTGCGGGGTCCTCTCTTCTCTCTAGTGTCATGTCCCCCTATTGGCAAGACAGCTGCCTTCCCCCAAGTGGCTATAGTGCTGTAAGCTAGTTTTTTTTTTTTTTTCTCAATCGCATGCCCCTTCAGATCTGAAAGAACTTCACCAGGTAGTCCTAAATTTAAGACATCCCAACTACTCTGACACATACTTGTCCACAAACTCATGTTGACACTATTTCCTGATGAGGGAATTGCTCAACATAGAACATAGTTGGTCACTCTTTTATTCCATGTTTTATGGACTGTACCAAACAAGCCACTGAAAGCAAATAAACTGATAATGTCTGAGAATTAACTTATATTACCTACCCAGGATTTGACTGCCTGGTGTCAATGCAAATAAATAAATAAATAAATAAATAAAATTCAGGCATGATATGTATTCCATGGTATGTGAAAAGAGAATTTTGAAGATTTATTTCCAATATGTAACATTTCCACCCAGATATATCTGGTTTATTCTTGAAAATGGGCATCGATTCCGCAATCTCCTCCTCTTACATTCAGGCCCTTCTGTTCACATCCTTTCTTTTGGAGACCACTATTCTTCCATTCCAAATATGAAAAGCAAGCTACAATGCCTGGTTCTTGCACTCACTCCCCTCTGCCCCGTTGGTCAGTCATAATCTTTCCCCTAGTTTTCTGCTGAACCAAGTCACCAGGATAGTTCTGAATCATAGGCACAAGATGTTAAGCTGGTCAGCTTCTGCTACCCTTTTTTCTAACATCTGGGAAGATGACTTTGACAGAAACACAAAGGACCCAGGAGAGAGGGAGGCTCTGGTCCTGCACTTCCTCGGACTAAGCTGCTTCCTTCCCTTCCTAATAGCCTGTTTTCACTTACTAATGTGATGTAGCCAAGAAATCTTTCAATAAACTTCTCTTTTGCCTAGACTAGTTGTGTTTGATTTTTGAAGCTGGAACTCAAAGTGTTCTGACTCATCCATTCTTCTGGTGTTTATCTTCCCTGGAATCTCCTTTTGAAATGAAAGACAGGGAGGGAAAAGGAAAAGTGAAGGGAGAATTAGTGCTTCTCTGTGTGTTTCCCGCTTTCTATACAACAAAGGGCTGAGGGCAATACCAAGACACGAACTGTTTCACTGTACCTCAGGGATGTACTTCAAGTCACACAGCCACCTTAGATTTGTGACTGGAACTAAATCACCACTGTGGTGATTCCTTCTGTGAGGCTATGTTCCAAAGCCCTCCCTGAATGCTTGGAACCACCAACAGTCATGAACACTGTATATATTGATTTTTCTTTAAGTATATATCTATGCTAGAACTCATTTTAGAGAACAGGCACAGTAAGAAATTAACAACAATAACTAAGAAGAAAATCGGTTACAAAACAGTGTGCTACAATTAAACTTAAATCATGTGGACTGTATTTATTTCTGAAATTTTCCATTTGGCATTTTGAACCAAAGTTGACCTCAGGAAACTGAAACTTCACAACCACAATTAATAGGAGACTACATAATAGAAAAATATAAAGGCTTTTCTTCTAAAGTCATTAATTATATTCCTATGAGCATGGCATTTTTGAAGGATGGACATCATAATTTTCTAGGTCACAGGTCAAAATCATCATACTTTATATTTTGTTTTCCTTGATTCCTGAACCAATAATTTTGTCACTGCAGAACCTTCAGCATTTATATAAGGCCAGCTCTCACTGTGTCACTGTCATCACCTCACTAAAATGTGGAGAGAACTATGTCAGAAAAACATATTATAAAATATTAAAAGTAGTCTAAAAACCCTAGCACAATGGGTTGTTGCTGTAGCTCAGTGGTAGAACACTTGCTTACTGTGTACATGGATGTGTGTTCAATCTCCAGGGGGGAATATCTAGGGAAAAAATGACAGCTATTTTTTTTAATCACAAAATAAGTTACCTCTCGAGGTTCTCTGCTTTCAAACATTCTTTCAATTTAGCTTTGAAAATACAAGGAACCAGGTTCCATAACTGTGTAATCCTTGACACCATATGTTTTCTGTTGTTGTCAAGTGTGTTTTCCCAGTCACTTAAGTTATCTTTGCATTAAGATCAAAGCCAATCATAGGCTAACATGAAGTTTGGCTCAAGTATGGATTACCTTAACTTGCCTATGTGACAACCACATTGTCCTGTAAGGTTGACAGGTCGCGTGGAAACTTATTTCTCCCTTCCCTTTGTACCTTCATTTTATATTATGAATATTCATGGTTAGCGTTAGCCAACCCACAGTGGAATTTCCTTCTGCTACCCTATTAACATCATAATTCTATCATTCTGCAGAGTAATGGTGACATCTAGCAGTATTATGCCACGCTTCAATTTTTAAAGCAAAAATGTGCCCTCACCCGATCTAAAAGGAAATCCTGCCCTCCACCCATTTCACAGATTGAGAAAGCGTGTCTGCCAATTGTCACATCAGCTGCTCAAGGTCTTTTGACGAATCAAAATGAACAGTAGAACCCAAAGTTTCCCACCTTTAACCTTGTTCCTTTCTTCTGGTGGCATCCAAATTCTCCTTCCCTAAAGCCGGAATCTCACTCTTCAATTTGTAATTGGTGATTTCCCCCACGCTTTGAAATACAATGTGATAAAAACAAGTTACTTTTTTTTTCCCCTGACCGGTACGGATTGGTTTACCAGGCCTCAGAAGAAAGGTTCAAGTAACGGTCAGACTCCAGGTATAAAGCATGATCATAAGAGGTAAATGATATGAGTTACTAGTGCGTTGTATTCCATCTTACACAACAATGTTTAGATAATCCTCTGCTCTCTGTCTCTTTTTTTACAGATGTTACTTAGAAATAAGGCAGGCACTTTTCTAGGACAATATTAATTTCAAATATTCAGAAATACCTTTCTGTAAGTTATGGAAATGCTTTAAGAATTCCTAAATCTCATAAGGCCCTTTCTAACTCAATACTATTACAAAATTGCAAATGTTCTCAGTCTTGATTTTTTCCCCCCAGAAAATATGATCCTCAAAAGAATGGGGAGACAGATTACATCTGTTAAGGAAGCTAAATACTAAGATCATTTTTTTCCCAATGAAGTTATTTTAGGGAGGTTATTGTAATCGCCCAGTTATTTTTAGATGTTTATTTTTAAGTTAGTGCTTTTTATGCAAATAACTGTAGATTAGTGTGTGTTGAAAGAATACATCTTGCGCCGTTTGTATAACCAAATATCATCATAAGAAGTTGCATCATATTTGAAGAAAATCTAATGTTAATGAGCATTTTTCTGTCTCCATCTCTAAGAAGAGTTTGTGTCCCAAAAATATGTATGTTTGGATCTCAGACTACATTTTTTACAAGTACAGATGCAACAATATGAAAATGTTTTTCTACATCTCCACGCTGCTAGAATACAAATCCTTCAGAAGGAAAGTCCCACATTTGCTGTGTTGATAGGGTACATCCATCCTGGGATTTAGGGCCCTTCCTATCTGTGGGCATGCAGGATTCAGAGAAAATGACAGGATCAGTACACAAGTGAATGAAAAAAAAAACGTTTCTGTTGTTGTTGTTCTTTAGGAGGAGAAGAGAAGGACGGAAGAAATTGGAAAAAGCTGATAACTGTCTAAGGGAAAGAGTGAAGGAGGCAGAGAAGAGACCTGAAAGAAAGACATGTCTCATGAGGACTTTAAGGCAGTTTGCTCTGGAAAATTTGATATTAAATTGTCTCCTCTGACAAGATCGCCAATAAATTCCACATTGTTGATTCTCATCTCTGTACAGTAATTTATTCAAAGAGCATGAAAGGAAGACTAGGAGGAATGAAAACTGGGTGTCAGGATGTTATGCAGGAAACCTTCGATGTCTATCCATGCATTCAGACCCTCAAACGCAGAGCCAACAGGTCTGATTCAAGCCAGAGCAAGGCCCGCTTTGTTTCCGTGACCAAACACATTTTAAGATACAATGAGAACTGTCGGAAACAATTTCTTTAATTGTTACTGATTTCACAGAAAAAGGAAAGAAGTCCACGAGGCCCGCTGGCTCTCAGTGGTAAATTAACTTCTCATTCCCTGTATCATTCACTTCAAAACTGTGTATGGGGCAGGGGAGGGTTCTCTTGTTATTTGTTCTACATATATAATACAGATTCCTAGTTGTTGGATTTTCTATGATTTACTTTAAAGCACATCAGAATTAAAAATAAAACATGCGTGAATGCCCATGTGAAGGAGTGACCCCCTAAGGGGTGGTGGATTAACATTTCAAATATGCTTATCAGGATTAATACTCCAAGGATAGTTAGTTAGCATTTGAAGGACTTCAACGAAAAACTGGGAAAACTGCCTTCAGTAAAACACTATTTGTAACTTGAACAGATGCCAGAAAGCTAATCAATTAGAATGTGATACAGCAGAATATAATTTCCGTTGAGAAAGGAATGATATTAAAGATCTAGCTAGTAACTAGTTATATTGATCGGGTACCCTTATTCTTAAATAAATACAATTTAAAAATTGAGCAATACCATATATTATTCAGGGTAGACCCCAGTTTTGGGATTCCAATTTGGTCTGTGTGCAATCTCTGTCATCCAATCCGGACAAGGAATTTAAAGTCATCTCGACACTAGACCACTGTCACTTTTTCTTTGAGTGGGGTTTTCATGAAAGTCGCTTATCGGAGAACTTAATATGACAGAGATCTGAACACAGAGGATTCAGACCAACCCGTGTGATTTTTTGGGAGGAGGAACGGCTTGTTAACCAATGTTTGCCTGTGTGACAGAATGAGGACACGATTCAGGGTGTGAGGGCAGGGACATGTGGCCTTCTGTCTCATCACTGAGAGATAACAAAGGAGTTCACTGCGTTCAACATCTGGAAGGAGGGACCTCGGGGAGTGGAACTGAAGATAGAAAGGCTAGACACAGCTTGGCCTATTTCAGAAAAAGGAAGCAGACCATGAAGACAAAAGACAGGAGTACATTGAGTCCCAAATGCAGGGCAGTGAAGAGGTCAGTCGTCTGGAAGTAGGTCATAGATCCTCACTCCAAAGGCTCCTGCATGTACCCAGAGGCCAACATCATTCTGAACAAAGTGTCCCTAAGTTACCTTCAGCCATTATCATTCTATCAAACCCAGAACTGTACATTTCTTCCCACAGACTTCACATAAAAATATAATCGTTAGGTCTCTTTGGGTCCTCACTTTGAAGACATTTGAGACACTGCGGCTTTGGTTAAATCAGCTTGTTATGTTTTTACTCTTGTTAATCTGTCTATTTTTAGATGGTGTCAGGCATGGTATCTGTGAGGGGTGGGGATGAAATATGACCTCTGTACCATATACGTTCATGAAAACGCAATTTATTAGTAAGCTGAATGCCACTAGTGTCATTCACAACCAGCTAACGTGGTCAGGAAATCATAAATGACAGTTGACAACAGAAAGTTTAAAGATGTGAGAGAGAATGGCAGGAATTTCGCAAATGAAGGCCATGTGCTTTATCTTACATGCATTAGTGCTAGAGGGGGATATTTAGGGAGAAAGCCTCAAATCCAAGGAATTATTGTCATGCCAAGATGTGAGAGTCAAGTTTTGTCCCAAGTATTTTTTTTACTTTCCAAGTCTAAAGTTTCATGTTGAAAATAATGCCTGACATCAGGCATTATTAATGAAAAAGAAAATACTATATGGAATAAATAAGTCATTCATTCCTTAAAGAAATTTCATCATCTTCCATGCATGATCTCTGATCCACATAATGAAAGCTCAACTTTCAGTATATATAAAATCTCTCTTTCCCTTTTCTTTCTTGCAATTTAATTATTTCTATATTATAACTACAGAATGAGGATATCCAGCAGACTGGAGGTGTAGTTCAGGGGCAGAGAATGCTTTAGTAGCATGTTGATGCCTTGAGTTTGATCCCTAGTACTGCAAAACACAAACGGGGAAAAAAGGCAAATAAAAATGAAGATTTGCATCCTAATACAATTTTTCATTCTACAGCCCAATATTTTTTTCAGACACCAAACATTTTTTATTGCCACTACATTCCAAGTGCTTGGAATTTATGAATTAAACAAAGACAATAACCTTTTTCCCCTCAGAAGTTGGCAGAGCCTAGGAAGAATATTTATATTTAAGGGGTAGCGAAAATTCTAGAAAGTGAGAAAATCCTGAAAGAGACTGAGAGTAGAAAGGTGAAGCAGAACAAAAATAAACATAACAAGCACAAGAATTATGTGATAGAAAGGATCCCATTGTCTAGAGCAGCAGGGCCCACCTTTTTGGCACCTGGGACTAATTTTGTGGAAGATACCCCTCACCCGGTATCACTGAGAGCCTCAGGCGTTAGATTCTCTCAGGGAGCTCTGTCTAGATCCCTCCCACGTGCAGTTCACGGTGTGGTTCGGTTCCCATTCCTGTGAGATTCCAAGGCTCTTGCAATCTCACAGGAGATGGAGTTCAGGTATGGACAGTAGTGAGATTGAAGGAAGCAGCAGTAAGTACACCAGCACTTGTCGTGCCCCCGCTGGGTGGCTGGGCTCCAGTGTTCCGTGGCCCAGGACATGAGGACCCCTGCTGTAAGGATAACATACCATATAAGGCAATAATGTTAAGGCGAGGGTGAGGCAAGGAGTGCTGGTAGTCACGAGGAGGGTTTCCACACCCACCTCTAACACGGAGGCCTCAGGAATCTGTCTGTGTCTTACCTACAACTTCATCGTGTCCTATCCTATTTTTCCTTTCAGCCTGTAAGTCCCAGTCGGGAACCTTCCATTCTTAAAACATACAACTAATCAAAAACATACGATAGCGCGGTGCACTCCTTGTGTTACTGTTTTTCCTTGAAGACCTATCTTCTCTCATCTCCTTCTACTGGACCCACCCCAGGGCCTGCCTTCCCCACACTGTGTGCTGATGCCCACCCACTGTCCTACTGAACCTAGGGCTCCTTACCGTACATTCCGTTTTCCCTCATCATCCCCCAGTCTCTGCCATTGTCAAGCATTCACTTCTCTGAAAATTCTGTTTCCCCTGGCTTCTGAAATCGGCTTCCTCTGGCGGGCCCCTACCGGATGTAATTAATTACCCTTCCCAGCGGCCTCTATCCTCTGTTTTTCTGCCTACTGGGCACTGAAATATAAGGATTCTCCCAGAGTCATTTATTATTTCTTTAAAGTTAAAAAAAAAAAAAACAGTCCTTCACCATACAGACCCCATAAATTCAACACGTCCGAAACCAAATACTGATTTTGTTCTCACTTAATCCTTAGTATGGTTACTTATTCCAAATGTTTCTGGGAAAGGAGGCTAGAACTTTTGGATGACTCTCCCTTCCCTGAGAAGAATGAGGTCTATATTTATTTTCAAATACTAAAGCTATTTTTTAAATAAAATAAGGATTTATGTTCCCATTCAGCTGTGAAGAATGTGCATGTATGAATGCAGAATATGCGTTTTAAGATTTTAGTTTGAAACTTTAGATGTTTTGGGGAAAGTGGCTAGTTATCTTCTAAAAACCATTTGGCTTTCAAAGCCTGGCAGAGTCTCTAAATTTATTCTTAGGGAAATTAAGATTATGTTGTCATTGCCGGAAGATTTTATCTGGAAGGTTTTATTTATTCATCCTAGACAAACTTTTCAAATAAATTTCAGCTTCACTGTTAAGCACAGTGTTTAAGGAAACTGAGCTTATCAAGTCATCAGAGGTTTAAAAATGCTTTGCTCAGAAACTATAGCAGAAAGCACTTCTCATCCGGTTTTCATCTGTTATAAATGAAAAATGTCATCCAATTTATTACTCGTTTAAGGTTTACCAATTAACTCTTCACAGACTTATTTAAGAAAGCATCCGTCTGTCTGTCTCTCTCACGTAGTCCCCCTCCCTCTCTCCCTACTTCTCACCCACCTACACTTACAAATCATATCTCAAGAGAACTGTTTGACAGAAATTTTACATGATAGTAGGTGGTAACATGAAGTTTAGATTTGGCTCCAAATTTCTACCCAATCGGAATTGCATTCACTTTTATATAAGTTTTTTTTATAGGACAGACTTGTTAAGTCTACACAGATAAGAATGCCCAAATTAAATACACAGCACATAGACTAAGGAGAAAGAATCCATATTTTTTTCTGAAGAGACTATATTTAAAACGATTTGCCTTTGGTTAGACTGTCAGATGAAAACTAAATTCAAATACATAATTTATGAATATGTGATTGTAAAGACAGAATGCACTTCAAACCTAAAACCAGAATATAGTTAAATAAGTATAAATTGCTTTAAAAAGATGTACACTATTGGAAGATACTGCTAGGTACAGGATAAAATTTAGAGAATGCATTTATCTAAAGAATAAAATTAAATCTAATTTTCAGAGAATAGTATAAATTATTATTTTCTTTGTTAGTAACAAAGCATATGGCTAAGAATATTACCAGATTATTTATAATATAGTCATGATTGTTGAAAATAAGAAACCGTGCCCTTAAGTTTTATGTTATAGTGCTTTCTGAGTACTTTTGCAACTTAAATAAAACTTTCATTGTGCAGCTTAATGAAAAGGAGATTTTTATCTATAGAATTATCCATACCTGCTTGCATTTCTTAAAGAAAATGAAAAAGTAGAATGTGAGACAGAATCCCTTTCCACAAAAAAAGATGGTTGAAGAAATACATAAAACATTTATCTCAAAGTTAGCAAAATTTAAAGTTTTCCTGGAAAAGACCTAACTTTCCTCACTTGAAAATACTCACATGTAGCAAAGCGTGCTCATGAACAATTTGAAATGCTAAGGTGACTGTGGTCGTAGGGACATCCAAAACCACAAGGAAGAAGTAATTTCTGTCTCTCACCACCCTTTCAAAGCTGCTGCATGGCGTGGCCCATAAGGATTTTGCTTACTTGCTACCTACAAGTTCCAGTCAGAATTTACTACCATGATTACATTTGGTAGCCGTGTTTCATTCTTCTTGGGATGAGATAATCAGTACAGCTGGGATCTATTTCAGAGTCGTCTGGCTCCAGCTAGACATACTTTTGGAAAAAAGTCCTTTTCAGGGCTGGGTTTTTAAGTGTCTTTACAAAATCTAGTTTACAAAATCAAGACACAAGCGGCGGTCCTGCTCAGGTCCAGTTTGGCCTGGCTGTCTAGATGAAGAAACAGAAAATCCACTTGCTCAATCATTCTTTGTCTACAGCATTTGAGGTCATCTCATTCTATTTAAAAGGCCAAGAGGTCTAGTTCCTGTTGGAATTTTGTTAAGACGGTATAAACAAATTTAAATACAAAATGTTGCAGTTACCAAGAAATGATCGTGATTCATTTAAACCCAGCATGTACAGTTTGTTCACTAATCGTACACTTCGTGCAAGTCTGTTTGCCTTTATCTTGATTACATTAAACCAGAAACACAGGTCTAAGGAGCAGAAAAATGGAAATCACCCAAATAATTAGAATACCCATGGGACTTTCCAGGGGGAGAAAAAAAATCAAAAAAGAAAAGAGAGAGATATTGAAGATCAGAGGCTTTGGCAACTAGAAGGAAGGAAATGTTAGTAAATGAGAGGAAAGTTTCAGGAGAACCATGGTGTGGGGTTTGTTAGGCACGTGGAGTGCAAGCGGCCTGCCTGTTGGATCAGGTCTCCTCCAACCCCCGGGGCCATGGGCCTCTACTCTATGGCCTTGGAAGGACTGAGCCGCTGGGACTGATGAGTAGCCAGCAGGATGTGAGCAACAGGATGTGAGCAACAGGTGAAGCTCCGCCCTCTGTCAGCGTGCTCCTATCAGGTTCTAATGCCTCTGCTGATCTGACAGGAGGTGGAGCTTTGCTCCTCTTCCAGCTGCTCCTCGCCATTCCAAAGATATTATCCAATAACCTACTATAAAACAAGTGTCCTTCCGCACACACACACTCCTTGGGAGAATAATGACCGTCACAAAACCAATCCCTGGGGTCAAAAATGTTGGAGACTATTGTGTGAGATACGTAAGTGAATATCTCGTAGAATGCCAAAATAGTTTGCAGTGTGAATACGGAATTTCAAACTTAGGGATCTAAATGCTGGTGAATATAGGTTGAGGTAAGGACCCAGATGATTTCCTGGGTCACACCAGTGTTAAGAGGTCTGAGCAACAAGGGTGAAACAAAAAAATAAATGAAATGAAGACGGGCCAACCAGGGAGGCGAAAAGTTGGTATAAGTGGTGGAGGCCAAGGAAAAACGTACTTCATAAAAGAGGAAATAGTAAACTGTGTGAGGTCCTACCAGGAGAATTGATGACTGAGAACTCAACACACACACACACACACACACACACACACACACACACACACACACTCACGCACGCACACACACGCACACACACGCACACGCACGCACATGCACACACTGTAATGGAAAAGACCAGAAAAAAGTCATTAAAAAGATTATAGATGAAAAGACCCTTTTAAGAGACTTTCTCAGTAACATGCGGTAGCTGACCACTTGCTAGCAATCACTTTTCTTCTAATTCTATAAATATTATCTTGTGTTCACCACCTTACTCTCTGATTTCATCACAAGTGGAAAATGATTACAGTTTATTCTCAAAGTGTACATACAGCAATGTTTTAAGTCAGTGCTAACTAAACTCACCTGGACAAAGGGAGAAATACATTTATGTGCAATTATTTTTAATCACCATAACCTTCCAAATTGCCTGAAGAGTACTACTCTTGATAAGAAAAATAGAAAAAACTTACACCATATATATTATTCCATCTAGAAAACATAAAAACTCTTTCCTGTCACATAGCATGTCTTCCACAAGTCGTTACTGTGTAAATGAATTTATATATTTATTCTATCATGAGTATGTTTACCTATATGTTCATTAATACATTGTAAACATGTAGAACCTTATTATTACTTTAATCCTTCAGTTCTCATCTCAATTTCAAAATCTTTTGTACTGTTGAATACTTACATACTATTATGATCAAGCATTATATTTTAAATACATAGCTCTGCTTAGCTATCATTAATATTTATTTGCAGGCATGCCCAACCTGCTCGCCCAAGTTGTTTTTCCCTTTTTTGAGTGAAGAGAACCTGCTGGGCAAATATAAAATAGAACTATAAAATATATTTAATGCCTAGAAGCAATAAAATTTCCTTTGTTAAAATATTTCACTGTAACATTTTTTAGAAGGTAAAAACAAAACAGGAAGATGGAGGTTATACACACCTGATTCACAGTATTTTCTTCCTTTTAATTTACAAAATAAATACCATGCAACAGAAAAGACAAAATTATGAGCTCAGCCTTTTTCACTTCTTGCTCTATTGTGTCCATCATTCCCATATCCTGCTCATGACGGAGTCACAAATGCAAAATCTGATGGGAGCGAGCGTACACTTTCCCTTTTCTTACTGAACTGGCATCGATGTAGATTCCAATCGCAATGTACCCACGTCGGCCTTCCTTCCCTCACAAAGTATGATTCTTTCAAAGAAAAATTCTAAATTAGTAGGTTGCTTTATATAGTTTTAATTATGAATGCTTTTCGGCTTTAGTTTTTGAAATTACTAATATTTTTAATCAACTGCCCACCCCCCTTATCCATCTGTCTTTACAAGCATTGGTATTTTCCCCTTGATTACGAGAGCTCTTCCTCCAGCGACGACAGCACTCTGTCTGTCTGTCACTTGTTTTTGTTTCAGCATTTGACTTGGTTTATTGGTTTCTGAGGCAATCCCCCTGCCTCCTTCTCTCAGTCTTTGTGAATTCTCACCCTTCCATTTGCTTCAAGTAGATTTTCTAAGTTACTTACTTCTCTGGACCCAGCATCTCGTATATACTCACATTACCTTCTAGGCTATTTAATTTTATCCCTTATAAAATTTTAATCTGTCATCCATCTAGATTTCTGTATGTATTTACCAATTCACTTTCATTTCACCAAAAAGCCTAACAATGTCTAGAGGGCGAAATAGAACAAGCAAGTGTACTATGTGATCACCTTTCTTCTCTGTTCTTTCTCTGTTTCAAAACTTGCCTTGTGGCGTCTTGCAGGACAGTGTGTTTGTGGGAATAAACTCCAAATATTTGAACTTGGACAAACATACCTGGGGTCGATTCTGTCACTCAGTCAGCACAGATAGTTGCCTCAAGCAGCAAAACCATCACACACACCAAATTCTTTGGAGAGTTGCTTCAGTGTGAGAAGCAAAGACAAGGGTTTCTTTTTTTCCATCTTACTCAAAATGAATTAAAGTAGAATTTAATTATCTTATAGCAAAGGAGTGGAGCATGTGCAGCCCATGGGCCCTATCCTGTCCCCCAAAAATCATTTGGTAGGGCCCCACTAAGGTAACCACAACTGGGACTTGAAATTTGGTAAGCCCAATTTTGTATAAACATAATTTTGTATTAGGTGGATCATGAAAATAATCTAAATTTTGAGGAACAGGCAATGAATTCCCATTACAGAAATACAGGATACGCAGAAGTAGAAACACCATTAATATCAGTTAATATCATATGTCTCACCAAAAAGAATTTTCAGGCATCATAGTAGAGGTGAGTTAATTAAATGTTTCACCAAACATAGCAGGCTAATTTTTAAGTTGATAATTTTGTATTGCCTGAGAATTATGTCCTAAGTATCCAAGGGATCCTTGGTAGAAAAAGGTTCTTCCTCCCTGTTGCATGAGTACCCTCCTTGGTTCGTGTACACATTGATACTCTGATGGCGGTGGAAGGGTAAATGTCCATAAAATATTGATAAACATTTTATTAAAATTTAGTGACTATCCATAAACATTCAAAGCCTTTTACTATTTTGAATGGTCATATGTGTTTATATGTGTGGAAATGAATGTGCATAAAAGAAAACTTGAAATATAAAAATACATAAAAATGATTTTCTCTTCCATCTTATTAGTACTGTTGATTGAATCACACTAAAATCCCAGAAATGATTCAAAAATCGAGATCTAATCTTATTATAATTTAATCTTTCCCAGATTTTAGAAACTTAAAGAAATAATGGCGTTATCATGTCAGAAATGCCTCAAAACTCTTTTTGACTCTTGGATCCATCTACGTCCACTTCAAAAATCTACTCTGCTCAGTTCTGTCGCAATGTTTCTAAGGCTTTGCTGTGTTCACAAACAAGTGTATCCCAGCCCAACCATGTTGATTCTATCCTACCAGCTAGCATGGTCTCCCACTGCGCCAGTAGGTCCCCTTACTACAAAAAGCATCCTCAACTAGTGCTCCTGTCACCAAAGTAGTTGGTGCTCTGGGACAATATAGAGAGGACTGTCCTTTGTTCATGTTTCTGGTGATTTCAAGGGTTTCCTTAGTAATTTTGCTGAGGCCTTCAGTATCTGATGTTGCTTTTATCAAAACAACTCTTCCAATCTTTGTTCATATTGCTAAGGTGATATACACCATATCTCCATATTGGACCTGTTGAATCTATGTTCTTCTGGGTCACTAAAGGAGGTAGGTGTGTGCATCCCCATGTACTCCGTGCTCACAACCAGAACACGAATGACCGGAGCTCTCTTCCCAGGTCAGCCTAGGATCTTCAGCCTTCGGGATAACTTTCCCACTGTGATTTATGTGAAATAAATGCAAATATGCCTGGGAGGTGATGCCTCTGCATTTTGCCAGACACAATCTGAAACTCACTTGAACACAAGATGAGACCCCAGCCCCTTAGACCACCTCCTTTAAGTCCTGTCACTCTAAGGCAAATGATTTTCAACTTCACACGTGTACATTTATTTATTGCTTCACGAGCAGGTTTTTATCATTTGCATAAGTGAAGCAAAAAATCCCTGGGCATCTCCTATGATTCTAAGAGTAAAACAATGTTTTCATGTATCTTTATGGGGAGCAGAGCAGTAGAGAAAGGGGGATATAGGACCCCACTCAAATTGCAATATGTTGTTAGCTGCTTTATCAAAGTGGCAGATTTCTCTCTTTTTTAAAACTGTTAGAGGGAAACAGGTTTTTTTCTTAAAAGATACATGTGCACGTGTACAGGTGTGTTTGTGTGTAGTCACACATGTTAGGAACAGAATTTTCCCACTCCTGCACATGAAGCTTCTCTCCCTGACATTCATAGTGCCACAGGTAGGTATAAGAAATTGGTAATAAGCTAATAAGGAAATATGTAACCAACCTGAAATGGGCCTGGCCTCATGTGAGGTGTATGTCGAGGGTGGTTTGAGTACATTTTAAACCACACACAAGACACAGTTAGTGTAATTCCTGGTAAGCAGAAGAGTTTATCGATGACATAGTATTTCTAAAAATATATATGGCACCTAGAAGTTAGTAATGCTTAGTTCTATTTTAACTCTGCCAGTTTAATCTGAAAATTAATGTCCTCATTTATTTTGTTAAGTAAGCACAGCCATCTGACCCAAGACTACAAAATCTCAGCACTTGGGAGGTGCTCAACACATACTGGTTATCCTAGTAGGAGAAATACAAGGACTTCAAGAGTTCATGTCACAACAGTCTCTTGCTTTCTGTCCAGATGCTTCACATAACCTCTGCACCATATTGGATTTCATCCTTTTTTAATAGAAGAATGAAAAGTGCTCAAAGACTCTCATACACATTTACCTAGAAACTGCAACTTACATTTATCATTTACCATGAAATCTACAGCTACCATCTATTGAGCACTTATTACGTGCTGTTAAATTCTCACATTCCATTTCTTCCCATATTAAAAAATATGGGCACTAGATGGCACTACATTCAGAGAGAACACCACACCTGTTTCTCCATTAGCCCAAGAGCAGTTAATGCCTCAAGCCAAATTCGGTACCTATACCATGCTGTCATTCTGAAAGCCACACGAATCTGAAAATACACTTTAAATGTAGTGAGCCATCAAACCAAGCCACTCCCCAACAGGCACATTCTAGACAGTTTATGCCGTATGACCCCAAAATTATACGAAATAACTTGTATTCATCACATATGAGGGGTACAGTACTATGATGAAGAATTTTCAATGTAGGTTCTTAAAACTCCAATTTATAAATGACAAAATATCATTCTTTTCTCCTTCAAAACATCCTTTTTTTCCCAATGATGGAGCCGATAAGCAACATTACCATATTGCCTCGTATATTTTGTACCTAAAATAGACCTACTATTTGAATTAACAGAAAAACAGATATACATTTGCTAAGTTGTGTGTACGTGTGTCTGCGTGCACGTGCATGTGTGCGTGTGTGCTCTTTGTCATCTGAGTGAATGTCAAAGAGGGCCTGACCTGGAAAAGAAGTGAGAATATAAATAATGGCTGAATGACTCTGAGTTCCACTAAAGGGTCGAGCAAACCTAACGAGGCCACTGCTCCTAGGTACCCTGTACGGGGCCAGTCAAGTGGTCGTTTAGAGATGTCAGCAAAGAAGGAGGAACTTTACGTGATACTGAGGTTTGGAATAGTGGGGACAAGGATGCCACTTATAATAATTGGAGGACCCAGTGGCTCCTGCTTGGGGACGAAAGGGCAGGCTGGTTTTAGATGGCTTGAGTTAGAGACACGGGAGATCATGGAAGGTGCGGTCAGCAGAGTCACATCACCTGCTGAGTGATGCATAGAGTTTTGCTAAAATAGAAACAAATAGCACTTCTGTTATTTTTGTACACTCACTCACTGGATTCTTGAAACCACCCTGTGTGGCAGGTAGTGAGGGAAAAGTGTCCTGAAAAAATGTTTACCTAGAATCTCAGCATGTGATCTGACTTGGAAAAGGGGCCTTTGAAGATGCGATGAGAATGAAATCATAGTGGATCAGGAATCCAGTACCCTAAACCCAACGACTGATGTTCTAAGAAGAAGGGTTCAAACAGAGACTCAGCAGAGCCGGTAATGTAAGGAGTGGGAGTGGGAGTCGTGGTCCATGAAGCACCAGCGACTACGCAAAGGTTCTTGCAGGGCACCGGAAGCTGAGAGGAGGAGGAAGGCGTTTCCCCAAACCTCGGGGGGAACATGGCCCTGCGGCACCCTGCTATCGACATCAATCCTCTCAAGTTATGAGAAAATACGAGAGAATACATTTCTTGCCTCCAAAGCCAGCATGTTGGCTGTAATTCGTTAAGGAAGTCCTACACAAAGTACACATATGTACTACTGTACTTTATAACTGAAGAAAACAAAACACATATGAGGCATGCAGCAAACACTGCCAAGGTCAGACTGCTGAATGAAGACAGATTTCACATCCCGGTTTGCTGGCTTCAGATTTTTGCACTTAGCCACCACCTACACTACTTTTATTATTCTTTTTATTACCCAGTAATGAAGGCTGACCTAACCCATGTGTAGGGAACCAGTGATCAAAGAACAATACCCAGAAGCAAACTGTTGCCCCAAATATACACCACATCAAGTTCAACTAGCACAATTCCCCATCTGGGTATTTGATGATAAGACCTCTATATACTGTCATGTCAGAACATAATATAACAAAATAAACACATTTTCTATATAAATGGCAGTAGAGATCTAACAAAGACACAGATTTACTTGTAATAACTTATGATAACATCTGCACTCATCGTCTAATCCCCCTTCAGCAGAGTACACTGCTTGCCTAGCTTCTTTTATCGCCAGATTTAATAGTTTCTGAGACCTGTAATTCTACAGGGTAACTGTATTTCTGACCTTGTCTCTGTAGCAAAAAATAAACAGGGTTTGTTTATAGATCATGTAACTCTAGTAAAGCCACATCAAGTTACCTTTTGAAAATTAAAACTAAGCATTTTGTATGATTGACCACGTGGTATGTAGCCAGCCATACTTTCGGAATGTTTGAAGGGGAAGTCGTATCTCTTTGACAATATCTGAATCATGTGGATGTTCGGGTGTTTCTCAGGAATGGTGTAACTGTGGTTATAACATACCTGTTATGATGCCGTGTCCACATGTGTGACACTGTGTACCCCGTGCAATGACTCTCCAGTTATTATCTCCTAACTCTAGATGTGAGCCGGCAGAGGAGAAAGCGAAGTAATTTGGAGATTACACAGGTTTGAATTGTCAGAACTAGGATTTGAATCCACACTTTTGTGACCCTACTTTTTTTTTCTGCTAACTTTTCTCTGTTCCAAGTAAAGACAGTTCTCAGAGGCTGTAAAGATGGGATGCTCATGATATTAGCTAGTTTGAAAAAAGACATTCTTTTATTTACATTTTAATCTTCTCTTTTGTGTGGAGGAACTCCTTTGCCATACAAAAGTCAGGAACTATTAAAGTGAGATGGAGAGACCCACAGAGCTTACTTTAGACAGAGATGTCCAGGACAAAGACCTGCCTATGATGACCGAAGCCTGTATTTCACTGCTCAAAGCAAGATACAACAGGCATAGTTCAGTGGTTGAGTGATTAAAGGACAGAAGGCAAAGGTGTTCCATAATGCAGGAATAAAACTGAGAAGTCTTTCTGATGCATCTTTATTTAAACTAACTCTATGTCATATCAACATTATACATTTTCCCTTCTGGGGCTATAGCTCATGCACTTTATTTTTTAATGGTACTTTTGAAAAGTTGTGAGCCACCAGAGGGGGCTGTACGGATGTAACCAGTTGTTCTGTCTAAAATGATGTCATCAGGACTGAATGTGAAGCTCTCCTGGCTTCACGGCCAAAGGGGGGGAAAAAAACCTGCCTGAGTCAACTCCCCTTTGCTCGTGTTGTATTTATTTAAGGGATCAAAACGCTCCTAGAGGGACCTGTTGGCCAATTACCAGGGACAGAACAGAACATTATTTATTCAGCACACTCTGGAGCGGCTCCATGGGATCCGTTCTAGTCTGTTGAGTAATTATACAATTATGTAAAAAAATATATATTTATCTCAGAGATCAGAAGGGATTAAACTGCCTGTCTGGAAAACTAAGCATGCTGATATAAATGCAAAAACATTCATTGGTTTGGCCTTACAAGCAAAACATGGGACCTGTGATGATTCAACAATTAATTAATCTTAATAAGATGAAAGCAAGCTTTGGCACCAACGAGGAGGCTCCATGGTGTTAACTTTTGGAGTATTTTTCATAGCTAATTTTAATATATTGATATATTAATTAAAACTGATTCACATTAGAATTAAGATTATCAAGTAGTTTTCCTTTTATCAAAGTTGAGCTCTCTGAAAATGTATCTTAATCCCAGCCCAAATCATTTAAACGTATGACATTTCATGTTACTCAAAAGCAATAATTGAATGTAGTAATGTCTACATTATCTAAAACTTGAAACACGTTGGCATGCTTTGGGGTTCTGGTTCTTTAAGCTCATAAAAGAAAATCTTAGTTCTTATTAATACAAATGTGTCGTACTTCTTTTTCATTTAAAGCAGATTAGAATTTTTCTGAAATTTAAATTACCTCTTGAACCCATCTGTATTCCCAAGTAACTGTAAGTTAAATAATAATCAAGTGACACTTCTAAGGCAGCCTAAAGAAAATTCAATTTTATCGCTTTCCCAGTGTATAGGATGAGTAAGAAGGAAATAGGAAGAAGTCCGTTGGAATCAGCATTATCAGGTAGGGAAGGAGTCCTTGAGAAACAAGTCTCTCTCTTGAATTTCTCCATGCCAGGATTTACAAGTGTGTTATTTATCCAACTGAGTTAATTAATCGTTGAAAAGCATGGAATGTTCAAGAAAATAGTATAAGCAAGATGCCACAGGTATAAGTAATTGTGAAAGAGCTATAGAAAAATGTTTTGAAGGAAATCATTGCACAAGTGCTAATTAATCCACTATGTAGAGGAAGAAATAGATCAAGGAGTAATGATAGGGTAAGAAGATTTTGGAAGCACCTGATTGGCCTTGTTAACCATCATTAACCATTGAAATGCAGAAAGAAAGTAAAGTCAAAAGTTGCAGATCCAATATTCTCTCCTTCTCTGCCTCTGTCCTGAGTTTCACATACATTATACCTTTAATAACATCAAAGGCATACATATGTAACTTTTGCTTGTGAGCTTAGGAAATATGAGTGCACAGGAGAGGATAACTCTTCTTGTCTCACTCTTCCGTAAGTCCAAAATCCGTGAGTTTCAGGAAATTTTATACTTGATCTTAGCTCATACGAAAAGAAATTCTAAGTTCTAAAAATTTTAAAGACAATGAGAACTGTTCCAAAAGATCCAGACTGATTTTCATTATGATAGAACAATTTTTTTGAAGTCCAACATTAATAAACAGTGGGGCCAAAATTACAATCTATAAATAATAAGCACTAATTAGAAATGCATATTAGAAGTAAAATACAGGGCTGGAGGAATGGCTTAGCAGTTAAAGCGCTTGAGCAAGCGCTAAGCCAAGTGTTAAGTAGCTAAGTACCTGAGTTTGATTCCCCAGCACCACATAAGCTGGGCGTGGTGGCGCATGCCTGTAATCCCAGCACTCAGGAGGCTGAGACAGGAGGATTGCAGTAAATTCAAGGCCAGCCTGGGCTCTGAAGTGAATTCAGGACCAGCCCGGACGACAGAGCGAGACCCTGTCTCAAAAAAAAGTAAAATACATTTTAACTACTTTACAAAAACTTTAAGGGTTTTTATTTAATGATATGTAAAAATCTTTTAAGATCTATTTTATGCAATGGAAAAATTGTCATTACAATATACAAAAAGCATTATTTCATAGAACTAGTATAAACTGAGGCAAAATTTATTCAAAAATGGACTCAAAGAATCCTCAAAGATTCTAATAGGATGTATAATTGTCAATCTTGCCTAGAGTAAATGGTAAAAGTTTAAAATTAGGTGAAATATTTCTCAAATACTCAGTATGAAAGATTATTATCACTTTATTAACTGCTTTCTATGATAAACAATAAGACGAGTTTTCAATGTGCCTATCTGTGACAATGAATAACTACAGCATTATAATTTGGGTGAAGAATATGCTGCTCTAAAAAAATTTTTTTCTACTGTTTCAGCCGATATTTCAATGTCTGAAACCAAATGGAGGGAATGAAACCTTGCAGGGAATGAAAAAAATCATAAAAGTCAATGTTTATTATTAGATTTCTGAGAAAAAAAATTCAAGGAAACTTCTGTATGGAGAGGTGAGGTGTTGACCCGGGTAAAATTGCTAATTAAGCCATGTGCATTTTCATCCTTCCTAAGGCCCCTAAAACACGTTTCTGAGCCACTGAACTCCAGACCACCTCCCACTTCCTGTCACTTCACACCCTAACATGGTGGCCACTGTAGGTGACCAAGTATGGTCCTCAAAGCTTCAGAAGAACAAAGAACTTAAAGGCCTAAGCTCTGTATTTTCTTGTCACATGAGACAACACATCCAGTAAAATCCTTCAAAACAAAAAAGTGGAACTGTAAATGTCTCCATGTGCACTTTCTTACCTTCTAAAATACGTGTTGCAATAAACCTACTACAAGTTCTTGCCTTTGTAATGCTAGGTCAAAGCTTTGATCACCTTTGTCCTACATGGTAAGGACTTGTGTCTATTCACAGTGTTCTCATCAGACACCAACGTTTCCCATCTCGCACAGCCACACCACTTGTTACCCCTACTGCTCACTTCCTTTTTCCACTGCCTCTAGAGTGTCAAGGTTCTTAGTTTCTTAACAATTAAACAGCTAGTGATAAATCAAGTGATAGCCTCAGGTTCAAAAGGAACAAGAAGACAGCCATTCCATGCTTCCCGTACATCCCAGCTCCTAGACTTTGTGGAGAGGGAAAAGGGACATGGGATGGGGAAGAGAAGTAAAAAGAACTAAGATGTGATATGCAAATGCACCAATTTCTCAAGCTGATTGCTATTATTTCTAATGAAAGAATAAGAAAATAAATAAAACTGAAGTGTGTTTTAGATGCTATACTGAAGATATCACATGAGAATTTTGACCAAAGGTGGTTTGTTGAAGGCTAATATAATCATGAAAATTGAGTTTTAATTATGAAATGTAATGCAATACAATTATGTACAATTACAATTATTATTATTATTACAATTATGTAATGTAATGCTGTACAAAAAAAGACCAGGGATTAAAGAAAGCCCAGCAGGGCTCCCACCGGTAATTGTACCAGAAAGGATGCAACAGAGAAAGCAGATTACAATTGCAATGTGATTTTTAGATCATGAATCTAGTAATTCACTCAATTATATCCTATGGACACTCTTACTTGGTATTTTTGTCTCTTCATGAAGAATTAAAATGTTAAACCTTCCTCAAAACTTGACCTAGGGTGTTTAGAACTTGGTAGTTCTTTTGTTTAAAATAACATGCAGTCCAGAACCTTACACAGAATTCAAGTTTAATAAATATTTGTATCTTCATTGACAGCAGTTTTCATATCTTTTCCTATCCTACAGAACACTCTCAACAAAAGATTCCTAGCACTTTTCACTGCAACTGAAATGGGTACGTTGTCATGAGAACCTATTAAAAAGGGGATCGTGAAACTGTACTTAACATTATCTCTCGTCTTTTTTCTGAAATTCAGACAATAATACAAGGTGTTAAAAAGGAATATGTTTAAGTAAGTTTTATAGACCAGCACAAGTTTGTGAAGAATGTAACCCTATCTTCAATCTAGCCAATTTCTCAATATATCTTGACAGTCTTGTATCTTTAGACATTTTTACTTGGATTTCCATTCATTTATTTGGAAGACATCAAAAGTATATTACAATTTCTCACAAGTCGTATCTGTTATTTGGAACGAGCAAGCCAGGTTGGCACTAGAGCCAACCACTCTTACATAAATAGCCTTGGAAACAGGCAGATAAACTGAGGCCAGTACATTCCAAGGCAGTCTAGCTGTGAAAAATTAACTCTGTGAATAAACTTCTTTGTCCCTTCTAACCACCTCCTATTTTCAAAGCACTCACATGAATACGTAACTTATCAAGCAATCTGAAAAATCGCCTCCAAGTGCCCTAATGTTTCAGAACTCTAGGCATGGGATCCAGGAGCTCTTTGAAAAGCTCCCGGCAACTGCCCCGTGTTCCTATCCTTCCCCCTACCTTCCCCCGGATTCAACCCCAGCCCAGGATATTCAGGGATCGCGTGCCTTTCACTTCCTATGCAGCTTTATCTGCCACCCCCTCTTTCTGGAATTCACCCCTTACATCTCTGCTCAAAGTCTAACTCATCCCTCAAGAGATAGGTGAAGTACATTTCTTCTGTGATGTCCTCCCCAGCTACCAGAGAGATCTGGCTATTCCATCCTCTCTCAAATACCACTGTCCATACTAATTTTAGAGAGCTGATAATTTTTTTTTACAAAATTTCTTTTACACTTAGCTATATGTTTCCTATGGATATCGTGTTTTGCTCATCCTATAACCCGACCTGGCAAGTGATAGCCATTTTATAGATGTTTGTAGGATGAGTGAGGGAATGAATGAAAAGTATGCACCAGAAAGATAGTGTTCTTTTCCCCCCTACGGCTAAAATTATACTAAGTTATCCTCACTTTGAAGCTAGAAAGGTTATTAGCCCCATGGATGTAGCATTTACTGAGTCTTTTGCAATCCAACTGAGGGCAAATGAGAGCGCCACTGACACTGCCTCTGTCCTGAAGGAATAAACAGTCCAGCAAGAGGGGATTACAGAGATAACATGGGTACTTAGAGTGCATTCCAAGTCCTAAAGAAACCCACTTAAGAGGACTGAGGATGGGGACCAATTGGGATGCACAGAGATGCTGCCCGTGTCAATAAGGCTAAGAACAGAAGGATAAAGATGAGAAACCATATGGGTATTTTCAAGGAATTAAATGCAGGTCACCATTGCTGCAGGAAAAACAAACAAAAAGGATCCAGTGGAGGAGGTGAGGCTTGAGAAGAATGAAAAAGCCAAGATCACATATTGCTCTACACTTTATTTCTAGGGCCTCCCACTAAAGGAAGAGATTTGTGTCCTCAGCTGTCTGGAAGAGGGAAAATGCGCTAGAAACACGAGACGAAAGGAAATTTGCTTTTAGTACATTATTGTTATTAGTACATTTATATCTATAACATGAGTTTAAAATACAAAAAAGTTTGAAGAAAATGCTATGAGAGGATCTTGGAAAAAACCTTCTGTTGAGCTAGGAAAGTACAGAATTTCTGGATTTCATTAGTACAAACAGGATAGATGGGAAAATGAAAAAATGAAGGCCATTGCTATTTTTTCCTTGCATATTACAAAATTTGCAAAGAAAAAAAGACTTATGGTGCAATTTTACCATATAAAGCTTGTGGATCCTACCCCTATCTGAGCCTTTCTTTCCTTTAAAGTATCTTACTGTACATTGTTTTCTATAAAAAGCAAATAAATAAAAAACATATTGAACCCATGAAAGCAATACACAGCTTGATATAACCATTGCTTTTGTAAATCACTGTTCTAAGTAATGCCAACATCAATCTCCAAGAAGGCTGTACACCTGGTATTGATTCCACATCTCTAAAGGGACCATACAAATCCTGTCCCTGAAACATTATGTTAGGTATTAAATGGGGAAGGGTAAGCCCACAGCGATGGCGCCTTCTTGTTCTACTCTTGCGGTACTCTGCTCTTCCTCCCGGAACTCCCATTAGCTTTAGCAAGAATGGAATGTGCACACCTTATCATGTTGGCAGTATAGTATTATTTCTACTACAATAATGGAAATGCTCATATATATATTTTTCCAGAGCCAGAGAGAGAGAGCTATTAGTGTTTAGCAAGCACATATTATATGAAGACACACACAAGTAGAATGACTCAAGCAAGAATTAAACTCTAAGTTAGAGCTTCTTAGAGACATGGCTCATTCAAGGACTGGGGCAAGAAATGCACAAAAGAGCCTCGAGTAGCTTGTGCCAGAAGTAAAACAACACTGCAACAAACAAAAAGAAACTTCCAGATTCCTGGGGTGTGTCAAAAGAACAAAAGAGTCAACCATAAAGTCTTCCAAAGGACAAAGCTGGTACTATTTAGCTAACAAAACGATACTGTAATGAGTTAAATGTTTATTATAAAATAAAGATCAATGTATTTGTAATGATAAAAACATATGACTGAATAAGTAGGCTAATGGAGAAGTACAGGCAATTTTTAAAAATTACTTATGTATATACATTTTCTTCTAGGAGGTGGGATATAACTTCTACTCATTAAGTTTGGGTTAAATACAGCGACTTCTTACCAGAGAGTATGGAATGGAATGACAGCAAAAAAGTAACTCTACATTGGAAAACCCTAACACATATTACCTAAGTCAGGTGGCCAGTCATGTTAATAGTAGGTGCCTTTCTTATCAGATGATGTAAATATCACTTTGTCTCTATAATTCTTTTCTCCATCTACCCCAGCCTAATCGTGAGAAAAGTTTCAGACAAATCCCGATACAAGAACATCCTAGAAAATACTCAAGCACTTTCAAAATGTTTGAGACCATCAAAATCAAGGGAAGTCTGAGAACCTGTTAATCAGAGCCAAGAGAAGCCCAGGACGACAACACCTGACATGTGTAAATGTAACCCTTGGATGGGTTCCTAAAACAGAGAAAGAACATTGTGTAAACGAATGTAAATACAAATAAAAATGGGCCTTAGTTAATAATGATTGTTATGGTTTCAACTACCAATGTGCTCTCAAAGAGGCAGAAGGTTGTAGGAGGCAAACACTAGGGCTGATCCGGAAGAAGCAAATTAGTGGGAAAGGGTGTGGAAGGGTAGCTATGCTCTTCCACGCTCACGTGGGCTTCTGTCCGCCATACCACGAAGAGCTTTCCTCTGGCTAGGGCTCTGCCATGTGCTTCTCTCACTGCCAGAGACCCACGCAAGCGCAGTGACCTTCTGAAACTGTGAGCTAAAGTGAATCTTTCCTCCCGTAAGTTGTGGATGTCAGGATTCTGTCCCAACAACAGATAAGTAACTAAGTTAAAACTGGCACCCAGAGCAGGGCCACTGCTGTGACTTTGCTTGATGATGTGGTTTAACAGCCTTTGGAACTGGTTTGAGGGAAGAGATTAGAAAGGTTTGAAGGTGGCAGCTGGAGAGGCCTCAGAATGATAAGAATCAAGTGTGCTGGGAGATTCTTGTTGGATTTCGGAAGACCAGAACGTTGACTGTAAAACCCAGGCTCAAGAAGTTTCAGATGGGGAGAAGGACTTCATTGGGAATTGGTCTAAAAACCATGCACACTGTGCACTGGCAAAAAGTGTATTGGCATTTTGCTCTTGTTCAGAGCCTTTGCCTTAAACTGATGTTAAGGGAGGCGGAGGAAACCTCAGAGCCTCCTAATGCTTTGGCTAGAACATGAATACCTACACTGAGAAGCAAAGAAAAGAGCAAAAGGGCATGTAGTTGTTAAAGAGATTAACAGTAAAGTGAAGGTGTATCGAGAATCAACAAGACCCTACACTTTGCCAAGTACAGGCTGGGGAGGCCAACGATCTTGATATGAGAATAGCACCGCAGGGGATCCTGTAGGGCCAAAGAGAAATGTGTATTTGTTGGAGTTCAGCCATCTAAGAACCCAGAGTTCTATGCTTTACCGATTAAAGAGTGGAGAGGTAACAGATATTGCTCTGAGCATAATACCACAGGGTATCCTGTAGGGCTAAAGAGAAAAGTGCTTGCTGGAGTTCAGCCATCTAAAAACTCAGAGGCCTTGGCAGAGATTGTCCAAGGGGTCAGCCTACCACTCAAGGCAGTGGCAAATCTAGGTGATATCCGTATGGTGCTGACTTCACAGGCACACAGAGTGCAAGAATTGTAGGGTTATGGAGGCTTTCATCGAGATTTTAGAGGAAGACCTTAGAGGCCAGAAGTGTGACCGGGAGGGCAATGTCTAAAGTTACGTAGGAGAAGCCTAAGGTGCAGTGGCGATCCCAAGACATGGGTCATCTGCTGAGGAAGGCTACCGGCTATGACAAGAGTCAGACCAAAGGAAGAGCTATGATGATGGCAGCAGGAGGCAATGCTGTCGGTGATGCTTTAGCCCTCTGGAGTTCACATCTCACCACAGCTTACCCTGGGCTTGGTGCTGGACACAGCTACAGAATTTAAGGGAAATGCAGGATTTGGTTACTGTCCTTCTGGGTTTTGTTCCTGCTTTGGTCTAATTACTTTCTATCTCCCTATTCTTTCCTTTTGGAATGGGAATGTTTACCCTGTGTCATTGTATGTTAGAAGTGTTTAGCTTTTCTTTGATTTTCATTAAGGGCTCACAACTAAGAGTTTGCCATGCATCTCAGAGGAGACTTTGGACTTTTTAATGTGCTAAAACTGTTAAGACTTTGGCAACTCTTAGAGAAGGACTAAACGTTTTTTTACAGACAAAGGTGTACATGAGTCTTTTTGGGGCTAAAAAAAAACAGAGTGTTAGGGTTTGGATCTAGAGTGTCCTCCAAAAACCTTATGTATTTGGATGTCGTAAAATACCAATGTGCTGTTAAGAGGTGTGTCCTGGTCAGAGGGTGTAGAACACTAGGGCTTGACCGATGGGGGAAGATTATGAGGATAGGACCGGGAAGGTCCTGCCTCTCTTGCTTGGCTTTCTGTCTGCCATGCCATGAAGAGCTTTCCTCTGGCAAGAGCTCTGCCTTGTGCTTCTACTATTGCCAGCTGTCCACGTATGGACAGTGACTTTCTGAAATTGTGAACTAAAATAAACCTTTCCTCCATTAAGTTGTGGATGCCAGGTATTCTATCCCAGGAATGAATGAGTCACTAAGACAATGATTTGTCAATACTGGTTTTCGTAACAAGTGTATGACACTAAAGTATCAACCACAGGATTGACTTGGGTACACACTAGTCACTCCAGCACTATCTTCTCAATTTTTCTGTAGATCTAAAACTGTTCTACAAAAATTATTTTTAAAATGTGTAATTTGAGTTGGACTTTGCTCTGATTTTAAAATTCATATAACTGAGAGAAAAGATAAAGATGTAAACATGAACTTTTCAAATGGAATCAAACGCACAAGGATTTCCAGACATGGAAAGTGATGTCTTTATTGTCCCATTCAGGTAGCTGGACTCCTGCATGACAGGAAAGGTCTTGTGAAGGTCCACGCAGGATTTAGCTTTCATGACAGCACTGACTTCACCACTTTGCATAAATCCCTGTTTAGGGACTTACCCGCTTATATCCCCGGATGAATTTGCATAAATTCTTCTTTAGGGTCTTAGCCATGACATATGCCCAATCCATTTGTGGACTGCTTCTGCCAGACTGATTTCCTAGAGAGCAGGACTTGCTTTTTATCTCTGCATCCACACCACCTTCATACGATGCTCAGAAGGGAAGCTTGCTTGTGCTTTGGGCCATTGTGTTATTAGCACTTGCACACTTCAGCGCTGCCATTTGCATGTTTGAGAAAGATCTGAAGGTCCTACGTCTGATTCAGCTGTTCAAACCAAGTGTTAAGTTCCTCTTTCCCTCTGCTTCTAATTTTAACAGTTAAATATTCTTTATCCAATGGGATATAAAGGAAAGAGGAATAATTTAAAAACAGAAAATGTAGACAGACGAATGGGTGGAAATTTACTGAAAAATGGGGCTGCCGATTTCAAGTGTTTCAGTGGCATCCCATGAGATTTATTCTATTACTTGTCCCAGCTTGACATTTCACAATTTATTTCTTCCCAAGATCCGTTAGTCCTCTAACCCAATAACGTGTGACAGTACTGGACAACAGGAAGTCCACTCATGACTGCTGGCAGTATCTTCTCCCTCTTTTCTCTCTTGATGTCACTCTCAGAATATATATATATATATATATATATATATATATATATATATATATATATATATATATATGATTTCCAAAGAGAGCACATGCTCAGACAATCTTCCAATCTGTTCCCATCCTTCACTTTCAAAGATAAGAGGGAAGATGAACTTTCCACTCAGCGGAAGAAATTAAAGAGAAGCAGAAGATGTGAACCTAGAAATAGAAGAGTGCTTGTTTTTTTAAGGAAGATCTGTATGTATTTAGACTATTCCTTGTGTTCTAGAAATCTGTCGAAAGTTTCTTGTATTGAATAAAGTCTCGCACTGCACGGTAAATGAACAGAGCCAGCACACACAGTAACACATCAGGTTCAGAAAGTCAAGTAGGGTGATTACCTGGAGGAAGCTCACAGAGAGACAAGAATATTTTTTAAAGGATCATGGTGTGGTGAAGATGGAGGACGAGAAGCTGAAGATCTTGCCCTTCTCTCCCTGCCTTCAGTTTTCACTGTGTAAGAGACAATACGAGCAGAAAAAACATGGCTGGCAATTCCTTTCGAGAGAAACTTGAGTCATAATTATAAGTAGGTTTGAAATCAAAAAGAGGAAACTGGTCCCATCAATGTATTCACTGTTAATTTCCCCGGGTTGCCTTTTTTGTGTATGTGTGTGGTACTGGAGATGGACTCCAAGGCCTTCACATTAATCTACTTCTGCAGCCCACATTTTAGTTTGGATTTTGAAACAAAGTCTTACTAAGTCACTAAGTTGTTTACACAGGGCTCAAATTTATAGTCAGCCTCCCAGAGGGTTAGAATTACAGGCCTGCACCAGCAGACCCAGGTTCCAGGATTGCCTAATTGCCTCGTTATAAGATTATTAGCTATATGTATGTATGTATATACTGTGATTTCCTGCGTATCTCTTTGGCAGGAGTGTTGTCTTGGACCTTTGGCTTTGCAAATTCATCACCAGACACTAAGTTTTTCTTAATTTTTGAAGCACCAGTCTTCCTAACTTAAATATTCATTATCTCTGAAAGGAATATTAATTAGCTGAGATAAGAGATGATGGACTTGCAGGAACTGGCTAGGTGAAATAAAGGAAAAGTTAGATTTTTTGCTTTAAAAGAAGCAAAACTTCACTGATCTGCCTGAAGCTGACCTATATAAAAGTGGGGAGGATACTACAAGGTTGATAAAATCACACGCTTCCTAGGGCCGGGCCCCTCCAAACCTGCTTTTCTATTTCCACAAGGATGAGACCAAAGCTGTAACAGGGATTTCACTTTCGTGCTCACTTCGTGCCTGCTGCGGCTCCCAGGTCTTCATTCCTCCACTCAGCACATTAGAGTGGATGCGGAGGAGGATGCTTGCTCCACTCTCTCCAGCTAGGGCTCAATTTTTCAGAATAGTTCCATACACTGTGCACTTATTTTAAGCATTTTCCATTATAGTTTGTCCCTTCTGCTGTCCTGCATGGTACATAGCACCTCCACTTTATCAGTAAGCAGTGAGGGACAGGCTAACACGGCAGAGAGCTGAACTTTCAACTCTGATAACTTGTTCCTCAAAGTCTACATATTTTAAAATCGGGTTCCATGAAATTATACAGTCAGCCACTTTATCTACTAGAGGGTTCCTCTTCACTAATGCTGCGTATCCTGTTCTCAATACTGTCATCTACCAACTTCCAAACTTTTTCATTGGGCCTATCTGATTGTGTCCCTGAGTTATTTCTTGCCTTATTATCAGAGAGTTTGAATTAGGATACATTTTTCATGATCACAGCCATCCTTAGAGAGAGAGAAAAAAACCCTTAGGGATGAAAAATGAGTCAAGTATTCACAGATCTATCTGACACAGCAGAAGAACAAACTGGGCAGTGGAATAGCTAAGATTTTATTTTAAAATAAATTACAAAGAAGTAAATGAAAAATCCGACTTGCTACGCATTAAGAATGGTAATATGAAACTCATAGGCTGCTCTACACAGAGCCATTTTTTTCACTCAGATACTTTGTTTAATGTTCAGATTTCCATTTAAATCAATAGCGCTTACTTTGCTCCTTTCAGTAGAAGGCATTTGAATTCCTGTAACACACACACTCACACACGCACGCGCGCACACACACAAGCACACACGGGGTGGAAATGAGTCAGCCATTTCCTGTCCCAACATTCAAATCCACTTTGCTTTTCTGAAAAACATGATTCAAGTGATCCAACAATAATTTAATTGACTGTTCTCTAAATTACAGAGCTGCCCACCACGTAAACAAACGCCAGAGATTTTCAGATGGGTGCTGGTCCGCAGCTGCCATTTTTCTGATAAACTTCAGAACTTTCTAATTATATAAAGCACTGTACTACACGAGGTAATGGAAAAGTCAGTCTGCTTCCTATGCAAGCTTCAGCTTCTGTCATTTTAGATGTGTAATATACATCTTCAATTGATGACTCACTGATGTAAACAAAGAAACTGCGGTCAGCACTAGGATACGAAAATAAACAACCAGCCTCCCAAGACTGCTTATGAGAACCTGTGGTTTGAAGGGACAGGACCTGGACAGAAAAGGCGAGCTTGATAACTGGTTACATGGTGGCATGCAAGGGGATCAGTGTCAACTCCAGGATGATCCCTGTGCTGCAGGGCTGTCCCTCTGTTCTGCTCTGTTTCATGCACTAATTACGAACTTGGACAAAAGCACCCAAGATAAGTTTATCGTATCTGTGGCTGACAGGGTACTGAGGTAACTGAAAATACAATGGATGATAGAATCAGGATACGAAATACGACATGCTGATCCAGAGCCTGACGCTAACAGTGGAAAATCCTATTGGGATGACAGCACTGACTCACTTATTGCGCAGGAAACAAACAAATAACTAGCCTTAGAAATTTAAAGTGAAGAATATATGTTAAATACGGAAGGCAGCATATATCCAAGCTTAGAAATTCTGATGTCCCAGTCAGCTCATGATGTGTCAACCCTACACGTAGCTGCCACGATTTGGGGTGCATTAGCGGAGTTAGGTTTTCTGAGACAAAGACGACATCGCAACATAATTGAAGTCTCCATTCCGTGCAGGTCAGGCCACCCTTTCAATATGAGGCTGCCTTTTTAAAACGAGCCTCTGGAATGGTAGGCAAAATTAAATTTATCAAAAGACCAAAAATAAATAAGAAAAATAAAATGGCAGGCATAATTGACATAAGAATGAGACAAGAACCAGACACGTATCTTGAAATATTTAAATACCTGTCATGTAAAAATGTACCTCAGATAGCAACAAGATGAAAAACAGGAATTCTTTAGTACACAGTTCCAAAAACCACAATAGGGAAAGGTCTTTCTCATAGACAGACTGCCCACAAAGAAAGTGAATGCTCTCAGGAAGATGTTCTTTTGTTGCTAAGTGTTGAATATATGGTTTCTAGTTATTTTTAAAAAAATAGATTTGTGAGTATTGGCTCAACTCCAGGCATTAAGCTAAGCCCTGCAGACATACTAGAAAGCAAGACAGACATTGTCAGTACAGCCATAACAGTCACTTCTGGGCTAGCTGGAGGGATAAACAACACAAAATAATTGGGCATTGTGATCACCTCTGGTGAAAAACTATAGCGAATTTATAACTCTGGAGGGGGTCAGTAGAGAATTCATTAAATAACAGAGAATAAGGAGGAGTTGGTCAAATAAAGAATGAAGAAAATGAGGAGACGCGAGGGAATATTGTAGATTAAAGGACAATTTTTTAGCCTTTTTTAAATTTTAAAAATAGATTAGAATGTTTAGAAGCTGATGAAATATGAGTGTGGCTGGGATGTAGCGAGGGAGGTAAGTTGGAGGCACAGGGCAGTGAGTTTGAGAAACCCAAGTCTGGAACAGAAGTTTCATCCATGGGCACCGGGAGGGTCACCTGAGGGTTCTAACTGAAGAAGGGACGCAAACACTTCTACATAACCTGACTGCAGCAGAGACCCTGGAAATGAGAGAAGATGGTAGGTGGGTGAGATTTCAAGGGCTGCAGACTGGTAGACCTGAAGTTCAACTCTGATAGACAGTAAGAGAAAGGGAGGTGTCGTCTGAGACCCCTGGATTTCAAGCAGATGAAAATTCCACTCCCTGTAAAAAAAAGGCAGTTAGAAAAGGGAAGTCAGTTTGATGTGAAAAAACAAGTGGTAATTTTGACCTCATGACCTCCTATCTTCATGAGATATCAACCTATGATATTAAAAAAAAACTGATAGTCGATCTTTAGATCAATGTGAACAGAACCACCACAAGTTTTGATTACTTGGCATCCCAGTCCTCACAAATCAGAATCCTCTGGGGTTAGAAGTTGTGGGAAAAAATCAGTTATCAATGGATAATTATATTAATTAGCATTAAGTTCATTTAGGTATTTATAGTATTATTACTCAAAAGATATCAAGGCCAAAAATGAAGTCTATCACTTCTTTTTTCCTTTTGACATTTTTTTTCTAATCATCCAGACTAGCCTTAAATTTATGAACTGGCCTCAGCCTCCCAAAGAGATGGGATTTCAGGCATATACATCACACTCAACTTAATTTTGCCTTACTTTTTAATGGTAAATGTGCTGGATGAACCACAAGACATCTCCACAAAAGGAAAGACCTATTCAGATCCTTCTACTTAGACTGCCATGTTTGTGTTATACGATGCTGCCTCCTTAGCCACAAACTAAGTGGTCTCCGCTGACCACAACAGTGTCATTGTTCCAGTGCTTAAGAAAGGAGGTAGCGTTTCTTAGAATCCAGCCCAATGGATTCATAAATCTGGATGGCAACTGTGTGAGTCATCTTTCTATCTCTATAACAAAATATCTAAGATCATTAAATTATTCAGAAAAAGACTTATTTTTGGGTTGCATTTTTGGAGGTTCAGCTCATGAATAGGTGGACCTGAGGTGAGGCACCCCATCACAGAGGATCATAGTGGAATGGCTCACTTCATGACCAGGAACAAAAGGAGGAGAGCCTGTGTTCCCGTGATCTCCTTTAAGAGCACATCCCTACGACCCAAGGATCTCCCACCAGGTCTTATCTCTTAAGGTTTCTCCTACTTCCTAATCACGCAGCAAGCTGGGGATTTAACATACTGGCTTTGGAGAAGACTGATACAAAGTGTAGCCATGATCATCTACCAATGTTCAAGAGTTCCAGAGACACGCAGGACCAGACATCACCATAACAGTCCCAACAGCGTGCCTGAGAAAAATCACACAGAGAAACCTCTACTTTACTCCTTCCTTTTTGTAAGGTCACAAGAAACCCTCCATCATGGCACATGGTAGCCAAGATATGCCTGTGTTTTATAAGACCCGAGAAGCATAAGTACCCTAGTATCTAAGACAGAAAACATGAACGGGTACAGGAGACAAAACAGCTGTCTGCTTATAGAGTACTGTGAAAGGGCTTATGTAGGACGTAGCGCGTGTCTGGACCTTGACCTCGGGACTCATTAACTCCTCACAACTGAGTAAGAAGGAAGGAGCCACCTGGTTTGTTTTGTTTCTTTTCATTTCACTTTGTTTTACTAACCAGTCACTCACTGGGCCCTTCATGACGCTCTAGTTGACTTATTACTACAGCACGTTTCCTCTGCGGAACTGTTAATCACATCTGTCATGCTTTGTTCTCCCAGCAAACTTTTTGTTTTGACTTTCAATAATTGCATATTCTGCTGTAATTTCCAGTATCATCCATTTCCGAGCAATTGTATTACCGTATTTAGCATCTCAATAACATGGTCTTTGCTCAGTCGTCTTTCTTATGATTGAATCTTCTTAATGTGTTCACAATGTGCCATATGTTACCGTTGCTTAATTTTGTCTTGAAATATTCATTTTCAGCTCTTAGGGAGGACGGATAGACTGAGTAAAACATGTGATTTGGCTTTTTTTTTTCTCAGTAGCTGGAGAGCCACAAAGACATTTACCTGTTATAAATGAGGGGCCCTGGAAAGAATTAATAAAAATTTGCTTTGCTTTCACCTGGAACTCATGACCCGAAATGACTGTCATAGAAGGATAATCTTAAGGGGCTCAACCAGCTAAGGTTTTATAAAGTGTGTGAAAAAGAATTAACTTCCCTAAATGTTAGGATCTCAGTTTTGGGTATTTGAGAGTTAAATATAATGAATGCCATGGGTCCTTAGGGCTTTTAAGAATTTTTCTAAAATATAATAATTTTGTTGTCTGAGCATATGAAAATTGTATTACTTTAACTTACACTAACTCAAAATAGAAGAGAGGAAATGATTAAATGAGCAAACACGTGTGTTTTTTGTTGTCCATTCACAATAAAATTGACATCTTGAGGATGCAAAATCACTTAACAATGAAGAAAATATTTTTTAAATGATTGTACTTATTTCAGACATGAATGCCTAGTCATCTCTTGGGGTTTGGATCTGGAATGTCCCCCAAATGTCTCATGTACTTGAATGTTACAAATTGTCTATGCAACCATGTGCTATTGGAAGATTGGGGCCTGGTCTGGAGGGGTGGATTTCAGGCATGTAAACTGGATTACAGGCATGTACACTGGAGTACAGGCATGTAGTGGGGGCATACCACATCTTTCACACCTGGATCTAGGAGGGGCTGATCACTGGATGAGACCTGGACGGATGTATCAGCTGCTTCCTGCCTTCCTTGGAGAACTAGTCTCAAATTGCCTTGACTTGGCTTCCTGTTTGCAAAGTCAAGGAGCTGCCTCCACCTTTGCCTCTGCCATGTACTTCCATTATTTCTGGCTGCCCCCGAATAGACTATGACCTTCTGAAACTGTGAGCTAAAATAAACCTTTCCTCCCCTAAATTTGTGGATGTCAGGTATTGAGTCACAGCAATGAAAAAGTAACTAAGATACATCTCAATATTACCGTGGAATAAATGACAATGTCAATGGTTGCATCATTTACTGCAGTTTTACACACATACAAACATGGTGTTTTATAGCTACCCAGGAAGGAAGTTCACTGAAAATACTTATTAATGTACCCACTTACATCTCACCTCCCTGAAAGTCCCCAACTCTGGAGAGAACTCAGAATGGAAAGCTTCACTCCCAATCTAGACATCTCTCCCAAAGCAGCTCAGCTGGCCTCTCATGCAGTTGAAACTAAACTGTGCAATGGGGGTGTGAGAAGCCCGAGAGCCAGCAGCCCAAGGGCCAGTCTGGAACATGAGCTACAGGGTTGAGCAGACTCTGCCTCCTGTCAGGAACATTTCTGTGTGAGACATCGAAGAAGCCTTTGCTGGAACTAATAGTGGTCAAGAGACTGATATACTCATGTGTTACGTTAGCAGCTCCAATTTTGAGAAAGAATTCTGGAAACTGTCACAACTTGAACCAGTATTTTGAGCTGTTGCAAGTAGAGCAAATTGCTGCTTAATTGGGATCCGTAAGGCTACTCCAGCATAGGCCAGGGGGGCAACACTTTACACAAAATCTCCAAATTCAAGTTAGTTCCTCTGCTTAAGCCAGCAGAAGAAACAGCAGTCAGCTGCTAATACTGGACAGAGTAATTAGAGATTGTGCAAAAAACAAAAACAAAAACAAAAAACAAAAAACAAAAAACAAAAAAAACCAAACAAACAAAAAACCCTTCAAAGAAAATTTATGGAATAGGAGGAAAGTTAAAGAAAAATATTCATCCTTATCTTGGAAACCAAATCTCTAGACGAAGGCTCTGACATCCTAGTCATTACATTTTTTTGTCACCTGTGTAATTCTTGGTGAAATTAAGTTTTAAAATACAGGGTTTCCCAAATGTTTGTTAATTTCCTTTTCGGACACCACAAACTTGAAATTAGCGCTTGCATCATAATTCTCATGGCTTTAATTTTACTTCAAGTATTATGACAAATTAATCCTGAGCAAACACATCATTTGTATTACACTTTTAATATTTTTACATGTATGGTGACATTTGGGACACCCTGATAAAATACCTTAATGAAAATCTTACTACTGATTTGTAGAGTGCAGACCAGATGTAACTCAAGAGGAAATGGGACTGTCGATGAGAACAGCCAGGCTGTCAGTCGTGGCAGTAAGCGTGAAACCCCCAAACCAGTACCAGAACTGTACCTTTCATGGCGGGTGGCGTGTACACACTCTGCTTCCTTTGCTTCGGGGATGGATTCTGTGGCTGTGGACAAAAAGAAAAGAGTGAGAGTGTTAGATGTGGCTAAAAGCCATCAGAGCTGCACCCTATTTCAGAGCTTTCTGTGTCTGGTGTTGAGAAACAGAGTTGTAATCAATGAGAAGCTACACACGTGTTCAGTTGATATCAGAGGCCTAAGAGGTAGGTAAAGCTATGGAGTTTATTTCATCATAAAACTTTTCTTGCACTTTAATCTTGAAATTATTTTTTACTATTTCACCCAGTAACTTTATTTCTAAAAGAAAGAGGGGAAGACACCAACCCTTTTCATTTGAGAGACAGAAACAATGACTGACACAAAGTATACTCCAGAAGCTATGCCCAAGTGATACTACTATCGGCTCATAGAATTACTGAGTGGTTCAGGAGGGATGACGAGGACACGTGGCGATTAAGAGTGACCCATTACCTCTGCTTGACATGGTAAATCTAATGTCTCTATAATTCCAATGGTAAAGTAATATTCTTTTATTTGCCTGAAAAATTAATCGTTTTCTAGCAAAATTGCTACACTGTTATCTAATCACACTGGATCAGGACTAAGTTATTGAAGAGGGATTTTTGCATTTAAAAACAACAAAAAGAGGAACATATTTTAGGGTTAAAATCACCATTCCATATAGATTGAACATATATGTATATGATATAAATATTACTTATTTTAATAAATTAGATATATTTGTAGTCTATACTTCATATTTTGCCAGATTCTTTCTTGTGAGGACAAAGCTTTTGGGGGACAATTATGGAAGAGAAAAGAGGATAGGAAAGGAAAGGAGGGGAGAGCTTCTGCTGGTCAGACAGGGGACCCAGAAAAGCGGGTTGACTAAAGACTCCATTTTAAAAACAAGTTGATCTATATATTTTAGGTGGCAAGGGTAGGGCTCTTCATGAGTTTCACTGTTTGGAGCAATTATTTTTCCTTCAAAAAGCTCTAGTATGTATACTGACCTGGCACATTTTTAGGGGAATTTTTCTCTCTTTCCATGCATATTAGGAAGAACACAATATAGACTGCATGTAATTTTAAAGAAATTAGAAACTACTTTATAAAGTTATAAACAGAACCAAGGCATTGTTTTGTACTAACTAAAGCTTAATTGCCTTCAAATTCATCAGGATGTTGATATTTACCTGATACAAAAGAAATCTATTCTTAAGTTAAAAAAATTAACCAGTTGCCAAATACCTATCAACTGAGCAAGTAGTACCAGCGTATTTCTTTTGAATAGAATTCTTTGGTCCATTGTACACAGGTATAGGCAGGGTGATGATTAACAACAAAGGTGATTGACACTTCCGGGACAATTGCGTTGTTCCAGTCATGGCCAGTTGAGTCTCAGAAGCAACCACCTCTGGAATTTCCCTTATGGCTTATTCTATCACATACTCAAAGATCAAGTAGAAAATTATAGAGAGGTGCTTTCTTTGCTTTTTTGTATAAAACAGGTAAAAAACTAGGTTTAAAAACCTAATCTTTAAAAACTTAGTTTTAAAAGCTTTTTGTTTTTGCTGTCTCACTAAATGTGTTTAAAAGTCTTAAATACTTTCGATAACACAATTTGGTATTTTGTGCTTACTACCTCTTCCTCTTTCATTATCACTGGACGTCCACGCATGTGCTCATGAGATTAAGTCCACAGAGCATCCTAGCATCACATATACCAGGCATGGTGGTGCATGCCTGTAATCCCAGCACTTGGGAGGCTGAGGCAGGAGGATTGCCATTGGACTGCAGGCGAGCCAGGGCTAAATAGTGAGTTCAGGACCAGCCTGGAATGCAGAATAAGACCCTGTCTCAAAAAAAAAAAAAAAAAAAAGACGAACAGAAAGCAAATCAAATTGCTGAAACTACATCTTGCCATTGTTAATAAAACCAGTACTTTATCTTAGAAGTTTCCACAGGGTTTAACATTTCATAGATATCAGAGAATCAGTTGAGGTAACTGTGAGGAAGTGTTTCTACTGACACCATTTTACAGTTCTGTCAGGAAAAGTCACCTGAACACACAGTTATATTTACATCATATTTTACATCCCACCACATCAAACTAATTGTGCTTTTTATATGGACACATTGACATATAATATTTTAAAAAACTTACTTCGCCTTTTGTGTTGGTCACTCTCTTGTCATCTGTTTCTGAAAGAGAAGTAGGGATAATTATGTGGATATGTGATATTATTTCTTATGATACACAATTGAACACTTTCAACATAAATCAACACATACCAAAATAATTTAATAACTTTTTAAGATGCTATGACAATGACGGCTTAGAACTGAGACAGAAAGAGATGAGGTAGGTAATTTCTATTCAGCAGAGTCTTTTCCCAAACATTTTTTTGAGAAAGGCTGTAAAAGAAACATTCTTTTTGATATTACAGATTTTCCACTTTTCAACAGTCAAGGGAAATGACTGCTGGAACAGTCATCGACATCAGCTTCACAGGGTCAAGGTTAAACAACCTCCTCTCTCTGATTTTGTGGGCGCTGCCACTGTATATTGACTCTAAGCTCCATCAGATTCCTTCCAGTGTGTTACTAACCAGAACATACCTCTTTCCCACTCAGCTCCATTAGCATGGCTCCAAGGAAGGCAGCACCCTCCCCTCATACAGCCCTGGGAAGAACCAAGCTGTCAAACACTCCTTGTGACAGAGGTCACACACTTTCTGTAGTTTATACTCAGGACTGCAAGGCGGAAGGAAGAGGTGCTCACACACGCACTTTGCGCAGAGGGGACACATTTGGGGCTGGGCTGTTTTCCTCCTCACCTGCTCTGCCTGAATTCTGCCTCCTCCTTCTCAACCGCCTCGCCTGACCCTTTTCTTTCAGCTGAAAGACTGATTTTATGGCCGAAAACTTAAATTTTGTTCAAAGACAATTACATTAATATGCACTAATCGGCATGAAGACATATACTACTTAGGTAAAAATATTTACAAATTCTATACCTGGTATATCAACTTCATTAAAGATAGATAAATGTGTATGTTGATATATACATTCATTCATATAAACATTTCTATATGCTTCTAGTAATCGTTTGGTGACTTGAGAAGCCATTTCTGCTTCTCTGTATCTGTACTGCTTGTCTTTTTAATAAGCATACCTATATTTAAAAATAATTTTAAAAGCAGTGTGTATACCTTTATGTAAATACATATACACATATATACGTGCATATCATAAAATTTTATGGAAATTCAATCATACGTGAGGTTTATATTTCGTAAAGTAAGATATCAAAATGACCCCACAGCCAGAGTGAATAGAGCATGGAACTAGTGTTTATTCTGACTCAATATCCTGTACAACATTTTTAAAAGTTACATAAACTAATGAACTTCACCATGTTTGAACAGAACAGAGTAGACAGGAAGCTCTTGGGCTTTGACGGCAAAATAGCAACTGGTGGATAAAATCCCTGATAGTATCTGACTCATTATCAGGCGGCATGAAAAAACTGAAATGCACAGTTCCTATCTGTCAATGTGAAACCTTTTGCAATCACTTTTTAACTAAACATAAGATATGAACCGTTCTAACAGTGCACACAATTAGATTGTTAAATACCTGTGAGGCTTCTTAATATTTTACTTGTGTTTCAGGGGCTTTTGGAATTTAACCCACAACTTTTAACCTAGTATTTCAGGGGGAAAAATGGGATTTCATTAGGTCTTTTCTTTCTTTTTTCTACTGTTTGACCACAAGATGTACTACAACGGTATCTTTTCAAAGCAAGTTTGAGGCCTTTACTTACTGTGCAATTCAATGAGAAAGGTCTTCATTATGTTTGCTGAGTGATGCTGACATAAATCCACTTATTATGCCATGAAACTAAAGACTGAGAAAACTCAGTCCTGTATACTTATCTTGAAACTGAACAGTGAAAATTCACTTTCAACTCAAAGTGACTCAGATAAAACAAGCATGCGCGCACACACACACACACACACACACGCGGAGACCCAAGAAGAGATCACTGCTTTATTTTTAACCCACTACTTTACATTGTCTTTTCACTTAACAGGTTATTATTAATTTCAGAGATTAATCTTTTTGGGCCTCTCAAAAACTTTACACAAACGCACACACTAGAGACTCAGAGGGCACATCTACAAAACACACACAAGCGTAATGTTTCCTCTAACTTGTATCATGGAAGTTATCACAAAAAAAAATAAAAGAAAGAAAAGAAGAGAAAGAAAGAAACCCACAAAAGCACAGGCAAATCTCACCAGGCCTTTGCACTAAAACCTCAAAATAATGCTTATGGTGTCTCCATGCTCTCTTCAGAGTCTTCAGTCAAGACCTCATGGCCAACATCAGAAGTAGTCAAGGATGTTGAGGCCCCCATGAAGTATAAGAATAGATCTCCGATTTCAAATACTGTTTGAAGCATAATAATATTTTGAAATAGAATTGAACAAAATCAGTTTAACTGATGTTTGTTAACTGATTTTAGATGATTAAAAACTACATGTTTTCTGAAAAGTCCATTGTACCTATTGCAGCTTGATCTTATCTGTAATTCTTCTCTGAAAATGATTTAGTCTGAAAGAAGAAATTCCTTGCTTTGGGAGAAAAATGTAAAAGTCATGAAATATTACCTCTGAAGAAATATGGCCATCAGTAGTGGTGCAGATAGGGATAGAAATGTTCTAGAAAGTTTTGAGTCTTAATTAGTTAGAAATATATTTAAATTTATGAAAGAAACACGAAAAGCTCAGGATCAATTGGATATATATCTAATGTTCTTAGAAAAAAATCAATGCGATCTCATCAGACTTCCAAAATAGTTGAAAAAAAAAAACCTTAGTGCCTACATAAAAAAATTTAAGTGTGAAGGAAATGGGTAGACCCAGGCCAACAAATACAGTTACTGAGTTATATTATAGTTAGGACTAAAAAAATTAAGAACTGCTCAGAGTATCATGAGATATCAAAAGAAAGAAAGCCTAGAAAGCCATGTTTGGAGAATTTGCATCTTGAAAAGATACTACAGAATATTTAGAATTTCTAATATGGTTTTCTAATTCTCTGTCATGATCACACACAAGTCACTAGATCTTCTTGGACATTAGGATATTCTTCATGTATGAAATGGGGAGAAGATAAATAATAATTCTTGCTCTGCCATCCTCACTTCCTCATAGGCTTGTTCTGAGAAGTAAAGATATAAAGAAAAGTAATAAACCCACCCCCCCCTTTAATATGAGACTGTGTACTGACTTCCTTCAAAGGAGAATAGTATGGAATGGGAAAAGAGGGATGTGATCACCTCTATGATAGAAAAATTTGGTCAACATTTATTCAGTCAGATGAACAAGGTCAACATCACCAGCCGTAAATCTCATCGATGGTATAAACTTTTGGGATGAAGATGGCTCTTCATCTTAGTGACCATCTCCCAACAATCCCACTTTGTCATGAGAGAAACTTCAAACTCCAAGACAAGAACATCATGCAACATATCTGACCCACTCTCCTCCACACTGAGATCACAAAGAACAAAGAAAGTGAAGGATTGTGTTAGTCAAGAAGAGACTGAGGAGACATAAAAACAAAATGTAATGGGAAATCCTAGCCAGGATTCTGTAGTATAGATAAAAGTCATTATGTAAGTATTAAGGGTGGTGGCTTTCATATGAGAAACCCAAAACATAAATAATTTAAAGAGCAAAATAGAAGACAGACAAGAGGAAACAAGACAGAATTTATGGAGGTCGAAAGAAGATCTGGGGGAGAGGGAGACGACAGGGAGAGAAGGATGTGAAAAATGAACATGGCTATGACCCAGTGGTATATATAATAACTCTTTAAGATGGATAAAATTACTATTATGTGTCATAAGCATAAATAAAATATGGGAAAGAATCAAGGAAAGATGAGTAAGCTCTGGAATTTGGAATTTAATATTGAATCATTAATTAGAGTAATGTAACACCTTAATAACTAACAGTGAGACATGAATAAAAAGAGAATTACACACGAGGAGGAAGTTATATGGAACCTAATGGGCCCTGTGCTCCATTTTTTTTCAGTAAATCTAAAACTCTCTTATAATTAATTCTATCAATAAAAATTCATGCAAAAAAACAACAAAGCATTAAATGCAAATGATCCTAAGTATATAGTTTTGCTATCACACTCAGAATTCTGTGTATCATTTGAAGAACACTAAGGAGCCATTAGTAGGTAGTAGGTAATGTAATGGGAAACAAAATTACAAAAATGTTATTTTAAAAAAATGTTATATAGAGACAATTAAACAGATACATTAAGAGATGAGAATAAGATTACAAGGAAGGTTTCAAAATTCAGCAGAAATCATTGAAAGCTGATTTAAACAAAGCTATGCTAGGGGAAAATGAGTAAAAGCCAAGTTCATGGTCCATGGTTTCAGGAGATTTTAGGCTGTTATGGTTCGGATCTGGAATGTTCCCCAAAAGCCTCATGTTTGGATGTCCTGGATTATCTATGGATCTGACTGCGCTATTAGAAGGCAGGGACTGGTGGGGAGGGGTGGGTCACTGAGGGTGTGTGGGTCACTGAAGATGTGGCCGATCCCTAAAGGTGTGGCCTGGAGGGGACATTTCTGGCTGGTTTTTCTGCAAATGTCCTGATTCTTTTTCTTGCACGAGCAGCTCTACTCTCACTATGCCATCATTGCCAGGAAGCCATGAATGAACTAAGCCCTCCTTCAACTGTGAGCTAAATTAGACCTCTCTCTCTCCAGTTGTGGGTGTGGGGTATTGTTTCCCAGCAACGAGAAAGCGACACTGTGCAGCCCACGTCAGCTGGTACAAAGACAGGACGGGTGCAACGGAGCAAAGCCGCTTACTTTATGGCACCTAGGGAGAAAAGAAGGGCACAGGGGGTCAGAGAGGAAGGGGCCAGGGGCCATGTATATGTAGTAGCCAACATCACGCCTTCATGACCACCCAGACACACTCAGGAACATGCTTTCCTGATTTCCCAGGCATCTCTTCATCCAGGAAAGTTGACATGTCACGTCTAGGAAATGTGCCCCAAACTTTACCAAGTCCATTTCCAACGGGAAGCCGTCTTTCTCCCAGTAACGCACTCTCCTTTCTCTGTGCTTAATGATTTAGGACGTTCACAGCCTGTATTATGGTCATTAGTATTTCACTTCCCAGATCACCCGTAATGGGAATCAGCCCTCGTGTGCGACTTCCAAAGTCATTAGCACAAGAGCACCACCGACACTTAATCCCAGTTTGTCTGATAGTTTTTTCAACGCCACATTTCATGGAACAATATCCTCTGTTTGCTATTTCTCTAATTTCCAAAATCCAACAGGAGGGCAGCTATTTGCTCTTAGTGGGTGCTAAGTAAGTATTTAACAAATAAATGTTTTATTAAAAACTCATTAAAGCAAAACTCATAATCTCTATTTTTAATAGTTGGTTTACTAGATCCAAAGCAGTAACACAGAAGCTGAAGTTCTTACAAATGTTGCTTAGGAGACCCAACAAGGAATCGTGGAAGAAAAATAAGAACACGTGATGAATTTGCTGTTTTCTAGAGATTAAGGAGTTATGCCAGTCAAGAACATATGTACATAAGAGAAACTGAACATTAGTAGCAAAGCCAAGTTTTATATTATCTGTTACAGAAATCAGCCTCAGACAAAAAAAACTAAATCCATAGAAGTAGGTAATATGTTCAAGATATTGGTCACAGAAGAGCACTGATTTGTGTGAAGAGTAATTTGACAGGGAGAGATTCACTTTCTTACTGTAAACTCAAAAGATACAGATTTCTAATGAATTTAAGAAACAGGGAGTCATTTGAGCCTTTATTATTGTATTTTATTTTATTTTTTGAGACAGGGTCTTACTCTGTAGTCCAGGCTGATTCTGAGGTCACGATGTAGCCCAGACAGTCTTCCAACTCACAGCAATCCTCCTGCCTCAGTCTCCTGAGTGCTAGGATTACAGGCATGCACCACTATGCCCAGTTTATGTGGTCCTGGGGAACTGAATTCAGGTACTTAGCATTTGCTAGGCAAGCGCTTTCTACTACTGAGCTGTTCTTCCAGCTCCAAACCTCTATTTTAGATGGTTATTTTGGAAATGTGAAGTGAAAAGTCAGGTTGGAGGATATTGGAGAACTTCCAATAAAAATAATGCTGTAAATTGATGCTTTGAAGAATCTTCTGTTCAAAAGCAAGAATAATGACAGATTAAGTATAAAAATAAGTGATTATAGAGATAAAGCAACCATCAGAAAGTAATCAAGTCTCCATCTCCGTGGGCCATAAATACAGAAAAAATAAAATGCATCAAGTAGGCAATATTGAGAAGCAACTGAACATCCTAATTCCCATTTGTAAAGGGACTGATCTGTCAGGAAGGGACAAAAGCCAAGCTTGCCGCCGGGAGCAGAAGCAGAGCTCTCTCGAATATGCTGACAAAAGGCCTTGATCTGAGCATCTGTGGGGACAAGGGAAAGCACACAGCTTGGAACAGGTCACAGCGGACTCGCCAGGGCTTCTCTTCTACGTGTGGTATCGCCGTGGTCCAGGAGTCCTTAAGGTCTAAGTTAAGACCTGATTCTGGACTAAAAGACAGCACTAAAGAGTAAAAAAAAGGCCAATCAATAAAAATGGGCAAACATAAATGGAGAAAAATTCTCATTCATAATGAATTAAAAATTAACATTTTAGAACCTAAGAAACAAAGAAAAATGAGCAATACCGTCTAGAAAGCAATAGGAACATGACCCTTCCGGATGCAACTAAAACTTCATACCGATTTCAAAATGTCTTTACGAAGAATATTTTGGGGATTTACAAAGAGACATAGAGGAATGTCTATCTGTTAAAAAAAAATGTAGGATGTATTGAAACAACAAGTGGCTAAAATTAAACAACAGGTATTAAATGAGATAATTAGAAATAAATATAAAATTTAATTACGATAACTAAAAACTCAATAAAAATAAAAAACTTTGTGCTGGACTAAATTTGTATAGGCAACACACACACACACACACACACACACACACACGGATGGACTGAGGCGGGGGGAGAGAGAATGGAACTGATTCTAGAGACCAACAGAAGACACCCAACAGGCCTGTGGGATTGAGCCACGTGTTTCTGGGGTTTTAGTTTGGACTCATTTAGCGGGACTGGGTGCTGCAGAAGCCGGTAAACCTGAAAGTGCTAACAAGAGCAGGAAAATTGCAGGAGGAGAAGGAACAGGAGCAAGAGGGGAGGAGGACAGCAACAGTGAAGATGGCCACCTACTGTTTTAACTACTGGACTACAAAAGGACAATGTGGCCAGATAGACAAGCCTTAGATAACAACTTTCCTGCTCCAGGAAGATCTGGAGGACTCCTGCCAGGGAGGCCTGAGGGGGGAGCTGAGATTTCCAGGCTCAGGGGCTGTGAAGAGGCTTCTCTCCTCTGTTACTGCCTGGGGATTATCAAGGTAGAGGAGGAGGGACCCAAGAATAAAGGAGACCTCTTGCACAGTATCAGCAGAGGCCACCGGGGAGCCGAGTCTCACACCCAGCCCATGGTAATAAGGTCATTCCCCTCACCCAGCAATATTTGCTGGAGAATCCAAGGGAGAAGGAGGCAAACCCTTGACAGCTGCTCGGTGGTAATGAGACATCCACAGGGGAATGACGGATTCATTGAAAGAGAGGGACCATAAAGAGAGGCAGATGTGTCAGTTGTAGGAAAACAGACACAATGTGTGACCATTATACTTAGTGAAGTGAATCAGACCCAGAAGATTAAATTCTTATGGTTTTTCTAATCTGATCAACCCAGTGCATAAATAATTAATAGAGTGAAATGGGCGAGATACTGGGAATCAGAAAGGTGGATATGTGCAGAAGGAGAGGGACGAGGGCAGGGTAGGACGGGGAAAGGAGGCTGACGGGGGAAGTGAAGTTGATTACCTGCAGAAAATTCTCAAGTTCAATGTAACCACGATATATCATAAACACATACTATTAAAAACGAGGAAAAAGAGAGAAGGGTGAGTTTATAAATTGCCATTTCTCATTTGAAATCATGAGCTGGAGGTCACAGCAGAACATCTTTCAAGTACAGAACAGAAAGAACTGTCAGCTCTAAAATTCTATATCCAAATTATGCTTGATCGATCATGGAGAAATAAAGACATCCTCTGACAAAAGAAAGCAGAATTTGTCACCAGCATAGCTACCGTAAGAGAAAGGGAAAAAGAAGTTCTTGGTCCAGAGAACAAATATTGAAAAAAGAGTCCTGGAACATCAGGAAAGAAAAAAGAGACAGAGGGAGCCAAGATACAGATAAATATCAGAGATTGTGCGTCCCCTCGTGAGCTTTACATTACATTTGACAGTTGGAACAAAAACCTTAACATTGTTAAAGTTACCATGAAGTTCTCAAAGTGCACAGAGACAGAACTTAAAACAATCATAAAAATGAGAGATAGTAAGCAACTTAGAGGAAAGTTTCTACAGTTTACATTTGTTAAAATGTTTCTACAGTTTATAATTGTTACATGTTGTTACAATTGTTAAAATATTTATAATTGTTAAAAAGTTTCTACAGCTTACAACTGTTAAAATGGTGATACCAGGAGAGTATAATTAAATTATCAAAGAAGATAGATAGATAGACTGACCAACCGACTGACCGACAGATCAGCGTAAGCCCTGAAAATCAACACACAAAGCTATCTTCTCAAAAGCATTATAGATAAATCAAAACGAAAAGAAAATAAAGATGGGCTTGGTCATGCGCTCATCTAACTCTAGCTACTCGGAGGAACTTTGAGGCCAACCTGGTCAATTTAACAAAATCCTGTCTCAAAATAAAATTTTATAAGGTCTGGGAATGTAGCTCCGTGGTGGGGCACTTGTCTAACGAACATGCACAAAGTCCTGGGTTCAATCCCTAGAACTGAAAAAAAAAAAAAGAATGAAAGAAAGAAAGAAAAGTTCAATTATAAAAATCATCCAGTAAGGTACTGAAAGTAGAGCTCAATGGTAGACAGCGTGCCTAGCATGTTGGTGGATTTGATCTCTAGTATTGCTAAATTTTTTTTAAAAAGATAAGCATAAATCCTAACACATACATACACATATATTAAATATACCATGATTGATGCAGTGTGTGAGAATCAAAATAGTCTAATTATTTATACTGATGGACATAATGTTAAGTTTAACAAAAAAGTCACATATAAAAGTCACATTCAATTTCCTGAATGAAAAAATTACAGAGACGAAGAACAGATTAGTAGTTGTCAGGACAAAGATGGTAGCGAGAGAAAAGAGTAGGTGGGACTCTCAAGGGAGAGCAAAGGGAACATCTTTTTGATGATGAAATAATTCTGCTTCTTCATTTTTGTGGTAGATATCAAATTAATACAATAAAATGCCACAGAACTATGAATACATGTCGGAGACCTTGGTGTTTAACATTCCTGACCACTTGGGGCCAAGTTCTTTCTTTAAAGAAGTCTTCAAGTGTTAAGTACCCGAGTTCGATTCCCCAGCACCACATAAGCTGGGAGTGGTGGTACAGGCCTGTAATCCCAGCACTCGGGAGGTTAAGGGAGGAGGATTGCCATGAGTCCAAGGCCAGCCTGGGCTACAGAGCAGGACCCTGACTTAAAAGCTGTCTTAAGTATGTTAAGCTTTCTTATGTAAACATTGTTAAGCCATCATAAATATGTAAATATTGTTAAGCCTGAATGTTTTCTGGTAAACAACTGGACTATAAAAAGAAGGTGGTACTGAATAAATCATCTTTTGGCCCCGCAAGAGTCCATCTTCCTTCCTTTCTTTCTATCTCTTTCTTCTTCTCTTTTCATCTGCATTGCCCCACTCGTGTACCCAGTTGACTGAGCTGGCTCGGTCAAATACACATTGTTCCCACAGGTTTATTGCTGTATTACAGACACAGCCATATGAGCACTGTATTCAGGGAAACAAGCTGGAAGAAAGGAACACAAGGATCTCCCTGGACCACCTTTGTACTTTTCTATCTGTAATTATTAATAAAAAAGGAAAAAAATAAAGTTGAAAGAGATAAGCAAAAAAGATCCTGGATTGGACATAGTTTAAGAAGTAATTAGCAAATCCTCAATGTTCCTGAGTAATCTACTCGCATCTAACACCAAAAGACACATGGAACAAAAGTGAACAGAAACAAAGCACTCAGGTGGCGAGTCAACAAAACACAGCACCTAGGAGGTAGAGAGGGAGGGACAAGAGACTGGGAGAACATTTCCAGAGACGGAAGAGGTCGATGAACTTTCCAATTAAGGCTATGAGCCAAGAAAGTGAACAAAAATAAATCCACATGTAGACCATTGGAGTAAAAGCAAAAGACGAAGGTTACAAGAGAGAGAAAAGCCCATTATTCACAATGGGAAGTATCTTATCTGCAACTGTTAATGCTGAAGGACAATGGCACTACGCTAAACAATTTCTCTCAACAACAAATAAACATTTCCAGACAAGTGAAAAAGATCTGTATCTATACCTTGTTTCCAGGACGAGTAAAATCAACTTGTTTATACATTCCAGAATGTTTAAATACAAAACAAATATTTTTATATTTTACAAAGAACTTCCTTAAAAATGTATGCTTGCCATCTTTTTTTCCAGTTCACTCATTTGAGCACTATTTTAATCAGCAAACATGAATTCAGTTTAGTTACAATAAATTATAATTATTTTGGTTATACTAGAACACATTAATAAAAAGGCATATTTTGCAACTTCAATTAATTTCATTGAAATATGAAAGCTGAAATAGTAATCATAAAATGCAGTGGGAACTCCTGTTTCTTCAATTTACAAAATGGCACATGGAATTATCAAAGTGACATTCTGCTAGGTCGGTGCGATGGCGTCACATTCATCATGCTGTTGTGTGTCCAAGTGGATGAGGTCAGCAGAGAAGGTAGCACGGCCAGTCACAACCCTGATGGGTAGAATTCACTAAACTGGGCCTGAATGTCAAGAAGCCTCTGCCCTCCCTGTCTGTGGCGACAGGACACATCAAAAGTGAGCACAGTTACCTCACTCCTCAAGGTATTTTTTTTTTGGCATTTATCTAAACATAACTCTCAGCTGATATAGATAAATATATTTGGTCTAAGAGGACAGAAGAGATTGAGATTTCCCAATATTCTTTCTTTCTATAAAAGAAAGATTTTTTTTAATTGATAGCTCCTATGTCTGTCCATTTGTCCTCAATCTATGAAAAAGATCAGATGCTTTTGTGAAATTACCTGGAAATATAAATGGAAAGAAAAGTTGAAATGCTTATTTATATGCTAACATTTTTGTTAGAAGTAGAATCATTTAGTATGCTTAGCTTCTACCAAATTTATTATTAAAAATCATCAGTGCATGACTGATGCTTCACAAGATTTGTAATTTTGCTGCAATATATGTATGCACAAAATACTCGAGTTCAGTGTAAACATTATGTATTACATATATACATATCACTAAAATGGGGGAAAGTAAAAGAAACATATATAGAATCATTATATTTCCACAAATTTGAAAAGATTTTATAGAATATATGCTAGTAAAGTTCATTACATTTAAAATATATGCATCTCTATGACAAAAATTTATGTTAATATATTCAGAGTAAGAATCATTTTGGAGAAGTCAATATATTGCTCCATGCTAGTAAACTTACGGTTAAAAAAATATTGTCTAAATATAAGTCGTCGAGAGTCATCTAGTAAAGTCACAAGAATTCCACAGGTTTTTCACACCAAAGTTTGCACTGAAAAACAGAAATCACCTAAGATTTCTAAGAAAAGCAGTAAAGTCATTTCTTAACTTTCTTGATTTTACTATATTTTTCTGTTTTTCAGTGCAAATGTTGCAACAAATGTAGTGATACTATTTGATTAATAAGAAAAATTCATGGCTAAGTTTTAGAAATGTTATCACTTTCCCTTGGGCAGATGTTCCCTTGTTAAATTACATTCCGGCTGCTGCAGCAAGGCTTACTAAGGCCACTTTTTGCCTCTTTTAATCTACTACTAACAGGTGAGTAAATACTACATTTTTTCAGACTTCAAACAGTATTTAAATTTTTCTTCCTTTAGGAGGCAATAATAACACATTTCATTCAGAAAAAATTAATACAGTTGCAGAATCAGCACCCCAGTCATTCATATATATATTCTTTTCTCATTTCTTTTTCTCTCTTGTTAATGTTTAAACAAATGCAGCAATTTTCTAGAAATGCCCAGGGGAGCATGGCTTATTTTCGCATCAAACTTGTGTTTTAGGGGATTATTTTAGCTGCCACGACTGTGTTTTTGTATGAGCACGGAACTTAGTTACTTTTCTACAGGGAATAGCTTGAAAACACTCAGAGGGATCGCTTTTGCTTCCCTTTCTTTTAATAAGTTGGTCAAGAAGAGGTGTTTGGCCACTACAACACAATCAGGATGAAATTACACCGAAGTGTGTCAGGACCCACAGTTCTAGGAAATGTACGCAGATTACACATCATTTTATAAATTGATTGGGAAAAAATCTGTGAGGAAATTGGTTTTATGAAATTTCTTCACAGTAATCAAGAGTTTTACACTCTGCTTTATTGGAAAAGTGTAAAAGTACTAATTTATGCATGACAAGTGAGTTCATATGACTGAGGCAATATTAGCATTTTACTTAATAAGGACCCAGAGGAAATGAATAATTAAGCAAAACTGCATGATCAGTGTGTTATTATTGCAGGAGCATAACCAAAACACCAGGCAAAGATGGCACCTGGGTATGTCATCCTAGCATGGCATTCAAAGCCAGCATTTGAACAGAACGCACAGAGTAGGATGCAGTCCTAGTGATTTTACATCTAAAAATCCAAATTAGAGCAAGAATAGCAGGTAGAGAGGGGTTCTGAGAAGCAGCTGGAATTAGGACTGGAATTAGAATGTTAGAGGACAACACGAGTGAATGGGGCATTGTAACTGGGTAGCGACCATCCATTTTCACAAAATCAACAAAAAACCATTAGCTAAAGAGGTCAGAAACATTCCAGAGTAAAATGTTGAGACAACTGATATTTCATCTCTGCAAAGGCTATAAGAGCAAACACAGATTCCAGAAAGGACAAGAGGGACAAAGACTCATGAGGTTTCAAAAATACAATGCGTCTCCACTTCAAGACATTTGAGAAGTACTACGCAAATCTCTTAAATCAGAACATAAACTTTAAAACCACAAAGATCTACAGACCATCAGTTGCAAGGTCTAGGACAGGGAGTGAATCCCATTAAAACTGAAATCTGAACTTCACCCACAACAGTCTGCGATCAGATGATCTGTTCCAATATCCCACCAAAAGAGGAGAAAAGATAAATCTTTAAGCACTTTCAAATTCTAAAATGTTTTGGGACCTCTAAACTTTCTTAAACATAAATGTCTTGTATCTAATAAGAAACTACCAGGTGATACAAAGACTATTAAAGCCTAAAAGAAAATAAAAGCAGATCCAGGAGAGATTCAGATGTTTTTCTTTTTTTGAGTCCAGATCTTGCTTTGATGCCCAGACTGGTCTGCAGCTCACTGTGTAGACCAGGCTACCATCGGACTCACGGCAATCCTTCTGCCTTAGCCTCCCAAGGGCTGAAATTACAGGCATGCACCATCACACCAGCTTATGTGGTGCTAAGGAACTGAACTCAGAGCCTTGTGTTTGCTAGGCAAACGTCTTAACCACTGTGCCATTCCGCTAGCCCTGATGCAGACATTGCCACTGCCATTACCATTCAACTAGTATGGAAATACATGAGTAAAAATAGAGAAAAAAATAAACAGAATGGAGCTTAAAAGAAATAATTTTAACAAAGAAACAGAATCTACAAGGCAACTAATTTAATGTCAGTACACAAGATCAAAACCTGTAAAGCAATGAATTGGAATAGCACAGCAGTTACAACACAACTCCTTGAGTTCGATTCTCCAGAACTGCATAAGCTGGGTGTGGCGACACAAGACTGTTATACCCTGCTTAAGGCTGAGGCAGGACGATTGCAGCGAGTTTGAGCCCACCTTGGGCTACATAGTAAGCTCAGGACAAGCCTGGACTAGAGATAGATCCTGTCTCAAAAAAAAAGACAAAACACAATGAATTATCTTAAAGGCACATGTGCTTTTATGCTTGGCAGAAGGTAAAGTCAAGTCAGTGGACTAAAAGGTGGGTAGAATTATCAAATTGAAGTATGTAGACTGGAACTGAATAGAAAATAAGCGACATTTAAGCTGCAGCCAAAAGAATAAACAAAGTGTTTCAAAAATGGAGAGGAGAGGAGAGTAACAGTGAAGAAGTAAAAGAACCAAACAAACAAAAGAAAAAAATCTTCCGATAACATGCTAGAAGTTTAACAAACCCCAAACAGAACAAGAAAAGAACGAGAAAGAGGATGAGAAAAAAGAATATTGCACGTACACACATCATAACAAATTCCTGAAGGCCAGTGACCAAGGACAAAAATCTGAAAAGCATCTAATTAAAATAAAACATTGTCTTCAAATAGTAACAATAAGTTTATCCAAAGTAGACAACAGCAGTTAAAATACTGAACTCAGAATTGTATAAACAGTGAAAGTATCCTTTCAAAATGACAGTGACACATCAAATCATGCCTATTCTAAGAACAGAGGCAGGGTTTTTACATTTTGTGTTTTGTTAAATATATATTCCTTTCTTTGGATCAAAACTGGATATGTAAAGCTCCTTGCCTACTTTTTTTTAAAAATGATGTTGCTAATCTTTTTATTGGCAAAAATCTACCCTTGATCCACGAGGGTGGTATTTAGTGACCAGCCAGATAATGTTTCTTCTTGCTCAAGATCTCAAGAATATCTATTTCTAAGGGAGAAAAACAGAGGAGAAAACCAAGTGCTAATTAACCTTGTGTAGTGTCAGGACCATAGGACATTTTGCAATTACCTGAATTCTAAGTTTCCCTTTGAATGAGGTTATGGCCACATAGTTAATATTTCTGATAATTTTTTTGTAACATTAACTGCCTAGTGCTATTAACAATTCTCAGGATATTTTTCAGATACTGTATTTTCCATCTCTGTCTAATAAATGGGGTTATCTACCTTTGCAACAAACTTGGATATTATCCTAAATTCTTAGTATATCTTGATTAGCTTTTCTTAATTTTTTCTAGCACAACTTTACAAAAATAAGTAACTATTCTATAAAAGAGTAGTGACAGAGACAAACAATGTAGCGGCAACTTGGGAGTTGCCCTAGACCTAGAGGTTTAATCACAAGGATGAGGATGGGGATGCTGTCTTTGATAATCTCAAAAGAAATTTACTATCAGATTGCTGAAGATAGCAGTGAAATCTGATCACGACATTTTGGCACATTCAGTTTTTACATTTAATGAAAGTACAAAAGAACCTCTTTCCAGAGAGTTTGGATCCCATCTATTATCTAAGATCAACAATTAAACAATATATGGAGGCAACAATCAAAGACAAAAACTCCATGGGAAGTGTTAAGTCACTGGGCCATGAACCTTCAGAACTCAACAGGTATAAATCAAATACAAATGAAAGAATTACTGTGCACAGCTCAACACTTCGTTCTACATTTATATGTGTCATTTCCTTGTGGTTTTAGCAGTCCAGAATAGAATATGTTTGCTTAACACGCCAGAGAAATCCATCAGGCTTTTCTTACATGGCAGTAGAGGACTAGACTATATGCCATTTCTTCCTATTAGGGCTAAATGTAGTAGGGCTGTGCAAAATCTCCCAAGACCACCGTGATGAAACTCCCCACTTCCCAAGATGAGAGAGCTGGTCATCAGCTATTCTACAGACAGCTTCAGGGCTTTGCCCTAGGCCTATGATTTCAGGCTTCCAGTTAAGCCACCAGGCGGTGGTTTCAGCTGTGTTTTTCTCCAAACTCTTATATTTAGTCAACCGGGGTTCAAATTGAAACCTTCAGAGCAGTGATTATGTGTATCCTGGGAATGGGGATGTGGGGACAAGATGACAACTGACTGGAAGATGAGTTTCACCCTGGTGTGCCAAGACTGACACAGCTGTATTTTTGTTTCAATGTTACTTATAGCTTTCTATTTTTAACTGACAAAAGTAGGAACATAATCTCATTATCTTAGAGATTTTGTCTCTCGATGAGGATGAGTCCCCTCTAAAAATGAGTCAATTTAGAGAGTAGACAGCAGCGAAGGAGATGAGAAAGGAAACCCCAGACAGGTCTTGTTGATCCCGAAAGAGGATGGGAGGTCTCACCCAGTAAGGCCTTGTGACTGCAAGCTACCTTTCTGCTGATATTTCATAATTTCTGCTTCCAACCACAGTTAAAGAGGAGCAGAAAGAACGGATTGTTCAAAACCTCAAGAGTCTGCTTTTCATTAGTATTCTCAATTTTTACAAATTTAGTTTTCCTTATAAAACATATTTTACTCTACCACACGACCATCCGATAGGAGGGCCAAAAAATGTTGCATCATCTTATCGGTTTTGACTTTCAGTCACTGGTAATTTTTTTCTGTCTATGTGGAGTTTGAATTTGCCACATAGTTTTCAGGAAGTGAGTCAATTCATTGAGTAGATTGGTTTTCTTCTAAAATAATGTCAGGTTTCAACAGCCACATGTACTACATCCCCAGCCATTTTTTTTTTTTTTTTTTTTAGACATAGGCTCACTAAATTGTTAAGTTGTCCAGGTTACCAGACTAGGCTTGAACTTGCTGCCTATGAACTTGCTGTCAATGTATTTCTAATTTAAATCACTAATTAGTGATTTTTGATGACTAATTTTGGGGCTCTACTCCATGCATAAACACAGTGAAGTAAAAAGTTGAAAATGAGATCTCTCTGGTGCTAGTAGAAATAGTGGTATTAGAGGTGGACTGGCATGGAGAAAAACAGGCTACAGAGCGGAGGGCACAAAGTTGCAATTATGTGGGGTGAGGAACTCTAAAGAACCAACGTACAAGCCAGACACTATGACATACGCCCATATGCCCTGCTACTCAGGAGGATGAGATAGGAGGTCGAAAGTTCAAACTCTGCCTGAGCAACTTCGCAAGATCCTTCTCAAAATAAAAGTTCAAAAATTATAAATTTAAAAACCAAAAAGGGGCTAAGTATATAAGTCACTGGAAAAGTACTTGCCTAGAACGTGTGAACCCCTAGGTCTAGTCCTATCCCAGTACAATAAAGAGAGAGAGAGAGAGAGAGAGAGAGAGAGAGAGAGAGAGAGAGAGAGAGAGAGACAGGAGAAAGAGAGAAAAAAACTGATGTATATCATGAAGACTATGGTTAATAATATCATATTGTATAGTGATTATTTGCCAACAGAGTAGATTTTTGGTACTGATACCATAAAAAAGAAAAAGAGATAATTGAGATAATAAGTATGTGAATTTGCTTACAGTTATCATTTTACTAAATTAATGTAAATGAAGGTAAATATATCAAATCATTATGCTGTATCTTAAATATATACACTAAAAAAATAAAATGAGACTTTATTGTATGCTTATGAGGCTCAGGATGACTGTCCATTTGACACTTGTGGGCATTGTCTACCATGTTGACACAACTGGATGAAACAATTCTTTAGGTCACATTTTTATTTCCTAACCACACTGTTTGGTATCTCCCACTGACAATGATTTTTCCAAATCATTTCACATTCTCTAAACCAAGATGCAAGTTTTTTTTGCTTGGGTTATAGGGGAATGACATATTCATAAAAAACCACAGACTAGCACTTTGTGCATTAAATCTATGCGGGTATGTACAACGAGGAGGCAATAGTCCCTTGGCTTAGTTAACTGAAAGCCTTCTTTCAACATAGATGTTTCTATTACTAACAAAAAGAAAGGTCAAAAGACCAATATGCTCAAAATCCTATGTCACGTTGTATAATATTCTGTAGACTTGGAAAATAGAGGAAGTCAGCTTTTGTCACTCCACCATCTAACAAACATTCATTTGACAACCTAAATAATGTGTCTCAAAAACGCGATACTTTACTCGTTGAATTTTAAAGATTTAAATATTACATATCTGTAAATAAATTTCGGTTTCCAACTCTTAGTATTTCTATCAATCCTAGAAACGTTTAGCACCATAATCTTTCTCAATTTTCCTCTCTTTGGTGTAATTTTTTAAAAGACTGTACAGTGTGTACTAAAAGGCAGTGATTATTTACAGCACACACATGAAAAAAAATAGTAAAGGACAAAGTTTTTAATTAGATACTTATTTAATATGCTTGGCACTAAATTCAGATAGAAATATAGGAGAAATGTGTGTGTGTGTGTGTGTGTGTGTGTGTGTGTGTGTGTGTGGTTGTGTATGTATTACAGGAAAAAAGTCTTTATTTTACATGCTTTAAAATGAAAACATTTCCTTATGAGTAGTGATATAAAAAAATCAAATTGCGAATAGGCATTTAAATTCCATTTATGAGTTACTGCCTGCGATTACCTGGTTTTGTGTCAAAGGCTCTTACCATATATCTAAAATTTGCCCAATGTTTTACCAAGAATTTCTTGCATATATATATATATATATATATATATATATATATATATATATATATGTGTGTGTGTGTGTGTGTGTGTGTGTGTGTGTGTGTGTGTACACACACACACACACACACATATGGTATCCTGTTTGGAACAGGGGTCCAATTATCCTAGAGTGCTTAAACGGTACTGAAGAACACAGGCTAGCTATGCCCAGTAGTACAAGCCTATAACCCTAGCACTCCGAGAGGCTAAGGCAGGGAGGTCACAAAGTCTAGTCTGGGCAATTTAGTGGCTGATACCAAAATAAAAGTAGACTGGCGATGTAGCTCAGTGTAAAGACTCTGGGCTCAACTCCCAGTACTATAGGAGAGGCATTAAAGAAGCAGCCACAGCTGAATCAGAGCTGTAACCTAGGATCCACACACATGATAGATAGACACACACACACACACACACACACACACACACACACACACAGAGAGAGAGAGAGAGAGACAGAGAGAGAGAGAGAGAGAGAGAGAGAGAGAGAGAGAGAGAGAATTAAAGAAGCAACCACAGCAAAATCAGAGCTGTAACCAAGGAACTATAGTGTGTGTGTGAAGCCCCTATCAAGATTATAACTTTGCCTTGAAAGAGACAAGAATCATTCCTTGGAGAAAAAAAATCTTACTGAGATTGTTTCTTAGATGAAACATTGGGGAAATAGAAGAGATTTTAATCAGAATAAACACTTGTTGGAATGTCTCTGAGGTGTTTGAGAGCACTGCAACATATTAGAAATTTGGAAAAACTCAAATACTAAGTCATAGAAAGCCAAGGGTAAAATTTAGAAAGATAAGATTGAATAGTTCAGAAACCTGGTTAATTTGGACTTCAAGACTGTACCAAGAGTTAACAATTGTGGACTTTAAATGATGGGAGAACACGGGAGGATTCCACATAGGGAGACTCCCAAGTTCTGATTTAGAAAGATCATACTGACAGCAGTATGAGGAATGGCTTGGAGAAGTCCCACTTGGGTAGAGATAATTCAGTTAGGGAAATGTTGCGGTTCTTAAGGCGATGGGTGATGGTGGGACCCAGGTGAGAGGGATGTGAGACAATGTGTTGGACTTGAACACTGGCTAGATGTAGGTGCGATGCGGAGAACAAATGACAAACCATAGAAAGCTCCAAAATTTTTTCTAGCATCTGGTTCTGGTTTTGGGTATTCATGAAATTGTTGATTTTGAGTAATTATTAATTCTTAAAGTGAGGAAAGTCTAGAAGCAGCCACTGTGAGCAGGGAGAACAGAGCTGAAGATACAGATGTGGGGGCCGTCAGCTTCTACAGTTGTCGGTGAAGCCATGGGGCAGCTGAGAATGCCTGTGAGGGGGTGGGTGGGGAGAGAGAGAGAGGGGGGGGGGGGAAGAGACCTGAGTGGTAAGAAACAGACTGCAGGAGGCTGGTAAGGAAGCAACGGAGTAGCCCAGAGACACCTGGGAAAGCATCATTGGTAACCTGCATGGTTGAAGTCATCATTCAGAACAGGTATAAATTTTTCTTGGATGACCCTCTCCACGTTTAAACAAGGGACACTCGCGTAACTGTTAACACACACAGCCTCCTGTCTGGATAGGTTCTTCATATCACATGTGGTAACATAGATGCTGAATAGTTCTTTTACTTTTTTCACACTCTTTGCTTAATTCTGACATGATTGCCATTTTGTAACAGGTAAGTCAGTCTTTTCTTGCTTAAGAAAACAGTGTACTTGAGGAGGATAACAGTGGCCATTTTTCAGATGGTCAGAGGAGGTTTGGCAGACCAGGGAACTCATAGGATTCCTTGGAAATCAGTTTTTAGAAAATAAAATGTTGGTGGTTTATGAAAATGATTCAGGAACAGATGGATCGAATTTACTTCCACACACACGGATTTGAATATGACATGGTTGGCTAAATGCATATTGCACACATTTAAATAGAACTCTATGAGTCCTGAATTTACAAATGCTGAGTTGTCAAGTTTTTGCTTTCCTAATATTTGGCTACAATGCCTTAATAGTCTTTTTTGTATTCTTGTGGCTCGTTACTCAGAGTTCCAGGCTTACTTTTGAGGTTAAGGAGAAAGTTTTAAAACAAGTACTCTTGTTGAAATTTGCTTAAAGATTGGTTACTGCAGCAGATGGTTCCACACCCTGCACCACTTCCCATCAACTCTTCAAAGATTCCAGTCACAGCTGCAGCTGCAGAAAAGCCCTGACTCGCCCCGCCCCTCTGGCTGGGTCTTCAGTCTTGCTTTCCTCTAACGTCTCCCACGTCTGTAACTTGGTATCCGTACCATGGCTTGCAGCTTGTTACATCCCTTTATAGCCACTGTCATCACCTGGTGACACGGGAGCACAGCATCCCAAATCACGGCAGAGGATGAGGAAACGTTGTTATGGTGGTTAACAGGCCGTGTGTTTTTGTTCATTGTGTCTAATCTCATCCTCATCCCTCACCTGTCTTTTCTCTGTCTTTCTAGAACATTCTCTGGCCCTAGGAAAACCAATTTCTACTGGAGTTAATGTTCCCAAGGACAATTTGTACCAAGCAGGATACTGAAGCCATCAGGTGAAGCCTTAAGCCTCTGGTTCTTCAGGTGGGCAGCCCTAACAAGGAACTGTATGTGCTTCCTGTTGCCTGAGCTTCTCAACACCATCCGGCATTCATTCCACAACAGTAACTAAGAAAAAGAAACTTTCATCTTTCTGTCTTACTCTTTCTTGTTTTCTGGGATTATATCCCAGATAAGCTACTTCCATCCAAATTCTTTTTTCAAGTTCTGCCTTCTAGACTATATAAGCCAACTGCATATGCTTCATACTTAATCTATGATACGGAGTAGTATAGACTTGAATTTAATTAAATGAATTTCAAGATATATTTACTCCTATTTGTCATTTGAAAAATAAAACAAAGAGTCCGACTTTGTATTCTAGTCCAGCAAATCTTTCTCAGGCAAGATGACCCACAGGGCCCAAATCTCAAAATGAACATGAGCACAGAATGCTAAATACAACGTGCGCTGACCAGTGAGGAGAACGGAAAAGATGTCACTGACTCAAGTGCTTTGCATAAAATTCTTATGCAAAATTGATATCCTAATTTTATAAACTGTGGAGGTCCTTACACTAAAAGTAGCCATTCTTAAATCTTCACTGTGTCACTGCACTGTTATTTCTGTACTGCACATACGCTACATTAAAAAATATGGACGAACCTCCAAATCTGGTACAAGATTGAAAGATTCAGCCCAAGTACACAAAGAATTTCCTAAGAAAAAGCTGATACTGCCAGTAACATTTACAGATTACCATCAAGGCACTTTCAACCAAAATTATGAAAACATAACCTAAAATAAAACAAAACTTTAAAGTTGGTAATTAATTTGAAGTTAGCAATTAATTCATATTATAGTCCTAGTGGAAATATGTCTTCTTAATAGAAACTGAAATCAATAATTTTATAGACAAGAGAAATAAATTTTTAGTATTATGAACAAAAGAACATATATATTTGGAATGGGGAAGACTCTTTAAAAGGTATCTGCTCTAAACTCAAAGCAAGAAATTTTTCTAAATAATTAAGTACTCTTTAATAACAATTTAAACTGTTGGAATAAAAGGGTATAAAGAAGACATGAAGACAATCTACTGTAAAATCTAACCATTTGGAAATGGTTTTCTGTTCTGTGTTAAAATCTTCCTACTTGAAGCTTCTGTCCACATCTTTGTTACTTTTGTCAGTTAATGACCTTAAAAAAGCTCACTCTCCGAAGTGAACCTGGCATTTGAGATGCAGGCACATCGTGGCCCTCTTCACATCCTTGAAAACCATCAGATGCTACACAGTGAGGCTCTTGCCAGCAATACAGGGCTTCTTTAAATCAAGGTATATGATTCTACCAACCGTTTTTGCTTTCTTCTTTGTGAAATCAAACCTTAAATATAGGACTTGCATTCTTCCCTGATACAATTTTAAAGAATTTCAACCTATGCATACATCTTGTTAGGATAACTCAGACTTTGAAATGTTAGCAAGACTTCACTTGGCAAGAAGCCATCAAGATAGTTTACTACAAAGCTGTACTTACCTACTAATTCTCACAAATGTGTAGTTAAGACTTTTGAATTGCTTGAATGTAATAAAATCCAAGATTTTCCATGTTAAATCAATTTTAGGATATTTGTCAAAGATTTAATTTCTTGATATACATAAGAGTTTAGCATTTCCTTAAGTGTTTAATGTAGTACTCAAATAAGGGATTAGAAATAAAGTTGAGTAAAAATTATCAGCTATTAAAGAACTTACCCTTATATTTAGGAATCAACACTTCAGATCACTTGGATGCTGCTTAAATTAAGATTTAAACAGATTTTGCTTAAATTAAGGTCAAATCAACAGTTTTGTCTGAACTATGGTTATGAATACCAGGATTATCTGCAGTCGTCTGGCATTTTATTCCTTTTACTTATGTCTTTAAAAGATGATATCAGTCTCTCTTTGATCATAATTGTTATTTTTTATTGTTTGGGGATATACTTTGTTGAGCCTGAAAATAATAAAGCTTTTTTATTGTTGAGTTCATCATTCTTTTAATAATATTCATCATACAATCTCATTTGGAGAAAAATTTTTCTTGTGCAAAAAATATGAAAGAAATATGTAAATTGAAAAACCTTTATTTTTATTTGTAAGCCAAAATTACAGCATCTTAAAGCAAAAAGGCATTTCCTTCCTCTTCACTCATCAAGGATCTATGAGCTATATATAAATTATGTTTTTATATTTTCCAGACTCAATTTGTTCTGGTACATAATTTCTCTAACATAATTCTCAGAAATCTACATCTCTTGGAAATGCATGTGTTGCTATATGGTTTTTATTTCACTTTTGTGATGTTTCTGAAAACTGAATATATAAGACTTTATTATTATTATTATCAAATCAGGTTGATATAACAGAAAGGTAGAATAAAAATACAAACCTGTTGGTGACTTTACCTTAAAAGTATTTACCTATATTTCTTTTTATAGGGAGAATGTTTTTATTTATTTCTATTTCGGTGGAACTGGGGGGTCAAGCCACAGCCTTCACACTTCGCTACATCCCCAGTCACCTCCTGCTTTTTTTGTTTTGTTTTGTTTAGACAGAATCTCTCTAAGTTGCCCAAGCTGAGCACAAACTTACCATCCTCTTGCCTCAGCCTCCACAATGCTGAGATCATCAGCCTGTGACACGAGACCCCGCAGGGAAATCCCTCCCAAACATTGTCTTGCTAGCGTGTACTCTGTCACGATGCCCCACACTTAGGCAGCACAAATTACAGTTACCGCACTGAATTTCTTCTCAACAAACTTAGAACTATAAAATGTTGGAGAATTTTTAGAGATAATTTAGAGACCATGTTTTAAACAATTATTATTTCTATTACTAAAATACTAAAAACTAGGTTTATACAAAGGAGCAGAGTTAAATTTGAGTATGCCTGTGTCATCGTGTCACATTTACAATGTTTGTGAATTATAACTATGCCTGAGGAGTGGGCAGGAAGTAGTAACAGCATAATCTAGGGATCCCTTGGTAGTATGGTTTGGATCTGGGATGTCTCCCGAAAGTCTCATGTGTTTGAATGTTATGGATTGTCTATGGAACCATGTGCTGTTGGGAGACTGGGGCCTAGTCTGGGGAGGTGGATTGCAGACATGTAAATTGGATTACAGGCATGTAGTGTGTGTGTGTGGGGGGTTACCAAATCTTCCACACCCGGAACTAGGAGAGGCTGGTCACTGGGATGAGACCTGGAAGGATATATAAGATGCTTCCTGCCTTCCTTAAAGGACTAGTCTCACCGTGCCTTGACTTGGCTTCCTGTGTGTGGTGTCGTGAGAAGGTGCCTCCACCTCTGCCATGTACTTCCAACGCTGCCAGTGGCTCCTGAATGGACTGTGACTTTCTGAAACTGTGAGCTAAAGTTAACCTTTCCTCCCCTAGGTTTGTGGATGCCGGGTATTGAGTCGCAGCACTGAACAAGTAACTAAGACACCTGGTAACTACTGATCATAGCAGGACCATTGTAAGCACTTTTACCACGTGTTATCCTAGTCAATCTCTCAACCAGTCTTTGGAGATTAAGAGAAGAAAGGGATATATATGTTGCCAAAGGAATTCAAGCTCAATTTAGATGGAACTTGGAGCTCCAAATTTCTAATTCTGTTTCTTGAAATGACTTGTTTTAGAGAGTCTGTTTTCCTACCTACTCCTTAGTCACAATTAATGTGTGACTAAGAATGAAAAGTATGTAAAATCACAGTAAAATAAATGAATATGGACTAGGTCTCCATAGTAAATCCATTTTGGGATTAGTCAGAAACAAATTAAGCTTTCCCCTTGCTCCCCAGGGTATTTAGAATTGGCAGCAAAAATGCTAAGATGTAAAGTCTATGCGGAATAAAATTACATATAATTCCTCATGGCATTTGTTAATTATTAAGCCACTTCTATGATTAGTCAGAGCTTATTCTTTGAGAAATAGTAAGTGAAACAGTTACTAAGAGCTGATGAAATATTGTAAAAAAATTTACTTAGGCATTTAAATTTAAACTTGGCTTTGTTTAATAGTAACTATTACGTTGTTCATTCATTCGTGTATACAATACACTTTGTCTGTAAATTAAGGTCCTTGCTCAACGCCGGGGATGGAGGAAACACTGTGATGTAGAGATGAACAACGCAGGTTCACAGTCAAATCACTGAGCTATTCAACAGATGTGGCTATGCGAGGTATTTATTGAACGATATCTACAATATCTGGGCACTGAGCAACAGAAAAGTACTGAGCCACATCTACGTGCTGGGCACTGAGCAACAGCACCTAGGTGCTGTGTGCTGAGCAAGAGCTAGGTACTGGACATAGGGTAACAGCTATGTCCTAGAGATAAAAAGTATAACCAGACACAGCCCTTTTTTCCAGAAAAGCCAGAATAACAATCACATACTATTGTAATGATTAGGGCATGTGTGCATGTGTGTGTGCGCGCGTGTGTGCGGTACTAGGAATGAGCCCAAAGCCTCCACCCTTGCTTCTCTTCACACCTGTCTGCTTTATCTCTGCTTGCCAGCATCACTGGCCATCGTCTACTTCCTCAAACACATTTCCCAGTTCAGGGATTTCATATGACAAAAATAGGGTGAATGGGTAATTTTTCTATGACAGTTAAAGAGACACTGCCAGTAACCTTTCTCAAAATGTTCCCCCTCGTGTCAAATACATTTAGCCCATCATTCTTGTCACGTTATGAAGCGGTTCTAAAAGTCTCTTTTCATGAGTTGGGTGCCTTCAGCTGGGCAGTCGTGGATGTCCTAAATCAATCCAAAATATTTACTTTTCATGGTATTTTTCATCTGGGGGAAGAATGAGAAGATTCACCGTGCCAGACCCAGTGAACGGGACAGGTGAGGACACAGCGTTTCCACGAATCCCCTTTGATTGGCACTCTGCATCTGCGTCTACTGCATTTTTGATCACGATTTATAAGGACACTCACAACAGAGGACTCCCAGAGCTGCTTCCAAAAGTGCCAAGAACAACAGGATAAGTGCGTGTGAAGTGAAAGGGGGCGTCCTGAGGGGGACGAAGAGCAGTGTGTGCTTTACCACAATGACCCTCTTTATATGCAAACATACATGATGTAGTTACATCACCCTTACAGCTGTTTAAAAACTTTACACTTTATCTTCCCCTCGCTTTGAGCTTCACACATTTGTCCTCTTTGCCTTCCTAGGTCAGGCTGCATCTCTCCTGTCGTGACTCCAATGGCAACTTGTCACCCTTCATCACAGCTCCTATCCATGACGACCACAAGCTACTCATTTGTGTATGAACTGTTTGAGGCGCAGCAGCCCTTGTAAAGGTCATGCTCCATCTAGGCATGGATTTGGTCTTGGTCCTCAAAAATGTTTCACTGCATGTTTAAATCAGTAAATGATGGCTTCGTAGGATCAAAGGACCCCTGCAAAGACACACATTCTAGCAAGGAGTTGTAGAAGGCTTCCTGATTCTAAGTCTTAATCTTGACTATGAAAAGGGATTAGCCGCGGGAGGATCAGAAGAGCCTTATAGGATGAGAAAACAGCATTAGTGGTAGGGCACATCTGCAGGGTCCTATGCTGTATCCTGGCACATAGGAGCAGTTGATAGTGACTGAAGCAGACAAGAGAAGGAACCCGCCCTTGGGAGCTTTTAGCGTCAGAAAAATAAGTGAGACTTGTTCCTAAACTTTGTGGTAGAACTACTGAAGAGTTTTAACATACAGGTTTGGTATGAGCAGATGTGTACAGGAGGGAGAGCTCTTTGTGGAACAAGACAACTACAGAATCAGAAATGGCAACAATAAGTCAGGTATGGCTGTGGTAAAAGTATGGTGATAGGGAGGCCTTGAGGTAAGAATTGGGAGGGATGAAGGTATGGGTTACAGCTGAGAACTATTCGGGAGGTAAAACTGCCAGTAACAAGGGACTGAATGGATGTTAAAGAATCCGTGACAAGGAGCAGGTTAAAGGAAAGGCAGAGACACGAGAAAGCCACTCTTAGATATGGTAAATTGGATATGCCTTTGGGACACGCACAAAAATATGCAGACAAATTATAAATATACGTATCCAAACATCAAGTGATTTTTTTTTCTTCTCAAGTCATTGACTGCGAAATCACCTATGAGTGATTGCAGTTCTAAACTGCGACAGTGGATTAAATGGAGTGAGAACAGAGGTGTAAGCCATCAGCCCTGAAGGATCCGTTTGTGTGGTTGGCAAGTGACGAGCAAGGGAAGAGAGGAAGGCAGGGGTCGCAAAAAAGGTTGGCATGGCTTAAAGCGTTAAATGTGAATGGTACGCAGGGACCCAGGAATTAAAGGTAACTTCGAGATTTGGAAACTCTTGGAAAATTGACTCTTTAGAGAGCAATTGGAGCAGAACGACTTTGGGGGCCATGTCACACTGCAGCAGGCCAATAATCAGAAAGGAGGCAGCGGCAACACCTCGTCCGGAGCCAGTTTCTGAAGGGCAAAGACGAGGTGATGCCTAGAGAGTCCAGTAGAGGCTTCATGGTTAAAACAAGAGGCTTGAATAATATATTGATAATATTGATAAGGTGAGGGCATTAAAATCTACTGAGTACCTAAAATGTTACTGCGCATTTTATTGTGTAATTCTAGTCCTCAGAGTAGGTAATATTATCACTAGGTTTCTAGCAGATGAGGAAAATTGATGGAGAGACTGTAGATATAATCTAGCAACACTTAGGCAGACATCAAAGTAGAGAGCCAGATGCAGAACCCAAGCTATCTGGCTTCTGAACCCATGTTAAGACCTTACTTACCTTGATGTGGGGGTGCAGTCACTGAACACCATGGTGATGAATTCTTTAAGAGTCTTGGTGTGTGGCAGAGCTACTGTGTGCCAGGACCCGTTCCAGACCACTGGAATGCACCCAGGAGCCAAACGAACAAAAGACCTTCTCTAGTCACTGTGATTTTCCCCTTTACTGATTTAAACATAAACAACTCACACAATAAGTCAGTTAATTACGTGGTATGCCAGTTTGTGCTACGTGTATGGAAAAAAAGAAAAAGAACCAGTAGAGCAGGCTAGTGGGCTTGTGATCCAAATTGGTCAATCTAAGCAGGTTTCTTGCAATACTGTCACTTGAACAAAGGCTTCAGAAACTGAAGGAGTTGATGATAAACTAACTGGAAATAAAAGCAATATTTGACGCAATAGTTGATGTTCAGCTGTGATTAAACCTATGTGTTACCTTCTTGTTAGACTGAAAGGACTGGTGTCACGGATGTTTGACTGAACTATGAACATTTTTGTATTTTCTGCTCTATCAGTGCATTGCATCTGTAACTAGTATGTATGTATGCATGTATGTGTGTATGTATTTGAGACAGCATCTCAATCTATAGTCCAGGCAGGTCCTGAACTCACTATGTAGCTCACCATGGCCCCAAACACACAGCAATCCTTTTGCCTCAGTCCCCCGAGTGCTGAGATTACAAGTTTGCTGTGGCAGTGCCAGGGAATCAAACCCAGGTCCTTGTGCTTACTAGGCAAGCACAGAGCTACAACCCCAGCCCCACTATCAAGGATTTAAAAACATGAGAACAATTTGCCTTCTATAGTGCAAAAGTAAATCCTCAGCTTTAAACTGACTCCCAAAAGGGTAAGGGCACCAACATTTTCAACTCCTTTCAGTAAGTTTCCAAGTTTAAGATTGCATCATGGAGTGGAATTTGAAAAACTAAAACGCAGCACAAATCTTATTATCATATAAGCTAAATAACTGAATGCACTACCTTTTTCTTTTAACAAAACTTCCACTTATTGGTTAAATGATGAACTTGCTCATGAAAGCTTATAAAATGGGAAGTTTCTGGGAGACATTTCACCATATTTTGATCACAGAAGGATTAATGTATTACCAGGAGATCAAAGAATCATATCATTGTTTATTTACAATAAGACTAAAAATGATTACATGACAGGAAGATAAGGAATGAGCCAATTATGACACAAATTACTGCAAAACAAATGCATTTTGTCTTCTGCACTTATGTATTAATTATTTTTTGAAAAGTATTTCAAGAAAGGTTTATATCCTAGGCTAGAAATAAGAATCTTTCAAGTTATACTGATAACTAATCCATGTTTTCATTAAGTTTTTCAATTTTATATGTTTGCCCCCAAAACATCTACCTGAATATTAAGTAACTTAATGACTTTATTATTCACATAAAAATAATTCACACTTGTCAAAATTTAAGCAAAAATACTACTCCCAATAAAGCAGACAACAAATTTTGCTCAGGCGTAATCACTGTAATCAGGTGAGTCTTATTCCAATTATTTCCTTTTATGTAAAATTTATATAGAATACATTTCTTTTTTAATGCAATGGATTTATATCACCTAACTATTTCTAGTTGCAATAAAATAACTTTAGTATTTCTTCAATGGGAGAAATATAAAAATTTAGAATTTGGCAAAGTTCAAATAAATATTTCTTTTCATTTTTTCTTTCTTTTTTTGAAACCGGATCTCTTTTTCAGTTCAGGCTCATCCTGAACTCACTACGGAGCCCAGGCTGGCTTCAACCTCACAGTAATCCTCCTCCTACCTCAGTCCCCCAAGTGCTGGGATTACAGGCATGTGCCACTATGCCCAGCATATGGAGTGCTAGGGAATCAAACTTACGGCCTCATGCTTGCTAGGCAAATGCTCCAACCATTGTGCAATTTGTCCAACTCCTCAAATAAACATTTCCTCACCAAAGAAATAACCTGCTTTTTACAAATCAGCCTAACATTATGATCAAAATTAGTAGAGAAGATGTTCTTAACTAATATTTTAGGTGTAGCATGAATAGACTGGGCTGTGAATGAAACAGAGGTTAGTATTTTGATCTTCCCTCAAACCTCTTCCCTGGGCACTGTTGTTTTTTGTTTTAATTCTTGTATTTCAGGACATACATTTGACATTTTCTTATAAAACTTACTTTTTTAGTCTTGACTCAAAGGATACAACCATACTCATGAACAATTTTCTGGCTTTTCACCCTGAGTCCTTTTTGAGTTTACTTCAGCTAGATTTTATCATCATTTTTAGAAAGTGCATAGAAACCTTTTTCTGATTTCCTGTATATTTGGTAATATCTACACTTTGATATAAAAATAGTTCGGCTGGTATACATATGTTGGTTTACACTTTCCTTCAGAGCTGTGTATATATTGCCTCTACCATTTCCTGTAATTTGTCTGTTATAATAAGACATTTGCTTTTTACGCCGACCAATCTGAAAAGTGATTATATCATTTTAATAACATAGGCTAATATTTTGTCTTAGTCACATTGTGCAGGTTTTTTATCAGATGTCTGTTCAGTCTTCAGTCCTTTCTCCCATTAATATAACTAAAAATTTACTGCGCTGGAGGAATAGCTCATTGGTTATAGTGCTAGCCTAGCAAATGCCAAGGCCCCGAGTTCAATTCCCCAGCACCACGTAAGACAGGCATGATGGCACCTGTAATCCTAGCACTCAGGAGGCTCAAACAGGGGGATTATAGAGAGTTCAAGGCAGATCTGGGCTACATGGTGAGTTTAGGATCAGTCTGCACTACTGTGTCAAAAAAACCCTATGCTATACAGGCTACTGTAAGTCTGAATTTCACGTTGTAGTTTTCTTTTGGTGGGAAGAAGAGGGTCCTATCAGTCGCGCTGCGTTGGGTCGTCTGCTCTCCTTCCTGTCGCAGGCCCTCTTATCCATCTATATTAGGTCTGTTAAAGCTTTCCTTCAGCTCGCCTGCTACGCGTGGTGCTTATTTGGATTGGGTTCTTCAATTCAGTAGTGGTGTCACTTGGGTGCACTGTCTCGCCCGTATTTTATTCTTTCTCCTTGCGGAGTTTTACCCGTGGAATCACAACATTAATTGTGTATCGAGGGAGATCTGTGACATTCAGCATCGGTGAGTGAGTTTTCTTCCACTCCTTTAATATCTTGTCCCTACTGAACTCTTCCTCTGTCTTCAGCGACCTACAGTCTAGTGCTTTTCCTTCTCTTTGGTCCGGTCACAGAGTCGTCATTCTGTTTCTTTGTAGTTTGATATCATAAATGACAGATCACTCTTACATCACTCCAACTTCATATCTGACTGACTTACTTTCCTGCCCAGCTACAAGTGAGGACTGTGTATTTTAAGACCACTTTTGATTAAACCAGGGGTATCTAGGAGGGGAACAACAGAGGAGGAGGTCTTACCTTAAATTCTCTGCCTGGGAGTTCCGAGCCATCTCTCAGAGGGGAGATATTTACATTCCCATTAAATGTGGAGGCCACCCTCTACAGAAATCCTGAGATTCTACAGCAGTGGATAATAGCTCCCATTCTTCAGAGTTTTATTTTCTTTCTCAAGATTTGCATTGGTTTTCTCCCACTAGAATTTGTTTCCCCGTGGATGTTTTACATAAAAATTAATGAGATTTGTAGAAGGAAAAGCTAAAAACTCTGAGTTGGGACAAAATCACTTATTTCTTTGCCGTCTCTTGGCATAAAATTTTTATCCTTTTGTTCCTGGCTAGTTTTAAAATCTCATTTTCTGGCTGGCTTAACAATTTTTTAAAATTTATGAAGAACTGAGAAGGGAGAATCTGTGAAGCAGGTATATGAAATTTTTACCCAGACTTAAGTGAGTTTCACTTTCCATATTTCTGATGGCCCCCAGACCCCAGCATAGTGGTTAGCCTCTGCTCTAAATACTTTCTGAGTTTAATTGAAAATATAAATAGATTCAAGCATGAATCCAGCATTAACCAAAATAAATTCATCTATTTGTTCCCCACAACATGTCGTGGAGGCTGCCTTAATTAACGTATTCATTTAATAGCGTCAGTTACCTAAACACGGTATACTCTTCTGTTCAATACATCTTCAGAAAACCCAATTCCAGTCATCAGTGAAAAAAATATCTTTCTGTTAAGTTATTCACTGACAAACCATTCTAGAGTCTGTTTTGCCTTCTAACTCTCTGACCCATATTAACATAGAACTTTTCAAGTGTGGTCTCTGCTCCTCTTGCTGTTTCTGACTGGCTCACCTGGGAGGAATTACAAAGCACTCACAGGGCGCAGACCGGAAGCTCTGGCAGCCATAATGCTTACTCCTTTGTTCACAATGATCACTTGCTGTTTGAGTCAGGAGCGATAATTCCTTGAGGCTCTACAGAGCTCATCCACTGCTCCTTTACTTGACTGTCTATTACCTCATCAGCTTTGTTCTGCCCGGTGTTTCTTCGAAGCATCAGTTTTTTTAAAAAAGGCAGGGAGAAAAGACTACATCGTTTTCCCCATGTGGGAGATGGTAACACCTTAAATGACAGATATTCATTCAGCGAGTAAAGTTTGATAACTTGGGCTATATTCATAGGTTTCTTGTGTTCAGAAGAAACCACACGGGGTCCAGTTTCTCCTCTTCTACCACTGAACGTGACAGGTGGTCACAGAGATTCATGGGGACTCTGTTTAAATTACAGAAAATTTATTCTCAGGCCAGCTCATCCTTTACCATGGTGGACGGGAAAGTTTGATGATGATGATAATGTAATATTTATATCATATCAGAACACATGTCCTTTTAACCCAACCCAAAGGTATCTGCATGAAAATTATGTATTTTGCTTATTCCATTTTAAAATATACAGACATTTGAATTAGCAAACGTACCCTTTGCCATTTTTTTATAGTTCACTTATATTTTTTCTTCCCAGGGCCACTGTTGGTTTTTCCTCCAGACATATGACTTTCCCCAGTTATAAAACTAGGAGACTGCACTGAATTCATTACAACAAATAAGTGTTGCCACTGGCAGAAAATCATCTACCTAAATTTATAATTCTATTATCCTTATAGTACAAGCATACTCAGGAGGATGACTCCTTTAAAATCATTTCAAATCTATTTAGTGAGCACCTATGAGTTTTGGAGCATGACCCAAGTTAAAGTGACAGCAATATTCCAGAAAAAATTATAAGTTACAGAGACAATTACAATTACGAATTTCCATTTGTAAATGTATAAATTTAAAATGTTTTAGAAAGTTCAGATTTCTCAATAGTCAGTTACTTTAAAGGGGTAATATAATCAATAAGAACTGATTACCTTTTCAGCATACATAGATAAATTTCACCCTTCAAATTTGTTTCTTGTATACATATTCAAGGAATAATTCATGGATGGCAATAAAACAACAGTTCCATACCCCAAAATGAAGAGTAGAATGCAAAAGTGGGCTTAGTATCAAAACACTTAGATGCAACATTGGTATTTGCCAACAAGGAAATTAATTTAGGTCTCTAAAACTCAGTTTATAAATGTTTAAAATACAAATTATAAAAGCGTGGGACCTACATACTTCACATTATTGGATAAATGTGATAATACACAATTGCTTTTTATGTAAATACATATTAACATATTATGGTAAGTTAAGAGCAGCAGAAGATGTTAGGTTTACAGATGCACCATGACTACATGATCTTGGACACTCCTCCCATACTCTAGTAATTTGATCCGCAAAGTCAGTATAAAATTCCTGAATTAATTGCTATGAGTTTTGTAAATGCTAAAATGTAAACGCACTTAACAGAGCTAATTATTATTTAATTCTGTAAAAGCTGTAGGGATGCACAGTAGAATGGGTAACTATAGAGTGGTAGCTGAGAGACATAATATGTGAGCACGAAGAAACCACCATTTAGAGAGAGAAGGACAAACAGCCTCCAGCCAACAATACTCAGGAAGAGAAGCCACAGGGGCCGCGAGAAAAACATGAGGAAGAATCACAAAAGCCAAATGTAGGAAGAATTTCAAGGAAGGAGCTGTCAGCATTTCAGAGTAGCTAAGAGATCAAGAGAGAGGAGCACAGTAAGGGGACAAATGTGTCTGGATAAAGTGACCTTGGAAAGAGGAGATTAGTGAAAGCCAAGCTCAAGCGTGCAGAGTGACTAATGAGAATGAAAAAAAAAAAGGTCAGAACAACCTTGACAAACTGAATCAAACAACCAAAGGTAAATCAAGGAGCGACGGGAAGGGGATGCCCCAGGTCAGAGCAGGAGGCCTCGTGAAAGGGCACAGGAAGGGGGACCGAGGAGAGAGTACAGGGATAGCAGAGGGTCCCCGTGCATGATCTCTTATGGAAAGACAGAAAAACAGGATTCAAGAACAGAGGAGAAACTACATATAGAGCAAAATCAGTCTACCAGGAATCCCCCAGAAATATGTATAAAATTTTAAAACATTTTACCAAGGTAAAATAAAAAAATCTGTTTATAATTTAAGAATACATAGGGCCCAGTGGTCCACTAAAGCTTTCCTTAGATTGTCAGTAATCTGCTAGTCTAACCTGAAAGCTAATTGTATTTCTAATGCTGCTGCAATACTATATGTACAACACATAGCTAACTTTAAACTGGCTTCAGATACTCATATTTGCAAGGAACAGGTTTCTAAACTATTTCACATCTTGCAGTATACCTGATGCCCTTCAGTTGCTGTTACAGAGGTAGTTCTATATCTGGGCTCACTAGTACCTTTGAATAGAATTTCTCCAAATTACTTACTAAGCTTGGCTTCAGTTTAGGAATTTCTACTTAATAAGTTTTGTTGATTTGACAAATCTCTGACTCTGATCCCTGGACCTAATTTCATTACTGTCCCATGAAGCACGTTGTCATTTATAATAATTCTTGGGATGTCATTTATAAAAAATAAAGAGCACAAGTAGTTCTGCTACTAATTTTCTCTGATTTCATACACCAGTGAAGCCCATTATTTAATCTCTCCAAACTCATTTCCTTCTCCAAAAATGAAGGAAGAGCTATGATTTAATCAAAGAATACACTTTACCACACTCAGTAATAAACTTGTCACTAAGAGTTTTGGGTCCCTTCTGCTGAGTCAAAACCAAGAAGAGGTGCTTTTGCCCAAGCAGCGTGGTGCCGTGAAATACTACCCAGAGGCTCAGGGCTGACAGCAATCACAAACAGAAAAGATCTGTCTGCAGTTTAATACAGCTCAGAGAATCAGCAACTATGATCAGTGGAACAGCAAAAACTAATGAGACATGGTACATCTGCAATAATTCACCCAAGCGACCTCAAACATATCTGATGAGAAAAAGCACTTCTCTAAAGATTGGTGGGCCCACACTAGCCGGTGACAGCTGCCACAAGAAGGAAGTAACTTCAGATATAAAGAAGACCACAAAAAGAAATCGAGGCCATCTCTGTGATTATACAAAAGGTGGCTTTTAAAAAGAATCTCTTTATTAGTTTGTTATTATTTTTGAAGTTTTTATTTTGTTTCGCACACTATATGCATGTGTTTAATGTGCTCTAATGATGACCTCTAACCACCACACTGATATATGACTTACTTCCTTTCACCCTCAATTACTTCCCTCTGACTTCCTCAGGTAGCCACACGTGGACAACTGCTTTATGTTCCCAAAGATCTCAGCTCACATTCATCCAGGAAATCAATGATCAAGCAGTCCAGTGATCCACTTTGTTCCACACGACGTAAGCCAGCCTTTCTAACCCACTGCTTGACGGTCCCGCAGACCATGCCCGTCCCCTTGAGGCCCATTCCCACACAACGTTCCTGGTCTCCTCTGCTGGCCTTCACGGCACTCTTCCCTCCAACCTGTGCGCTGCAGGCCTGAGCCTCGCATGATAACATCGAGCTCTAACTCGATGCCAGTAATTCCTACCTTTCAAGACAAGTTCAGAATCTTCCACCCTGGCCCCTCCATTTACTGGCCCCCAAGTACCTAGACTCCCATTGATTTGTGTTAACCATATGTTCTAGACTGACTGACCTGAGTAATATGAATTTTACACAATCTACCTTCATAATTTTTTATCTACTCTGCCTGGAATGAAACTCCAGCTCTCCATAAAATCTGTTCTAAAATCATCAGTGTGCTAGAATTCTGCCCGTCTGCTGAAATCTTATTGCATTTAATACTGGCGTCATTCATTAAACAGTGAGTTGTCTTGTCCTGTGGCAGGTCCTTTAGATTGCCTCCACCAAGTCACCTCATTTCCTGCTTGGGTTTCCCCAAACTAGTTTATAAACTCAATCAGCTGCTTAAAATCTGCGTTATCTCCACATACGTAGCACAGAAACTGGACTCACTAACTACCCTCTCAATGTATTTGTCTTTTCCCTCATTTAGACAGATCATCCTAGCCAAGATTATATAACATTAAAATCTTTTTTTCACATTACTGTTCACTTATTTCTTTAAATATTTATGAAGATTACAAAGATAAAAGTTGAGGAAATTGATAGCGATGGCTGTTATTGACTAATCTGAGCACACATAAAAAGTATCAAAAACTTGGACTATAATTAGGTTATAACTATGATCTTTCAACAAACATTCCATTAAAACATTAGAATAGTGATCATCGATCAGAAAGCAGCATAGTGCTTTGCACTGCCAAAAAAAGATAACCTGGCAACCTGTCTCTCTTTTTTTACTTATGCCAGTTATCTATTATTTTCTTTTGAGATTAACAAAGGATTTCAAACATAATCATTTCTATGAAAGCAATGTGCTGTGTAGGAAATGCCTATGAAATATGTGGATATGTATGGACACATTTTGCCAAACACAAAACCAGTATACATTTTAATTTACCTCTCTTAGTGTTGACAGAACACAAATTCAAAGATACTTTTACACCAGAGATAAGAAAACAGAGATTAAATCCTTCTACTAATTCTCTACAATGTGTTGCTCACAGGCAGTATTGTGTCTGATCAATTTCTGTTAACTAAATGAATGACTTTATGAAAAATAATTTAAATCCAATTCTATACACATTAAATATCAATATTCTAAATAGCTACTGCAGTGCTGTGTTCTATTAAAAAAAACAGATGCAAAGAAGTATGTTTTAGTTACTTAGTCCTTGCTGGGACCAAACATCTACATCCACAAGTTAAGGGAGGAACAGTTTCAGAAGGTTTCACACAGCCCATGGAGGAGTCATCTATTATTGTGCAAGTATGAGGCAGAGGTTGGAGAGCTGCTCACGTGATGCTGCAGACAGAAAGCCAAGTGATGCAAGTGCCAGGTGGAGGTGGAGAGTGAGTCAATGTCTGAAGGCTTAATCAAAAGCCTGAAATTTCCCAGGAAGAAACTGTAACAAGGTTTCTTCTTCCTTCCTTTACCTACTTCAAGCTGCCAATTGCCCCTCCACAGGCAGGGTGGGGATTCCTAACTCAGTTCCTGGACCACAGGTCACATTTACCTGAAATCTCTTCCCTGAGCACCACCATTCCAGTATCAGCAAGTTGACCCAATCCCTCCAGGTCAAGACCCAAGCATCTGCCAGACCCACTTCCTGACAGAACACGGTTTCTCATTTATCCCAATACAACCAAATATGTGAAGCTTTTGGGGGACAATTTAGATCCAAACTAGAGCAAGAAATAACACACTAAACTGCTATTTAGAACTTCACATAATCAGTGAATTTACTAAAGCCTGTTCCGGAACCATAAAATTTCATGGTGGAAAAATAACCTCAACTTTTCTCCTTTTAAAAGCACTCTATTATTATTTGTTGTTGTTTAAATGCAAACTTAGGGCTCTAGGAACAAAAAATGGTGAGCAATGATAAATTAATGTATGTTTTCCAGCCAGCTCTTTAAAATTTAGAGCAAATTGAGAAAAAAGTTAATGCAATAATGATTCCAGCAATTTGGAGAGGCAGCTAGAGAATGGCCAGAGTTAAAATAGGGATTTGGACTAGTCTCAAGTATATAAATTGATTCTAGATGTAGTGAAATATCTTGATTTTGTGTATGGGTGTGGGTGTGTGTTCACGGCAATACAGTTTTTCCTTAATCAGCTTATAAATTTATTGCTTAATTGATACTGAATAATTGAATGTTGTGAATCCACTTGAAATGTCTGCCTTTAGTAAAGACTTCTAAAACCTGATGGCCTCCTAAAAATTTGGCAAAGAATTCAAAGATGGCTCTCTTCAAAGATGGGTGAACTATATAATATCATGTATCTGTGATGACAAGGAAAGACTCCTTTGGATCATGGATGAAAGTGAGATTAAACTTCAATTCTGTAATTGGAAATTTGGCTGTGCATCCCACAAACTTGGTATTTTAGGGCCTAGCCTATAAAAATGACACACACTAAAACAGATGTCTAACCACTTTGGGGTAGCTAGTAGGGGGTAAGAACAGCTGACCATATAATGAGCAATCTATATTTTTACAATTAGTTATCAGAAAGAAAAATAAACTTAAGGGTAGTCTGATGAAATGAGCTTATGGTTTACAGAAGCTGTAACACTGCCAAGTTTCAGCTACAAAAGATGAGGAATCAGTTTTTCTTTCAAATTTATACATAATTATTTGTATAAAAATGTTAGTTCAATTCATTTTTATTCTTAAAACAGAAGGAAAAAAGAAGCTACTTCATTACATATACTGGATACACTTAAAATTTTCAGACACTATAGTTTTTGATGGGTTCAAATAAAACTAGTAACCCCAGGAGCACTGCCTATGTTATGTAGTGGGTGAAAATGGCCTTGGGAAAAGGAAAGGCAACTGGCTTACCAAGATTACTTGGTTAGTGGAAGCTAGGACAACAGCCTTTATTATCTAGTTATTTTTTACCACCATATTTCCCAGTATGACATTATTTTCAAAAGCATAAAAGAACATTGCATAAGGCAGATTTGAGAACGGGCACTCACGTGGTGTCTTTTATAAAGCTTCAGACTTGAAAGAGTGAAATTTCAATTGGGTGTTAAGTAACATTTAAATACATGAGGAAATACATGTGTGGGATTACTGTTAGTACTGTGACTAAAATTTTCTTAAAAGAGGCCATCATATCCAGTCAAAGATGGATGGAACATCATGAACAACGTTAGGAGGTTTGTTAGAATATTTACATAGATTCAATAATAATGGTAAAATTATTAAATTTCAACACAAGATCAAGGATGGCATCTCATTACAGTGCTTCATTCCAGAGACTTGGAAATGAAATGTAAAGACCATGGAATTATTAGGCCCTTTTTACAGCAAAATCTTGGCAGATGTAAAATTCAAATTCAAATTTGCTGACATCTAGTATGTGGTTTACTATTTTTATATTTTAAAAAGTATTCCCTCACTGTGTTGGCATAAAGCAACCAAAAGCGAATCCTTTTTATAGCTATAACATAAGAATACAGATGATAACCTAAGCAAAGAAATGCCTAGTGTCCATCTTCGTTTTGAAAATCAACCGAACGCAGTGTCTGACTGCTGTGAGCAACAACAGCATAGGAAGGCAGCCCGATGCTGAAGTTACCACGCCTGTGGCTGTCACTTTAATCACTGCGTAAGATATTAAACTTCTCATTTTGTAGCAGCTCAAATATTTCTTTAATGGCTCACGTCAGGGGAGGGCTTCCCCTTCTATTTCCCTCATAAGAACATGTTACTTCACACATGTTGGAACATATCTGCCTCACAAAGGGAAACTGCTTAAACCTTAAGGCCTTTGTTGACAAAAGGCAGATCAGCCAAAAAAGATCCCTAAAAAACCATTTAATTGGTACGAACAATTTTGTTCGTAATTATAACCACATTCAACAGTAATATTTATCCTTTGGTCTGGTGAAGCAACCTGATTCACCATGCAATGTAAACAGACTGGCCAACATAGGACTTTTCGGCTGATGTTTCTCATCCAGTCCTTAGTTTGTGCTGAGAAATTAAAAGGCAACATTCTAAGGAGTCTTTGGGGGTTTTAAGTGAAGATCAAAGTCGATGTCTTTGATCTCCTGCAACCAAAGCTTCAGTTGTAGGCACTGTTGCATCTAGTGCATCTAGAAAAATCGTAGGCAACAATAGTAGATATTAACCCAAATTCCTTTTCAGTTTTCCGTAAGTTGCTAGTTTTTGAATTTCAATTATTGATCAGTTGGAATATCTTATTTGCAATTCATAAAATCATTATCAAACACAGCTAAGAAGTGCAGTGACTTGATTGACAGGACTTCCAAATGAAGAGGAGACAGTCTCTTCATTTTAATATTTCCCAAAATATTAATGTTTCATTTGCCATTACTCCCATCGTCTCTAAAATTGTGATGCTGTAATGTCAAATGTTTTATTCTTTATCTGCAAAAAACCTCTTTGTGATGTAGAAGTGATCAGGTATTTTGTGTATGTACACATTGATGCTCACAGAGATCGGGAGACTTGCCTAAAGGGACAGAACTCGTAAGTGGCATTTAAGCCCAGATATTTTTGGTCCTATAGGCTACCATGTTCTGATTTCACTTCGTTACACAATTAAAAATGTATCTTTGGGGGATTGGAATTGAAGAAACAGAAAAAAAAGTGAGTCATAACATTAGGTACATACTTAAGATCTGAAAATAGTGATATAAATAACGCACATTATAATACAAATCATCTATGTTTGTATGAGGTTTAACAAATCCTGCATTTTGAGACAAGTTGCTACTTTTGACTTAACCAGTCTTCAAAATATCTGGGACTCATACTTTGATGATGCATTCAGCCACATAAGCTCACTTTGCTACTGAAAATGAAAAAGAAACCTAAAAATGTAAAAGACATAAAAGTTATCAGAGAAGCCAGACCCAGTGGCGCAGGCCTGTAATGCTAGCACTCTGAGAAGCTGAGGCAGGAGGATCCCACGTACCTGCCCAGCCTAGGCAACTTAGTGGCTTAGTGAGATCCTGCCTCAAAATCAAAAATAAAAATAAAAATGTGACATCACAAGATGTAGCTCAGTCATGAAGACCTTGGGCTCGACTCTGCGCATTGAAAAAAATGAGAAGAAAAAGGGGAAAAAGAAGGTGATCCCACAAGACTTTGACTGTGAGACTTTGAATGAAGACAATGAACTCAAGTCACACAATTCAGGACTAGCAGACTTCTGGTCAAGATGGCAGCTGAGTAACAGAGCTGCACAACGCCTCCTCGTGGACCCACTTAAAAATTTGAGAAGATCAAATGTGTTAAATATCACATGGTTTCTCTGATTTGGGAAGCCCAGAATACAGACATTCCATAGAAACAAATGGGTGTGATAGTGGGGTTAGGGGCGATGGGGAGGGTGTGGTGGGGCCAAAATGGGAAGGGATTGTGACATTGATGCGACATATATGCACACAAAAACAAACAAGCAAATATCAGTTTAGGATTAGCCCTTCCTTGGGGCCTGTGCACATGCCACAGCTGTCAAAGGCAGTCACACCAAGTGCCCCCGACATTCTGGCAGCGTGTCAGTGACTCAGTCCATCGCTAGATACAAGTAGCTAATCTTAACTGGCTGACTTATGATAAATACGTCTATTTGTAATTCTTTTAATGATTAAGAGTAGCATTTGTTTTTCAGGTAGTTATGCTGAGACTATAGTACAGATAGTCCTCACATTATCAAGACAGTAATTACTAGGTAAGCATTTTTTTTTAAATAGGCACACTCTACTTACTCTAAAAAGGCTCAGTGAATTGAGTTTTAATACCAGCGGCTCCATTATCGAGGCATTACTTCCAGTCATGTCATGAATATTTCATGTAGAATTAGAATAAGTGCTCTCATCCATTGTATCTAGAATGACCTGCTCCTTTCTGAACTGTTCATGTCTCCAACTCTCCCCACACAAGCTCTGCCTTATCAGAGAAAGCCTTAATTCAATCTTCTCATCACCACTTGTCCCTTTCATCCAACAGATCATCAAGCCAACTAACTCCCCATGAGCACGTCTTTCTCCCTTATGTAACTTCTTTATCTGTTGCTACAGGGATGCTTTAGAATAAAATCTGAACATGTGCATCCTCGTGCTTAGTATCATTTTGTGGCTCCTAATTCTACCTCCTTACTGATGTTTACAGTGCCCGCCTGCATGGCCCTTGCCTGGTCTCCGCCCTCTCGTGAGGTCACATCATGCCAAGTTATTCCAGACTTTCTTCTGTTCCTTAAGCCTGGAAGGCTCGGCCATGCTTCAGGGCCCTTGCCCCTGCTCTGCTTTCCTTCTCCTTCGATTTCAGCACAGACCTCCTTCTCATATTAAGCCCCCCCTACTGTGTTTGCCTAATGACCTAGTACTTGTACCATCACAAATCTCACCACATATCACTGTAAATCCTTGCAGTTAGCATACTACTTGGCCCACAATAGATGCTTAAAGTTATCTGCTTAGAATTTTGGTACTAAGCTAAAAATTAGAGTCCTGAAGGAGAAAACAATGTAAATCATTTGAAAGCGTATAATCGAGAACAAATGATTAATCTATCCCTAGAGGTAAAAAGGGCTGTTGGCTCAAAGAAGTATTATACCCTTTCTGAGATATATTTTAGGACAGATCAAGACCAACAATTGAAAGATTAGAGACAGAATATCTTAAAGAATCATAAGGCCTATCTTTCTAACAATTAGATCACATCACAATGCTTGAAATGGAGCTAAAATTTCCATCCATGGAAATGATTATTTGAAATGTGACTAACCATCAGGTGACATTTCTAAAGGAAGTAATTGCACAAAGAGTTGAGAACAGAACCGATACTCTGGCTTATACCTATTTCACTGTGCTGTTGTGAAAAATACTTTTTTTTCCTTTTCAAAAAAAAAATAATGGCCACAGAATTGTTTCAGTGGACACTAGTTGGCTATTGGGGATTTGTTTTCTAACAATTAATTGAAAATGAACAAAGCTCAATGTAAAGTTGTTTTACTCTCTCTCTTTCACACAGACACTCACACAATCAGTTTCGATTGAATGTAACCATTAGGTTGGAGAAGACACAAGACTGATTTACGCCTATCTGTGCAGTGTAATGCAGAAAATGCAAGGGCTGAGACCACCAACTGCAATCCAGTGAGTATTCCTTTCCAGCTCCCAACTGTTAGAAAATATTTCTGGGCATGTGCATGTCCAAAAATAAATGAAATACACTGTATCTAATTATCCAAGAAATGTAAGTACTTTAGTAAAATAGAATAATGGCAAAGGCATTCTAGGTAAGAAAAAACACTTATCGAAAGACTTAAAGTGTAAATGGTTAGAAGACAATTTATCAGGGCCTGAGAATAAAATTCTTAAGGATTTGTTTTTACTCGGGATTTTAAGAAATCGGAGCATTGGAGAAAAAAATTGAATAAAGGCACTGAAATACAGAAGTAATACTTGGAAATAAGACAAGGGAAGAAGATATAGGGTGGATCTGAAGTTACAGATGCTTTTATCACAGGTATAAAATATTGACAAGCTATAATGTAAGCAGGTTTCCTAGTCAGTGAATCCATTTCTCTCTTGTGCTGGGAGTTGTCCAGGATTGTATCAATTGCCTCTGTCGAAGGCAGCTCCCTGGTGTTTGCTTAGCAAGGGGAGAAAAGAAAGGTTATCCTTTCTCAGCACTATGGGCGGGACTTTCTGTTCTTACTTTTGTCATTGTCGCTGTTTTGTTTATTTTGCCATCACTCCTGGTGGTATAGTTCTATGAGTAATGGAAGAAAGAGAGAATTATGATGTAGAGATCTAAGAGGTGATCTCATAAACACAATTTTAAAATACATAATCTTCCTTCTACCAAATACTTAGTGATTTTTAGCGAGTGTATTATAATATTTGTCATTTAGTTTTAGAGGTTTTAAAGTACGTAAATTGACCCATAACATGAAGCATATCGATAAGCATTACCTTTTAAAACCACTAATATGTTGTCCTGGGCTCTTTGACATATCCTTCTGTTGCATTTGTCTGGGTCATATTTTTCCTCCGGTTTTAATAAAAGTATAAATTTAGCAATTCATGTGGAAATGGTATTTAAATTTGTTTTTTGTTGTTGTTTTGTTTCATTTTCAGTTTGCATGTATTTTTCTTAGTATAAAAATTTGGAGATGAAAGTGAAATTATCCTCAGTGTGGTTTATGTCACTATTTCAGATTGATTTCAAGTGTAAGCAAGTTATTTTCTCATTAGCAGTTTGATACAAAAGCCTCTAAGATATTTCGCTAATGTGAAACATAGACCTTAAGCTCTAACCAGGTGATTCTGAACTTTCAACTGCCATACCTCTTTAAAGTATGTTGTACTTGGTATAGAAAAAAAATGGTAAAGATATCAAAGGTAGTTAGAAATGAGGAAAAGGAGTTGGTGCTTGCCATGAGATCACTGCATTGCAGAACAATCGAAGTGCCCCCACAATGACAGGCATGCTATTAATTACCTGGCGTCAGGAATGCCTGGAACACAGTCAGATTTGGCTTCATTGGAAAATAGCACAGCAGCTGGAATGTGATTAAAGCAAACATATATAACAATTCACTGGGGCTAGACTAAGTTGCTTCTAAAGTTTTATTGTCAAAAAAGGTAAAAACGAGGGAAGGAATGTAAGTGAGGTTTAAGATTTACATTAACATGATACATCTTATAATCATGAAGCTCTGCTACATAAAAATCTTACCCACAAGCCAGTCAAATGGATTTTGGAGTTAAGTATAATTTGAAAGGCTTCTGACATGTAATGGAATGTTTGATTCTCAGTATTGACCACAAAGCGGCTAACTGTTCCCTGATACATTAGTGCCACCAAAGGAAAAAGTATAAAAAGTACTGGGTAAAATATTTATTTTACAATTCAGAGGAAATGAAAAGAAAACATAACCCTATTTATCTGGCCACAAACCTAGGCAAGATAGAAGGAAAATATACAGTCATTCACTGGGGTAAAAAAATGGTACTAAGTAACAATATTGAACTCCTTAACTCCTATTTGAACTCTTACGGTGTTCAATATGGTAGAGAACCCTTGAACCCCAACATTAACTTCTTTCTACCATCTTGTATAAAAGGAGCCAATGTCCACATATTCAGTTTTCAGGCATAAGCATTTCACTGACACTTTCAAATCTGATATAAATAACTTAAAAGGCAGCAAAAAAAGAGAAATGATCATTAAACACAAATTATTTAGACCTCAAATTGCCTTCTAAACCCTAAGAAGCCCCCAAATCATAATGCGAACTTGTGTATGCATTTACAGAAACTCATCATCCGCGGCCCTTAACAACCAGTTCAAGTCCTGCAACTCATGCAGCTCATTCCCGCTGAGATGATGTCAAGGGTTTTATACTCCACTGTGTTGCTCTTTAAAGGCTATTTTATATTCTAGTCATAAATGTGTAATGCAGGAGCTCCTGACGGTCCAGCAGGTTATGCATCTGCCTGTGAACTTGTAACGTGTAAGGGCAGGAATAACCCCGTGCAATAGTTTTAGTGGACTCTATTTCCTACTGCAGGGAGAGCTCACCATAGTCACTTGTTCTCGCCAGGTCCTCACAGTCTTACTCTGCAGCTTAAAACAAACAAAGGGTTTTATGACAAAATTTTCTTTCTCCATATTTATTAACTCTATGATCCATTCCATCAGGGCAGCACTGGATGACAAAAAAGGAATTGAACAGCTAAGGTAATTGATCCAGTAGTTACTTCTACGGGTACAAAGCCTTCCCACTAGTGTGATCCTTTTACGGAAGGAAAGGGATTTTTTCTGAGTCTGTGAGGGCAAGAAGAGTGGTAATATCTAAGACAAGAAGACGAAATTCATTATGGGTGCAAATCAGTCTTGCTCTGGGTCAACAAGAAACCAAAGGTAAACTCTTACGTTTCCAAGACTTTAAGTCAAAATGATGTTTTAAAAACATATATATATACAAATAGAAAAATGAAAAATAATACAGTTCAATTCTGTAAGGGGAATAATGTATAACATTTATTTTTCTCTTTGGTTGTCTGGTTTTTTTGTGACTTATTTTTGCCTACAGTGTAATATATCTATTTTAACTCTAAAGAAGGCCATGTCACGAGCATACTCCAAAGAGAAGGAAAAGACTACAGAGAAACAGAACTACCTCTTCAAAATGAACTTAGGTTAGCATAGCCCCAGAGGCACATCCTTGGCCGTACCTGTTCCAAACTAAGTCTCACACGGCCCAGTTGTGAAGAGAAATTGACAGCGATGAATAGCTAGGGCAGTGTGTTGTTGCATACTTGCGGAAGGAAGAATGTAATTAGTATGGTGGGAAGCACACAGGCCACGTTTAAGTTTCAGATGTACTAAACTTTTGGCTCCTTTGACCTTGCGCAGCTCATCCATTGCCTATACTCTGTAAAACAGAGGGTAGTTCATCTTACAGAGATAATGAGATGACTTTGGACAAATATGTTTGCAAACTATAAAACTATCAAAAGGAGTCACTCTATTGTGACTCTTTTACCTTTGCTTTTTAGGTTATGTATTTTTCTTTTCAAATTATTTTACTAGTTAGTTTAGAGGTATTTTTGCCTTTTGTATCCTAAATGTACTTCAAAATCTATTTTGAATACATTCCTTACTCCAGAAACTCAGAGAAAGGACAGCTGTTGTTGCTTGATTCGCATAATGGCTGTAACTGCAGACATAGGCTGAAAATATTTACAGCCACCTACAGACTCATAGCACAGAAGTATCCTTTACTGGCTAACTGAAGCAGGAACTTTGGGACTGTTTACCAAGTGAAATTACCTGTGGTAGAATTTCAGATGAGCCATGTTAGTTCAATCACTCAATTTAACTTCACTGAAATGTGACAGTAAATGGGTTTCTGGTATTACTTCTTGATTACCTTTCCATCATTAGGAGCAAGTGATCATTACCCATAATTCCAATGCTAAGAAGAGTCCTATGGTTTTTAGGGAGTAAATCCATCCCGTGCCTTTCCCTAGTTGATCTAAAATTCTTGTGTTTGAACAATTATTTTCAATAGGACTATTCACATCGGGAGTGAACAAAGTTCTTGTATTCTGCTTTGAGTCCAAATTAAAAAAGAAATGAAGTGCTACTATTAACCATCATCTAAGATAATTCGTGTCCCTTCTCCAATCATTTATTTTTTTACTAAAGTCTTAGCTTTAGTGCAAGTGCCAACAACTTATATAACAGAGATCCCATAGCCTGTGATGGAAATGGCTTACTTAAAAGAAATGAGAATAAGTTGGTAATGGTAAATATGAGCTCTTCATGAGAAGATCCCACAAGCATTACCATGGCTAATGAAAAGTTAGGACAGGTAAACTATGAGATAGAAATCCTAGCTCATGACAAATCAATTATGAAAAGTAAAGCTGCCACAGTCAATCACCCATTATATAATTAGGCCTGCCAAAAGCCTCACACCCAAACCAGAGTGAAGAAAGTACAAGCTCTGCATCTGTGGTGTGGCCAGCAGACATCTTGTCACCTGATTCCAGCACACACCAGGGGGGAGGAAACAGACAGGCAGGGAGTCACAAGCCGTGATGTAAATTCACATTCATGGGTTCCATGCTAAGGACTCTTTGCAGTACACCAAACTGCCTTCAAGTATCAAAGGTATGAATATTTAGATAGAAAGTTTCTGTGTAAGATGAGACACTTAAAGCAATAAATGTCACAGAGCAAGGGGATGCAGTATCAGCACAGAGGGAGAGGATCCACCGCCGGAATACAAGAACCAGAAGAGACAGTGGTAGATTTAGTGGGCAAAGGAAGCAGAACAGGAGTCTGATGTCATTGCAAGGTTCTGGGACTAGAAGGCAGATGTCATTTACAGAAAAGCTGAGACAAGAATGGAGTTGTTTTCAAAGATGATTGGAACATTTTATTAGACCTTGACTTTCATGGGCAGCAAGGTCTTGGTTTTCTGCATATAAGGCTTCTTATGTCCATGAGTCATGAAAACAGGCATTTGAAACTACTCAAATGAGATATGTCATCTTAAAACAGTGTTTGTATACAGTAAGTATGACTCGTTTCTAAAAATAGTATTCTTACTTTTTAAAAAAATAATAATTCTCACTATTTGAACTGGTACCAGTCATTTCAACGTTTTTCATTCAAGGTGTTTCAAACACAAAATTGTTTTTTATAACTATTGGGTCTAAATTCAAAGAGTAGGAAACTTAAAAAAAAAGTAGCTTCTTCCATTTTCAAAACATGAATGTAAAAGCTTTTTCTAGACAATTTGGCAGATCCTGGACTCTTTGAAAGTCCAGCCACTTAGTAGGTGCATACTTTATTACATGAATAAAGGGACTAAGCAGTTGGCTAGCCTGTTCATTCTTACTTTGCCTGACATACAACTGGGAATCTGATTTGTATATGCAGGTGAATCTGCACTTATGCATATAGATATCTACCTATATTTTTCTAAAAATCAGTTTTATCATTAGATGTAAGAAAAATGATATGATGGAAAATGATTTTAAAATGGTAATATTCTATCATAGAATCCTCTTATTCTAAAAATTGGATTCCAAAATACTGTTGGTATTTTTGCATTTTGAAAGTTCAATTCTGTTTTTACAAGCAAGTCAGTATGAATCTACATGTACAGAGTGTTATTTGGAGAATTGTTTCCCAAAATGATGGAAAATTGCTCCCAGAATGAATGAAAAAAAAAAGATTATAAATTCTCCATTTGTTTCAGTTCACACAATACTTTTTCCTCAAGGAATATTGCCAAAGGCAAATTGTAATTGTGTTCTAATCAGATGGTCACTATATCACTCCTTGATAACGCAAACTTTGGCAGTTTATTTCACAAATCGCTTTGTTAATACTCTAATCATCACTATATCAAATTATTCTAAGTGTCATACAGTCATCAGGCAAAATTGACAGCACAAGGAAAGCATGCAGATACAACTGTAGCACTTCCCACCCTGTGCTAGGACTCCTGGAAATACTCCAAAAGATCGGAAAGAGCAGAGTACAAAGAGGCAGAGTCAACACACACACTAGAAGGTGATTTCTCTGGTCCCCAATTTTCACAGCTGGGCACCTGCTTTAAACTTGTCTTTCCGTCCTTCTTAGCCTTTCACCAGAAACCTCCTGAGACCCAGCATTCTACTTTCCCAGGGCGTCAGAGACAGTGGTATTTTATCTTGAGAAAATTTGTGGTTTAGACATATTAGCAACAAGGTCAAGGGGTAAGATTTCAAGACAGGCATAGTGGTACACTCCTGTCATCGCAGCTTCTTAGGGGGTTGAGGCAGGTAGATCACAAGTTCAAAGACAGTTTGAAAAACTTAGTAAGACCTTGACTCAAATTTTAAAGAAATACTAAAATACTGGGGATATAGCACAGTAGTGGATTGTTTTCCTAACATGCACAAGCCCCTATGTCCAATCTTCAAAACTGTAAAAGTAAAACAAACAAACAAAACAAACAAACAAAAGGGGAGTAGGAAACTTGATTCAAGGAGCTAGTTTTTAGTGAGATAGTTAAAACCACCTTGGGGGCAGAGGGCAGGTGCACTTCTGGGCTTCCACTCAGAACTTGTTTAAAGGCTGGTATACATTCTTTCCTACCCTTGGTGTTTTTCCAAATACTCTTACTAACCTCAAAACAAGGTGCACTACTAAATTCCAAATGCTATCACCATACCATTCTCAAAAATAAACTAGATGAGAAAAGAAAACGTCATGGAGAAGATTAATATGTTAAACACCGTATGGTTTCTCTGACTTGGAAAACCCAGAACACAGACATTCTTTGGAACCATATGAAGTGATAGCCGGAGCCGGGGGAAGGGATAGTGAGGGAGTGGGAGGGTAGAAAATGGGAAGGGATTATAAAGTCGATATGATACATAGATGTATGAAACACCCAAATTCATTGCAAATACCATGTATTACATTTGTATATTAATAAAAATAGTGGGGGCAAAAAAAGCAAAACAACTGGAAATTCTTCACACAGGCCTACAGATGGCCATGGGGTTACTAAAAATAGGACAACTCTTGACAACATTCCCTTGGTCTGTGTCTGTATTCTTCATTATCTTAAGACTTTGGGCCAGACACCTGCTCAGCTCTGCATGTACATGGGTCACTTCAAGAAGGGTCTATCTAAAAACGGGTGAAGCCCTACATTTACCAAAACAATCTCAACTCTTCCAAGACTGAAGGGGCCAAGATAAGACATTTGCAGGGACAGCTGACTACCACCTTTTACCCTTTGGAACAGCAGCCTAGAAGTGTCCAGTCTTTGTCCTACCTAAATTGCAATCATTCTGAATTCCACAGGCCCGAGCTATGCACTTGTAGAACCTTAGGGTGAGCTACATTTTTAGGGTTACCAGGCTAGATTCCTATCCATGCTTGAATGACTGATTCTCAAGCCTCAACCTAGGAGCACTCACCCCCTCCAATAAGAGTTGCTATTTGTCAATCATCTAGCCTATATGCAGTACCGTATTTACAGTGTTATCCATTCCTAAAAAAATTCTGCGGGTGACTCTTTTGTACTGAAGTAAAATACATTCCCTATTTTTGCCATATGCTACTATTTAAGTATCACTTGCACTGTACTATTGGTTTCATTATCAGAAATGTATTGTGACAAATGGTAACTATGTTTCACGTAAGACTCTCCATGAGGGTAGAAATAGAGAATTACCTGTTTATCCCTTATAACAGCAAAACTGCCTTAATCAGAGTAGGTGCCAAAAACGTTTGATAATTGACATTAAGAAGGTTTAAAATTTATCTAAATTTAATATTTCATGGGCTTTTAACATATATTCCATTAGTAGTTTGGAATAAATAGCAAACACTTAGCTTTAATCTTATCGTTAAAAGCTTCAAGCCAGAAAGATTTAAGGAGGTATGCAAATGTTTTATAGAACAGTGAACATAATATACCAGTGCCCCTGTGTCTTGGCCTGGATTCTATACTCATTCTACAGTTCAGATTTGTATTATCACAATTGCTTGATACATTAGTCTCTGCTACATATTCCTAGAGCATTTAAGAATAAAGACATCATAACATTTACTAAAATGAACTTAGTTTACAGAATAAACCAGTGACTGGTGGTGAGGCATGAGTGTGTCCTTAGCCACTCTGGGCTCAATTTCCTTCTTAAACTCTGCTTAGTACCAGGAATAGGTCACATTAGTTGGAAAGCTTTTGAGACTTAAGTGAGTCTGTGGCAGCAATTCCAATTAGAAAAAACGGTGGAAAAGATGGGAGACTGGTTGATGCAAATTGGTCAGTCCAGACCATGTCTTAAGAATTGACCTAGGAAAACCACTTACAAAAATCAGAGAAAAGAAGTTCAGCCAAAATACAGCACCAAGATGACGTCTAACAGGAAGCGAGAACCAACGGAGTGAAATCAAAAATAAACAACCAAATCATCTGATAGATGTCTCCAGAATAATTTTATACTCTATTTAACCTTTTTACTTCCAACAAATTATCAACTTCATTTTCTGCTCAAATACATATTTGCCACAAAATTGTCTATTGCTTATTAATAGTTTTTTCAAACTTTATAAATATCAGTAGCCTGCTAATTTTTAAGAAAATTCTAAAGGATTCAAGTTGCATGGAAATTATATTTCCAAAGAAGATATATTCAGTAGAGCAAATATCATAGAATGCATGATAATCACACAAGTGTGCATACTCCCAAGGGGTCAGAAGCCATCATGCACCACTTTGTTTTTATCAAATATCCCTTAGAGACGATGCCACTGCCTCACACTACCAGGACTGAAAAGGAGCAGGACTCTTTCCTAATGGGTAAGTCAAGTTTTAGAACTCAAGCTTTCCTCAGCAGCGGTAAAATGATACAGGGGCAACACAGGCCTTTAGTATCTACTTGGTACTAAGCAGAGTTTAAGAAGGAAATTGAGCCCATAGTGGTTAAGGACACACTCATGCCTCACCACCAGTCACTGGAAAACTTGGCACTCCAGCCCAGCTCCACTCCAATGCAAAGGCCTCCCCACATCACTCAGGAGTCCCTCACAGACACTTGCAGCTGCCCATCCCCCATGGGTAGGAGGCAGACACCTAAGTCTTGGAATGAGTCATCTCTACTATCACACTTTACCAAGCTATTTCTAATTTTAAAAAATCAATACAAAAGGTGAGTGGTATATGCTGTTATACAAAATGAATAAAAGTCATCATCTTGCTAAAATAAATACTTTATAGTTTTAGAATTTTCCCCTTTATTCAATTTGAAGATTGTACGCATTCTTTCCAACAATTACACTCTAGCACATTGCAAAGAATTCGAACTTCGTGTTGACTCAATTATTCCAGTTGATCAGGCAATTTGGCTGCATAGACTGAAAAATTTTAGAACTCCATCATGTGCACAGTGTGTGAATCTCTGTCACTTGTCTTTAAATCATTGACATCGTTTGGCATCGAACAACCCAGAAATAAAGGCTGAGAAAAAGAAAAAAATAGACTTTGCTGAAAATCCTTAGACATTAATGCTGGATAACTGGAGTGGTTTTCAAATATTTCACTTTTGTTACATACTATAATTAATTATGATGAGATAAAATAAGTGCTGAGCAACAGCGAAGACTGTGGGTCAGAATGTATTACAACAACATTCCCAAAGACGACGGGCCAGTATGGCTTATATTTGAATGTAGCTGGAGGTCTGACAAGTCTTGACCCACCCACCCTTAAGGGGCCCTGGAACACCCTCAGTGTGATCCCTGAAGCACCGACTGAAGGTCTCCAGTTACCATTTGACCACACAATCATTCATTTGGAAAAGTAGAAGGTCTCCATAGAAAGAGTTTGTTCCACACGAACATCTTAACACTGGAAGTAAATTTCCATTTCCACTTTGTTGAGGCTGCAGAGCTACTCATGGCTTTCATACAAGGAGATTAGTCTGAAATTTCTGGAGAAACTTGTTTTTGAACAACTCAGTGTGTGTCTGGCATTATTTTCTATCATCTGTTTCAGGTTTCTAAACACAGAACCTTTAAAATCTCATTCATTCATTTTATTTCCTAAGTCTTGAAGTAGATGCGTCATTTAGAAAGTCAGATATTACATACAGAAAGAGCTGCGGCTTCACAGTTCAGTTGAGGACCCGAATAGTCAAAGTACTTGGAAACCCCAGTCCTCTCTCGTGACCACATTTATTGTCAAGTTTGAAAGAAGATAGTACACTATTTAATTCCTCACATTAACTAATTTTTAGGATTTTGAAACATGTCAGAATATTCTTTGTTTTTATTCCCCATTTCTAAGAATGCATGATACTAAAGGCATCAATGAGAAACCCAGTCTCCCCCAAATTTGCCTGTGATAAGACGTTCCAAAAATATCCCCCTCAAATCATTGTACATACTCTTCTGGTCCTGATTTCAGACATACAGTAAGGCTTTAAGTGAGGTCAAAACTCATGGTACTTACTCAAATCTTCCCATATCTCCATTCTACTCATGTTTAATAGACATAAATTCCATTAAATATAATTGTAACCACGATGCCTCTGCTTAACAGTAAGAGAATGGAGGTCACAAGCTTTAATACTGAGAAGGCCTGAGCTAGGCCTGCTTTTTACTGAAAACTGTTCACCTCTGGGCTCTACAGGCCAAGAGATAGATGAGAATATGGATGGAGTCCAATAAGGCCCTTAAGAGGGTTTGGAGAACTTGAATTCCGAAAAGAAAATAATAAGGCATTCCTCTGTGTATTTTAAAAAGTGAGAAAATGAACTTTTCTGAAGAGAATAAATGAAGAGCTGCTGCAAAGTGGATAATTTATACTCATTTGGTGTAAGAAACTATATTTTCTAATATCAAACATTTTCAGACCTGAAATTGAAAACCAGAGGTAATTAGAGATTCTTCTCTGAGATACATAACATGGAGGAAGTCTCAGGGGCTTGAATTGGCTTCCACCTTTCATAAAGATGTGTAATTAGACTGTGTATATTCTACAGTTTTTTATGAGTTTCTATGAACACCGTGTTAATCAGTTCTCTACCCCTATGACACAATGCCTGTGACAATCTGTTTATGAGAAAGAAAGATTGGCTTTGGCTCTGAACTCAGAGGTTTTAGTCCATGGCCAATAGGAGTTTGAGGTGAGCCACAGTGTCATTGGTGGGGACACAAGGGGCAGCAAATTGCTCTCTTAGGCATCCTGGTGTCCCCAGATCCCTTTCAAGGGCATTCTGCCACACACCTGACTTATTTCTATTAGTTCTCACCCCCTAAAAGCTCCACCACTTCCTCATAGGATTTCAATGAGTCATTGAGCCACATGAGGCTTTGGGAAACATTTAAAATCCCAACTATAATAAACTGGTAGCCAAATACAAAATCTTCTCATAACTCAGATCAGAAGACCAGTAATGATTCAGTACATCTAAAAAATGCAAAACAATAAATTACAGAAAGTAGCTTAATCTTTTGCTACATAGAGATTTATGCAAGCTATATCTTTTAATAACGAACATAATGAACTGATATCATCACAAATTAAAAGACTTTGTTCATTATGTCTCTATAATAAAAGAATAAATTTTATTTGCTTGACTAGCCACAAAGGTTTACTGAGCTGTGTGCTGTGGTACTTGTTCGTAATATTCCCAATACAAAGGGAGGCTGAGTCAGGAGGATTCAAAGTTCAAGTCTACCTCACAACTTAGTGAAACCTTGTCTCACAATATAAAGGGCTAGCAGTATAGCTCTCAGTAATAGAGCAAGTCTGGGTTTTTATCCCCAGTATCACAAAAAAAATTACAGGAACTTATACTTTAAACAGTATTAATGAGGGATGATTCTAAGAACTCCAGTTATTTCCTGGACTCGTTTAATGAATCAAAGTGTTTAGTTTTACCAAGATCTAAAGCTGCCTTGTTTTTAAGAATAAAGTATTTGAGGACCAGAAAGCAATATTGCTTTAAGAAAAGATCATTTAACACTTTTAAGGCTTTTTATTGCTCTTTAGATAATGTTTGGAACACAAAGAATTGCTGAATAAGGCAGAAATAGTAAAAGAAATTGTGAAGATTGTTTTCCTCCTTGTTATTTCTTAATGTACCCATATTACAGGCCAAAGTTTTGTATTCTAGAAGACATCAGCTACCGACAATAATGGCTACCCATTGCACTTGCTGAAGCAGCTGTCTGTTGACTCTTTTGGTTGTGGCAATAACTGGGTAAGGTAGAAAAGAAAGAACACTATGATTCCTGTTTTGTAGATGACAGCATGAAGCCTACAGACATCTCTTACCAAAGACCACATAACTAATAATGACCAGTACCCATGTTTGGCTGGATCATTCTTCTTGTTGCTGTTTATTTGCTTGTTTGGGAAATCAGTAGAGTTCTTAGCCCACTAGTCTTCATGCTAGATCATTTTTCCTGGGAAAACTATAAACTTTCAGAGTTTTTTTTTTTTTTCTGAAAGAATCTATTATTACTCCAAAATCTCTACTTTCCATATACACTGATGCCAACATCACACACAGCCAAAGACAGATCAGTTCTTTAATGAAAATGCAACAAGGTAATATTACTAAGATGATCTCTCTCTCTGTGAGCCACTACTTGAGTCTAATTTTTCTCCCATGGGACTTACAAAGAAAAGGAAGAAAGAAGTCAATTATGAAAATAGGAAAATACCATCGAGTCATTGGGAGGTCTGGTAAGAACCAGGCTTCTCAGTGATGTTTAAATGTAATTCCCATTTTGCTAAGCAGAATAGTATAGATGGACAATTTAAAGTTTGAGCTGGCTTGTTTACAGGGGCTGCATGTCTGTACAGAGCCACGGGCATGGATGGGAGCTGAGATGACGAGGGCCAGCCTCTGGCTGCAGGAAAAGCCTGTGCCGTAGGGTCAGAATCACGTGAGTTTGTCTTTGGAATTCACCACTTCCGGTGGAAGAACCTCACAAAAATCCCTTCAACTCTCTGATACCTATTCTCTTTTATAAAATAACACAGGTTTGGTGTTTAAGAAATAGTAGCTACTATCTTGCCTCCAGTGAGAGGCAAGAAGCATCTTCCATTTCACCACTCTTGAATAGTGTGCCTGCAGAAGTTGGGAAGCTGTTCCCTTGTAGTTTGAGGGACGCTAGCAATCAAGAGGGGCAGTGTTCTTTGAGTAAGGGGTAAGTGAACTGCAGGGCATAGTGAAGATATGTGCCACAATGACCAAGGCAGCAAAAATAAATCATTGGAAAAATTACCTCCAAACTAAGAGATTCTAGTGGTTGTGTTTACTTTCTGGAATTTATTTGTACAGTGTAAGTGTATAGCACTTGCACCACTCCACCACATACAAGTTAACGTGTTGAATGCATTTGAAGATGGTCTCTAAGTATCCTAGTACTTTTAAAAAACAAAGGATCAAGTTATGTTTTTGTTTTTCCGACAGGAATAGGTAGCTTACTTGTTTCCCATCAGCTGCAAATTTTCCTGTATTTGGCTCAATGATGAATATTCTGAGAATTTTTCTTTCTTTTTATGTGTCTCTCTAATTAGAAAGTATCCAGATAAAAAAAGTTAGGGATGACTTTATCCTGGTATTTTTTTTTAAAAAAATCATTCACTACAACCTATAATTAGACATATTATGTTTCCTCTATTCAACCTTTTTATCCTTCTCTTGTTTATACCTGAAAAAAAAAAAATCCAACACCAAGAACTGCCTGGTTTACAAGTTAGTGCCATGATCTTCTTTGTCCTATTTATAGTTCTGGTGAAAGCTTTTTAATGTAAGACAAAATTGCCCTACTCAGTAAGTAAATAATGCATGTGTATTGTAGGCCATCAGGGCAGCATCCTTTATCAGAAATAATAATGCAGTTTTACTTTTTACAGGAAATGGGAAATAAAACCTCAACAAATGGATGTAACCATTGAGAATGACTCTCAAATGGGTTGTGCTGAAAATTGATCTGGTTACTTGTCAAGTGCATTATTCAGAGATGACATCAGCAGTAAAGCAGGCAGGCAACCCTGGCTCACTGCCCACCCCGTGACATAAAAAACCGACTCCATAAAAATATAAGCATCTCTAGGGCTGTAATTTGAGCTTTGAAACCTAATTAAACTTTCCACCAGTCTCGTTAATAAGCACTGAACCAGATTCCATGCAAACACCTAAACATGATAACCAATGCTAATAAGCCAGTTCACAACATGCCATCACAAATGGATTGTTCTAGGAGAAAAGCAAGCTGTTAGCCAGTGTTTATTTCTGATGTTGTTCATGATTCATTTTACTAATTAGCTTGCTAGAGTGTTGCTAAGGTTCAGAATGGAAACTTGTTGACAATGACGTACTGTCAGATGCATTTAAAACAAGTCTGTGGTGTCCCACCAGTGTGAAAGACATCATGCTTGCTTCTTTACCTGGGGTGTTATGGTCATTGAGAATCACAAGCGATGCTGGCGTTGGTCGTCTTTTCCTGATCTGTGAACAGAAGCCCAGCTAATGTCAGAAAAAGTCACATACTGCCTACCTCCACAGCTTGTAGAGCTGCCCTAGACGCGTATGTTCCCAGCATACAAAGCAAACTTCTGCAGAGCACAAATAAATGCTTCCTAATTATTGTTTTGAGTAAGACAAAGCCAGATAGCAGAACTGCTCTGTTCTGTTATTGTTTCTGTGATTACAAAACTACACTCCCACTAACATAAATAGTTGTAATTCAGTGATTTGACTGAAAATTAATATTAATACACAGGGAACACTCGTGGAACGGCTTGCTCATTTTAATGGACCTTTAGAAGCCTCATAATATCGGTGATGCTGTTAAGATCTGTTACTCTTATCCCTGAGTGGGATAAAGGGAACTTGCAAACCTCTTATTTCTTATATACGTCATACTTATATTCACACCATAAGCTTTCAATTTCAATTAATATTATCTTTATTTTCTAGTATAATATTTTAATCAAATCAGTAAATTGCGAATATGAATCTTACAAGAATAAACAACTTTTAAAAATCATTTTATTTACATATGTACTAAGTTTGCACGCATACTCATTTACATATTAAGTACATCTTGGAGAATATGTATATATGCATAGCACATTTTGAGTCTTTTTTACTTCTAGATTATTAAAAACGAAGAGGCTTGGCTTTTTATTCTTGCCGCCAGAGCGACAAGAATATATGACTCTAATCTCTTGCTTTAGATATGCTTTATTTCTGTAATATATTCATTTATAGATAAATGTTGGAAATAGGCTGTCAGCAGGATAGAAGATAAAATGTACCAATGATCTCATGTCTAAAAAAAAAAAACAATGCTTCATTCAGCAGTGGTGCATACTCGAAACTGTATTTATCCTGTCTGACTAGCGGATCTGCCTTACATTGTCAAAGCGTCTTAGAAAATAAGGAGCCATAAATTCAATAAGTATGTTTAAGACTTTGTGTTAAATATTTGCAATACTTTGTATTAAGTATCTGTAAATTATCTCTATAAGATTCCAGGATAATTTTAGCTAGAAGAAATTAACGATTTAGACTGATGTCCCCATAATTTACTTTGCTTTTGTGCCCCTAGAGAATACTACACAGTTTTAGGACAAATGATCTTTAAATTGTGGCTTGTATCACGTTTAAATAAATCTGAATATGAAAGGTGATAACCTGATATCAGGAATGAAAAAGGATCTAGGTAAAGTGAAACTATTACCTGTAATATCATAATAAAATATTTTTAAATTATACATTATACGTTAGATACAATTACTGTGCTTGTGGTACACAGTGAAAAACAGATTCAAATACTGGGCCTATAATCTAGAATTCAATCTGGGATATTTATGGTTTCATTGTTATATCAATTGTTACTTATCTTAGAAAGAGTAAATTAAAGTGTTTGAATTTTGAGATTGTTTTTAAATGCCCCAAACATTAAAACTTTTATTTTAATAAGTAAAAGCAAATATTTGGAGACCAAATCTGAATCACTGGTATAACCTTTTTTCCCAATGGGTGCTAATTTTATACAAAATGAAGTGCTAAATTTTAGCCAACAGTTCCCCACTGCAATATAAACAAAGTGCAGTATAAAAGCCAACTTATTTCTCATTTACATACCTAAAGTTGCAAAGCTAGGCAAAACAAAACGTAGGGAGTATTTCATTTCGCAAAAATGCACATTCCTGTCACCTTAGACACCGGAATTGTCCCCACCCAGTTCCACTTACCTGCTCCGCAGCCTCAGGGGCAATCTGACTCTGGAATAAAGGCACAGCAAACTGTATCTTTTTGGGGCTGTTGGGCTCCATGATAATGAGAATCCTTCTGAGACAGAAGACCAACCCCAAGTGATATCTGGGATGTGTTTCCTCGGGCACCCTCCTCCAAGCCACTCACTGTGCTTCTTAATAAATAGCTGTAATTCCAGACTGAGAAGTAAGGACGCAGAGGGTTGAGTAGCTCCCTTCGTCAACGTCCACAGTGATGCCTGGCTCGTCTGTCCCCTCACCAATCCCTCAGATCTTCTCAGCACCACAGGGCAAGGAACGATAAGCTACTCGTGGGCCTCTTCACTAATACACATGCCAGGCACTCACTCAGCAGCTAATTGAAAATGCAACGTTAGCCTGGAAGGACCTGCTGCCCTGGGATTTGAAAGAAAGGCTCTCTCCACTGTACATCACTAACTGGCTGCTCAAAAGTGCAATGTAAGCTCCCTCTGAGTACTGGAGGGATGGACCATCCATAATTGATGAACACAAAGCAGGAAGTTTTTAGATTTGGAGGCAGGGCCTGAATATAAAATCATTTCATTTCTCCTGCAGCAACTTATAAGTCAGACACCTTTGCTATTTCACAGTCAGCCACCAAGCAGATGAAAGGCCACTGAAGGACAAGCTCCAACCAATAATATAAGCTATGTATATGCTTCAAGACCTAGTTAGGTTAGACCAACCACAGTTGGCAGAGCATCTGTGGTGTAGAGAGTTCAAATTGCCCTAGGGCTGAGCAGATCTCAGCTCAAGTTCCATCTCCACCATTAACAATTATGGGACATTAGCAGCATCCTTAAGCCTGGGTCTTGGCCCCACATCACCAAAAGTGAAATGAGGGAACTGGATGCAATGACCTTCAAGCTACCATTCTGTTCCGACATTCTATAACTGTAGTGCACAGTTTTCATCAGAGTGGAAAGTATTGAACAGCTAAATTTAGTAAGTAGCTTGGAAGTCACTGCTACGGCAATGACCTTTATTTCATTTCCTGGTGGACCCAGTTCCATTCTCTCACTTGTAAGACAGATGTGACTGGTAACTTACGTGGCACCTAATGGAATCCAACCCTGTAGCTCTGTGTCATTCATGGAGAGCCACACAAAGATAAGGACTTAAGACACAGGATGAAAGGATTAGTCTTCAGAAGGATGGAGGATGAGGATCATTTAGCTAGTAGTTAGGGACAGTGGGAAACTGTCTGATCACACATCAATTAATATCCAACTAGAGGCAGGAGCATTACCAGATGCCTTTCATAAACTCTACCACTTTTATGGGGAGAAACAACCTGAAAATGAAGCTATATTCATGAGAAAATAAAGACCTTGAGATCTCTACATCCTTATCTGAAAAGTATTACTTTTATGTTTCTGAATTCACTACATATGTTTAGACACTGGCTACTATTACAGATATTTAGAGATAACGTTTTCTACTTTTGAAATAATATGATTGTGTACCAGGAATCCACCACCTTAATGATTTAAGTATGCAATATTCTATCGAAGGTCTACGGAAAGTAATATACATTATTCAAGTAGTTTTCTATGCCCACAAGGGAAAAAAAGAAGCAAACCAAGATGTGAATATGAAAGCACTTTTAGTCAGAGAACAGTGCTGAGCAGTAAGAAATCTGACGATGGCTTATCCCTATACAGTAGAAAGGAAACTTATGAATTACAATGCTCAATAAAACTATTTACAAACACCCCTCAGTAAGAAAATCTGAATATTATTAAAATTATGCCTCTGAATATTTCTTCAAATTACAAAAAATGAAAACAATAATAATATGTTAGGAGTTGAAACAAAACTTTACCTAGTGTCCTAATTAAGTTCAAAGTAGAAGCATCTAAGGTACAGATGCAAAGTTTTGCAAGTATATCTAAATACTGATCATTACACGGTCAGCACATATCCTCTCAGTAAAAGATACACACCAATTATTTTTTTACCTAGATTTTTTTCCAAAAGCCTTATAATTATATATATTTGAGCCTGAATTAGTATGAATTAATACATGTAGAATAATTGAATACTAGTCACAAAAAGGACAGAAAGTGAATTTCCATACAGGTATTATAAAATAAACACCAGTAAAATGATCCTCACTGACAAACCACCCTCTTATTCAAGGGCCCAGGGACAACGGTGTAATGCGTTTCTAGATCTTTTGAGCCTCCTGTTCCTCATTAAGCCACCCGTACACCCTTTGGAGCTTAATGGAAGGTCACTGCTTCCAGGGATCTTTTCTAGAATTTCCTTCTACCCACACCAGGCTTCATTTTACATCTTCTGTCATCCTGAAGCACCCAGAATAAGCCTACTTAGCACAATAGCTACATGTCTGTCCTTCAGTTAGTATGTAACTTTGTTTTTTCACCTAGAAAATATTTATTGACTAGATAATGCAATATACTCCTTGTTGGGGCTTTTTCTAAGGCACCAGAGAACAAACTGTGTTAAAATGTGTAACACCCTTTTTATTTCAAGAATTATTTATAGCACAACTCAAATTTAAATATATTTTTAAAGATGAAGATATTACAACACTGGACCATATAATTTCACACACACACACACACACACACACACACACACACACACACACGCACACGCACACACACACACACACACACGTTCACCAGCATGTACAGTCAACTAAATATTAGGTGTACTTTTTTCTCCATATCAGAAGAAACAGTAACAGCCAACCATAATATGATATTTTGTACATTCCAGGCTCTACTGTAAGTACTTTGTCTGTATTAGTATTTCTACCAACTCCATAAGGGTCATCTTTACCTTGAATTTAATAGAGTTCATTTTTATCTGAGTATGACAGATATTGATTTATTTATATATTTTTGCTGTTTTTCTGGGGGAGAAGTAATTCTGAGGATCAAATCCCAGCACTTCGTCATTAGGCAAACCACTGAGTTGTACTACCAGCAATTGAACCCAGTTGAGATAATTTATCCAAGATCGTTTTTCTAATAGTACATGTCAGGGCCCCTTCCAACAGTAGTCATGTTTGCCTCCGGCCTGTGTCCTTGGTTATGAAGCCACTATGACAACTGTCTCAATCTAAGGGTCTGTGGAGACGCCCACAAACCACCCGAATCTCTACCGTGGTTACACGTTCCGATAAATACGCTCCATGGTGAAAGATCTTAGGCTGATAGGGCATATGAATGTAAGAGTAGGAAGTACCACGATCCCAGGCTACTAGTAGTCACAAAGACCTTATGTTTTAATTTACATACCAATACAGAATGAAAAATATAGAGTTGGATATTATGCACTAAGCTTAAAGACAGCTTCTTTTACAAAAAGGAAAAAGGTATAGATGATGTCATTAAGTACTTAAAAATGACTCTACAATAAACAATAGATATAATCCATACTCATGGTAAATAATACTGTCAGTGAGGAAGGATAACATTAGTAGGACAGGCCACCAGGCTGCCCTAGTCACGTGTTCTACCATCTTTCCTCATTTGCCAGCTCCGTAAGACTTTCCCCAGGCCTCTGTATGCCCACCACTCACCTTTCTGGGAAGAGTTCTGACTTCCTGTCAATCAAAAAAAGGACTCATCTTCTACTGTTGTCTACTTAGGAAGTATCCTCAGACTCTCCAGGTAAGAGAATCACTCAGTGTATGACCTTTCCTGGAATTTATACGTGTGTATGTGTATGTGTGTGTGTACATATTGTTTCATGTTTTTCTATAATAATTTCCTGTGCATTCTGTCTGCCTGCTCACCACCACTGCACACCCTTTTCCAACCTATCTTTAAACATGATCAGAAGCAAAATGTTGGTCATCTACTAGTCACTAAATAAATCCAATTAGAATTCATCTTCCTGATACTGTCAGGAAAGATAAAATGTTTCAATAAACCGAATTTTCGCAGAAACTAATGTTAATCCTTTTGAACCCTATCTTCTTCTTTTTATACTTTAATGGGCACTTAAAATATTCAGTATTCTTATGCATTTTAAAAGAGAAAGTAGCCAGTATGTTTCTTTTTTCATTACCTTCTACCACACACACACACACACACACACACACACACACACACACACACACGTACCATTTGTACCATTTGATTACTTTATTATATAGAAGATGCCCTCTGGAGATGGTAATAATTTGTGGATACCATAACCCCCTGCAAACAGCATGGATGAACGTTTTTCACGACTATTTTAGAGCTCTCTTTCTTTATCTCATGACTGCCAATTGTCACTTTAAATATTTTATCTTATATATAATAACTGATTTATTTGTAAAAAGACAGAAGAGAAGGGAAAAAAGAGACAAAAAGAAAAGTAAAGGGAAAGAGACTGAAGGTAAGAGAGGGGAAGACTAGGAGGAAGGAAAGGGGAGAGGAAGGGACCCCCCAAGAGAAGGGGAGAGAGAGGGAGGGAAGGGAAGTGAAGGGTGGGTAGGCAAAACAACGTAAGCTAAGTCAAGGCAGAACAAGTTTGCTAGGAAAACCCCAATCATTTTAACTTTTTAACATATCTCCTATTTATGCCTTTGTTTCAAATCCCTGGATTCACGAATCTTGAAAGAAATACAGCTATATAAAATGTTACTTTAACAATTCATTTGCTACTCTGTAGCATCAAAAATAAAAGCAAGTATCAAGCATGCCCATGTTAAATGCCGAAAGGCCCATGGTGAGCTAAAGCAAGCACGATGTCTTCCAGGCGCAAGCCAGCCAAGGCCGCCCCGCTGGCTCAGCAGCCTCCACAGGGAAGCGGGGTGCTGGCTATCACGTTGGCCATGTGTTTCCTCACATGTCCCTTTGGTCTAGCTTTAGCTCTAGCTGTGTTTTATCCATTTCCTCCATGGGGGGGAGGACCATCAGAAAACAAAGAAAGGTGTCTCATTGACTGGAATTGCTTAGAATAACCCAATTTTGAGGGCGCGTATCTGTGAGACTGGACCTCACAGCCTTCACACTGAGCTCTACCTACAGCCCCATTTTATCTTTTTGTTTTGAGACATGGTCTTGCAAAATTACTGAGTTGGGGTTGAACTCAAGATCCTTCTGCCGCAGCCTCCCAGGGAGCTGGGTTCCAGGTGTGCACCACGATGCCCAGATTCGACTCTTTTTGATGTGAATTGTTAGAGGTCTGTAAAACTTCATTGTTGATATTGCCACTTACTAATGGATGATTAATAACCCAATAAATACAAACAGGTTTATATAAATTGTTTTCATCCCACTAATTTAAAAAATGGTCTACTCTCTGTCAGTATCTGTTTAAATAAGGTATCTTATTGTTAATATTAGCCATATTAATTAAATCTTTCAAAATGTCTTTTGGCCTGCATTCATGCCATTTTACTTTTTTTCATTTTATACCCATAAGGAGCCTTCTCAAACTCAGTCTCTAAAAATACTATATTATGTTAATATATGAATTCTTACACTATTATTTAAGCATAAAAATGCTTCTCAACCCTCTTGAGTGTAAAGGCTGATATTGTTGGTCCACTTACTCAACAACTACTTAATGCTTACTTTATTTTTAAAAACTGTATATTATTTTGTGATTGGATGTCCTTATACTCACTAAAAATTCTGTTATACTCTCAGTCCTTTCACTATACCTTTCACTTAGTGTAGCATATACAATCTGTATTGAAATAAAGAATCACTGAGCCAGCAATGGCGATGCAGGCTTCTGATCCCAGCACTCTGGCAGGCTGAGGCAGGAAATTCTTAGTTTTGATGCTAGGTTAGTCAATTTAGTAAGATTCAGTCTCAAAATAAAAAATGTAAAAAAGGGCTGGGGATGTAGCCCCATGTGAAGGCACTGGGTTCAAATTCCTGTGCAGTAGAAGAAGATGGAATGGAGGAAGAAGAAATGGGAATGGAAGAGAAAGAGGCAGAAGAAGAAACAGCAGGAAAGAGAAAAAGAAAGGAGAAACAGCAGCAGCAGCACCAGCACCATGCTACTCCTTAGTATGGAGATGTTATTTCGTTCATTGTATATTTTTCCAGGTCATCGCTCTCTCATGTTTAATCTTTATTTTTTGTTGAGACATTGTCATTTTAAAAAAATACCACCACACCCGCCCCATACACACACATAGGCTTTTAGCAAGTCTGCATCCGCCATGATGCTAGCGTAAGGAGTTCAAATCAGAGAAAGGGAAGCCGAGGATGCGGATGCGGAGAGCTTGGGCCTGCTCTGAGGATAGCGTTGTGGGACTGCTCAAGCCAGATTCAGGGGGAAAGGTTCTTGGACAGCTTCACGGCAGCAAGTCATACGGAAACCATGAATCACGCCCTGTGTGGAGCAAGGGGCTCTAGGAATGTGAGGCCATGTGGACTGCTGAAGCTATTTTTAGCGTAAACGGAGCCAAGGCACTGGAGTGACGTGAGGAAGACTCAAGGCGATCTGACCCCTGCCTTACTCACCTTCCTTGTCATTTGGTTCCGTAGCTGTCACCTTCATTCACAGTCACAGTGGAATTTTAACCTTGTCTTGCCTTTCATTTGGGGGAAAAGATGATTAAATTTAAAAGCATCGCAATTATTGAGTTTACAGAGAGGCTAAATTTCCAAGATGCTTTTATAAATACTATTCGTTCATTGAACAAGCACTGACTGAGCATTCTATCCTAGGGCAGAAACTGGGATAGAAATACCAGTAAGATAAGATAAGGTCCCGACAGTCAAAGGACTTACAGCAGAAAGAAGGTAGTAGAATGTTACACAAGTGAGCACCACAGAGCTAGGGGATCAGTGACAGAAAGTGGTTAAGTAGAAGGGAAACAGGATCTGGATAGGGAATGGTGTCTAACTCTAGGCCACAGGCATTGTTTTTACTTGTCTACATAGTGTTTTGTTGCTATTGTTCTTGTCTCAGGTGAGACAACATGTTAAGATACAGAAAAACAAAGGAAAAAAATGTCTTGCCGTCAAGCAAGGTAGCATATGCTGTAATTTCAGCACTCTGGGAGGCCAGAGCAAAAGAATCCCAAGAAGTTCAAACCCAGCCTGAGCTATTTAGCCATTTAGTAACTTAGTGATACAGTCTGAATATCTTACAAAAGTAGGAGAGACAGGGCTGGGGATGGAGGTCAGTGTGAAGGCCCTAAGTTCAATCTCCGGTACTGAGAACAGGTTTAGACAGAACACAATAACTTGACTGAGTTTTAGAATGGGCACTGTTGTGTCTATGTGGAGGTAGATTGGAAAGGGTCAAGACCATCTGGGAGGTGACATAAGCTACACCAGAGATGGATAAATCCTTAACTAAAGTAACAGCAATGTTGGGATTTCAGGCTGAGATGTCTTCCCAAAAGACCCGGGTATTTTGAAGGTGACTGGATCAGAGTGGTGCTTTATCGTCAGTGGGCCAATCCTTAGATAATTCATCTGTTGTCAAGAGGTGAAATCAGGATGGAAACTTCTGAAACTGGAAGCAAACATAAACCTATTATCCTTAAATTGTGGGCTTCATCTACTACGTCCCAGGGATGAGAAAGAGACTGAGACAAGTAGTGAAGATGACACAAGGGAGCTGGACAGCTTAGTGACTCAGTGGGAGCAGATGGTGATCAGAGAACAGAGATGAAAGAATGACTAAGCTGTGATTTCAGATTTTGCAGATCAACACGGGGGTCAGTCACTGACAGAATCAGAAGGAAGCTAAGATGTAGAATGCATATCAGTGACTCCAGGTGGCTTAGTCCAAGTGAGCCATCAAGATGGAATTTCTTTATATTTTTCTTCACTAAAGTTACTGAAAATTATGTTTGAAAATAAGGGCAAAGATTTATAGAATATGACAATTCAGATATGCACACATATCCACACACACACACACACACACACACACACACACACACAATTTATTTGTAAGAGTTTAGCTCAATGCCTGATTATATAACAGATGGCATTTTGTAAAACGGCTGAAACAGTATCTCCCATTTCACGTATTCTTTTGCAGTGACTCTCAAACAAGAGGTGGAATGAACCCCCTCCCCCTTCAAATCTTGACTGACTTCAGTGCTTCTTTACCAAGAAAACACAGAGGAAATGATGTTTCCTTTCTACTGAATCTAGGTCATTAATGCCACAGACAGTCTCACAGTACTTCTAATCCTTCCATGTGGCAATGCTTCTACTCAAAAGGCCAGTAGCACACTAAGAAGAAACCACAGCCACACAGAGAGTGCATGTGTGTACTCCAGTGGACTCCTCCTTCCCAATCCGGGGAGGGCAGCCTCAGGGTCATTCGTGCCCAGACGCCAGACCTGTGGCCCTAGAAGCATCAAACATCCCAATCCTTAAGCTGTTCAAGTCACTCCAGCTGTCCCAGTCTTCCGAGCTGGTGCCCTAGGCATCAAGGTCAAATAAAAGCACTCCTGTGCTACTCTGTCTGCCTCCTCTCCAGACATTCCTTCACGGGATACCTTTCTAGAAAAACCCAGGTAACATTCAGTGAGATTCCAAGTCCCACACAGAGGTCCTGTGTTGACTACAGTCGGTACCAATTGAATCCAGACTTTTAAGTCATCCCAGACAGCCTGTAAGAGAAGCGGCTAACAAGCTCCACCCCGAGCCATGTGAGTCTCCCATAGCTGTGTGAGCATTCCTTCTGAGGCCTTGGCCATAGTAGAGCAGAGACAAGTCATTCCCATTTTATTTTGAATTCTTGACCTATGGAAAATTGTGATTGTAAAAAGCAGTTGCTGTTTTTGATATTAACCTTGGAACATGAGCGTATATTCAACAGAAAGTGTTACATAAAACTCACTGGCATTCTTTTTATAATTGGTATTCTTAAATATGGGTTTGTCATTCAAAAAGTTATCTTTTGAAGGTATGTACATAAATATTTGAGTTGTTATGAAACAAACAGTTGAAGGCACAATGACGATAGAGTCACCCAAAAAGTATGCACAGTGTGAAAAGAATGCAGCGTAAGGGTGAAGGTTAAAGGAGAAGGCGAAGTGGGGACAAGGATCACCGAGGCAGAGAACAGCAAGAAAGAGCGCAATGCAGGCCACAAGACTGACCTGACGGGACGCCTCTATCGCCCGGCCAAACTGCAAACAATAGGGAGGGACAAAAGGAAAGTGGGAAAGTCCTTGTCACCTTGACGAGATACGTATGTGCACAAAATTCTCAACTTCACTGTAAACCTTAAATTTTGCGCTTATAAATATCAGTAAAATGGGGAGGGGAGGACAAAGTGTCTGTTGAATGTTGGTAATTAGGCAGAGAAAGTGGTAAATGAATACGTGAAGAAAATAATTAGAGTTGTTTAAAAGAGAACACTTGTTAGTTAAGGAAAATGCTTCATCTCATAAGAGCAAGAAGAGGAGGAGCAGAGTCTGTGTTTGCTTTCTAGATGCATAAAATGTGCAGACATCCTGGGCCTCCAAGAGGTAGCCAGGAGAGGCAGGGCTTAAAAATACAGTCGAAGTAGGGGAAAGAACCAGAGATCTTATTTTTAAAAATGCATAAATATAATATATATAATGTAAATATAATTTTAACTTGAAGAGAATAAAGTGTAGCAATTTATTTCAGATTTTATGTTTATTTTCTGTACTGAAATTATTACTCAGGATTCCTGATAGTAGACCAGTAATCTTTTTGGGGAGCCATGAGTGCTTTTTCTTCTTAATAATATACAGAATAATATACATATATATTTCATAATATTTTTCCATAATGATATACATACATAATATAAAAACAAGTGAAAGGTTAAATTCTTCACAGTATAATAATTTTTGGCATAATGAGTTAAAATAGCATTTCATTACACTAATATTTTATTTAGCTTGGATTCAGAAAAATTTCTAAAATCTCACTCCTGATTGTCAGTGATCTTCAAATAATTTCCAAAATTTTTATATAATATATTGGTAAGTATGTTAAATAAAAAGGCAGGTATTAAATATTATGCCTAGTATAATCTTATTATATACTTACATATACAAAAATATGCTTAGACAATAAGTGCATACTGATAATCATGCATATATTTATATTTTATGTGTGTGATATCTGAAAATTTTATAAGAACAGATAGTTACCTGGATGGTAGTAGTATAGATTATGTCTTTTCTTAATTTTTAATTTCATATATTGAGCGTACATAATTTAAAATTAATTTCCATAGTTAAAAATGAATATTTAAAATATTTTAATTAAAAGGCCTTGTCATGCAAAATACTTCATATCCTCCCTTTATTTTAGGAGATGTAGAATATATAGAATAGGTCTTCATTTAGTAACAACAGAGGAGTGAAAAGCTCCCTATCCAGGAGGGATGTCTCAAATGGGTTATCCCTTCATGTCTTGACTCAGATATACTAAAATAGTTCATTAATGAACATGGCTCATTTTTTAATTAAGGACAACCTCCTCTGGGTGAGATCATTATATTCCTTTTTCATTTGAACACAGCATCAGTTTGAAAAGGCTCAGAAGGAAAATTTAATGCTCTGTTGTTTCCTTTCCAACTGTTACTGCTTTCTTGGTTTAAGTTCATCTGATCTTTTTCCTAAGCTATGAACAGCAAATGCAACATCTCCTTACTTCCATTGTTTACCTAGTGAAAACACAGTGAATGAACGCAGGAGTGAGAAAGACAGAAAGGAAATAAACAGGGTTGAAGCTGGAGCTCCTTCAAGTTCAAGGAACTACTTCTACTAAAGAGATGCTCAAGATACTACACAGTACTAGTGGGCTGAAACTTTGCATGTTCCTGCCTCTGCCGCCCACAGTGTTAGTATCACAGGCATGCACCACCATTCCCTCTGGAATTTCTGTGGAGACAGAATGACCACTGTCATTCTAAGTACGATTTGTGACAAGAATAAAAATCTGAGTTCCATAGTAATGTGAAACAGCAGATAGACATTTTTCATTATTTTTTTCTTTTTTCTATGAAAGGTTTTAATAGCATTTTCTGCCGAATCCATTGTATCTGTAAATATATTCTGCAAAGTCCAATGTGAAATGTAGCAACAAACATTAAGAATAAACTCAGACTGTAAACCATTGCCATTTTAATTAATAATTTCGGCCATTTCTTAGATTTCTGTGGGAGTGACAAAGAGTAAATCACCTCTAGATACTGGCTCCAATCTTCCTTCCTTGATAGTTTTTCTAACCTAAACTACACACACATCTCCAAGCCTTATAATAAAAACATACTAAGGTGGTATAGTTAACCAATGCAAGTTTCACATCTTACCTTTAAATATTTTTGCCTTTGATAACATGGTAATACTTAGAGGAACATTTAAAAGGCAACATGCAGGTAAGAAAATATGGGATTAGAAGTTCTACACCAGGTACAGATCAATTAATCCTCTGAAACAGAAAGTAGATGCTAACAGTAACTGATTTCACAACTTTTGAAGCTTTTCAGAAAAGAAAATCAAATAGTTTAAATTAGACATGGAACTGACTTAAAAATCTCATATAATGTAAATATCAGTGAGGCACTCCATTATATGGATGTTGAGTGTATTTTTTTACTCTTTAAAGAAATATACAAATATATTTTACTGGGACATCTCCAAAGAGTGCAGCCATTTGTTTTCTGTACCCTCACTGGTGGAGAAAGAAAAACTCTGCAAAAAAAAAAAATATTCTTTTCTGTTGACCTGACACGGCAACAAACGATTAACTTTCAGTAGTCACATGAGCCCCCGCCATGTTGTCGTTATATAATGCTCTTGTCTTGTTCAAGTTGCATCCTGCCTCAGTGTCTATGCAAATGCTATGTGAACCTTTCAGTACTTTGTAAAGTATATATTCTTTTAACTCCCATTTAAATAAACATAAGGTCTTTTTTAAAAAAATGGTTGCAACTTTAGCCTTTGTGTTGTTGGAAGCTAACTGTCTGACTCAGAGGAGAATATGCAAAGAACCTGTTCTTGAATGCCTGCCTGTGTTTCCATGTACGATACAGGCTTATTCATATCCACAAATGATCTTAAGTAATGGAACATTAAAACACAGAATAACTTACTGATTAGGATGAGTCATTTTCAGCAAAAGTGAATGTCCTAGTAAAAACACGAAACATGCATTGGATGTCTGGGGGCATCTGCCTCCTTCTTCATCATGGCCTGGTCTGACCAAGATCCCAATGTTCCTCAGCAACTTGTCATCAGGATCGCCACTGTCATCTCATAATCTCTACTTCATGAGAATTTGAAATAATATACACCACTTTTTATAATTTTATTTACCTAGCTTTTAAAAATATAATTAGCATATGACTCATTTTACTGCTTGTATAATATATGCCTAATGCTTTTGGAAGCAAAGAGACTATTCCTAATCCAGAAAGAACATGAAACTTCTAACAGGTTGTAATATGCTGAGCCCTAATTTCCAGTACAAACAATGAGTCATGAGCAAAACTGATGGTAGGAGTAGGCAATTAAGAGTGTGATAAGGAGCTCAACTGAGATCACCATCCGCGTTTTGTACAAAGTGGAAACTGAAAGCCTTATTTTCTAAGCTCATTTTAAGGCATGTGTCCCTCGGACCCCACTGGACTCACTCCATGTTGAATAACCCAAACCTTTCACAACGCTTTACTGTTTGTGCGTGGGATCCGTTTGCTTGGAGCATCCTTGACCTCACCTTAGCAACTCAGCAAACACCTCATTGTTTAGGACTGAGCTCAAATGCCCCTCCTCCAAATGATTTTTCCAAATTCTAGAGCTAGTTTATTATTCCATTTTCAAAGTTTTCACAGGACTTTGTTCATGCTCTATTTTTTGCACTATAAAAATTATACTAACCCCCGGAGGGGGTAGGAATGTTGAAAAGGGAGAAAGGATTTGTAATTTTGCCATGATATCTATATGCACAAAATACCCAAGATCAATGTAAACATCATGTATTGCTTCTATACATATCAATAAAATGGGGGAAACTTGTACTAACAACTCTTAATAGGTGCGTATTCATTGCCTGCTTCCTCCATACCTACGGGATGTTCAGCTTGTGCCCTGGCCCCAGTCTTCTATGGTACAACCACATTTCACTTGCCTATCATTGCTCCATATTATAGTTGACTGTAATTTGTTCTCTCTATTGAAATGTAGCCTTTAATGGGCCTTTTAGAAGTGATTCATAAATGTTAAACTTTCTAAGTATACACATGTCCTAAAAATGACTTTTTCATCCTCCCATGTAAGTTTGAATGAGTCAAGAAGTTCAAATTAGTATCTCTCTCAGAACTTCGATACTTCCCGACTACCAACTTGTACCTAGCATTAATTATGGTAGGTGGAAGAGAACTCTAACATCAGCAGTCTGGTTTTTTTTCTCTCTTGGAAAACTTTTAGTATTTTATTTTTATCCTTGGCATTATGAAATGACAGTACAGCATGGTTTAAAAATGGGTAGTGTTTTTCTATTCATGTTGCTTAAAAAATCTGGACTTTTCTAATATTTTGAATAACTCACTTTTGTCCTAAATTTCTTCAGGAAGTTTGTGGTTTGTGTGTGTAATTTATTTTTATGATCAAGTACCTTTGCCGAACAGCATTGCCAGATTGAACCTCATCCTTTCAAACTAGAACCCCCTGCTGTCATTGAATGTAAATTGTGGACATAGAAGCCTTCCCTGGATGTTTGGGGGAATGGTCAAGTTGGAAGAACAAGCATCCACAAAAATTTGATGTAGGGACCAAGAGCTCCCTAACCCTGATGATTGGTATAGGTTACTTGATGTCCTGCCGGCTCTGGGAGTTTCCTGTGTCAGATCTCCCACTTTAGAGTGCCCTTCTCGCACATGTTGCTGCACACCTATGAAAACAGTGGGTTTCTTACTCATTTTTAGTTTTCCTCTTTTTTTTTTTTTTTTTTTTTTTTTTTTTTTTTTTTTTTTTTTTTTTTTTTTTTTTTTTTTTTTTTTTTTTTTTTTTTTTTTTTTTTTTTTTTTTTTTTTTTTTTTTTTTGGGCTGTGATGGTTCCAAGAGCTCAGTTCTGCCTCCTTATCTCTGTCTCTGGGCTCGATACAAAGGAGTCTCCAAGGAAGAGGTAACTTACCCTGCATGTTAAATAATCCTCTAGACGCTATCTCAGAGCCAACCTTGCTCCTGCCAACTGCTGCTGTGTTCTGAGGGTATAGGTGGAGCCCACATTTAAATGAAGTCTTTAATTAAATTGCCTCAGAGCTGCCCAGAGGCTCCTCCTGTTCTCGGCTTTGTTCAGTCTGAGTTTGATATTTCTTTATAGCTTCTTTACGAAATGCTGCTTGGATGACAATGTAGTACCTTCTAGAACTGACTATGTTGCAACTGTTTCCCTCCTAATTTCTTCTAATATCTCCAGCAAGATGATTCAATGTGCCTTTTTTTTCCTCCCTAGTTTTGAGGATTAAAGCCATGGTCTATTGTACTCAGTTCCATTTAAAATTTATTTGTTTATATTTATTTGAAACTGGGTCTTGCAAAGTCATTGAATTGCCAAGGCTGGGCTGGAGCTTGCAGTCCCTCTGCCTCAGCCTCCGAGGCCTGTACAGCCACCCCCAGGCCCAGCTGCCCTTTATTTCCCAATAATCCCTCAAAATTTCTGAACTTCCGAGTCTGCCTTTTTTAAAAAATATTGGATATATTATTGATTATATACTAAAATATTTTTGCATTTCAGTAGAACTTCTTCCATTCCAGCAGTCAGAAGAGTAGAACCAAACTATATGTTAGCTCATACTTTTCAAGATTATTTGAGGGCTCTTCTGTTCTATTTACATGAATCTCCCCCACTAGCAGTGAGATCTGGATGACCAGAGCAATGTCTTCACCATCCCACTACCTGGGACAGTCCTTTGTGAGTGGGGAAATTCGGCCCACAGAGGCACAAAAATAAAAAAATCATAGGGGCTCATGGAAGAGGGAACTCTGATGGTTACGTTAATGAAAACTACCAATAGAATCTATTAAGGACCAAAGACAGACAGATGTTTGGAGCAAATAGATGATGGAAAGCTTTTGTGTAACGTGGAATTTTGCTCCTGTCCCTTCCTGAGCCCCTTTCTCCCATTTGGGGAGAAAAGAACATGGGTCACAAGATTTCCAGGACACGTTTCCTTCGGTTCACAGTATGATTCTATGATTTGGATATTGGAAATCAGTTAGCCTTGCCAGACTACAGATGCACAGACCCTCCAGGCAGAAGCTGTGGTCTCTACTCACCCTAAAAAATGTGGGACCAGGTTTGGCTAAAACTGGGGAGAACTTGTTCTTCTGTTCTTTTAGGAGCAGCTGTCTTTTCCCTTTGAACAATTTTGCACTATAACTTGTAGTTCTCTCTCTTTTTTAATCATTTCACTATTCCCCAGTAATTTCCTTTGTTATTATTTATATGAATCTCTGATTAGGCATTAACTGAGAAAGATGGTGGCAGCTGATAAGGTCTGGAAGCAGGTGCTTTTTATAGCTTTATACATCTTCAGGAAACATTTATATTTTCTTTTGCAAGAACTATTTTCCTTTATTAGTGGAAAAATTGTATCATAAAATAGAAATTGCATAGATTAACAAATATGTCAATCTGTCATCAAAAGCTATTTTATTTTTTAAAGATCATTGGAACCTTCTGCAATGGCCTCAGACCCCGCACCGTGACTACCTAAGCTAAAATTGTTATTTGGCTACTACAAAGTCCTAGCACGCATAAAATGATATACATATGGTGACACAGATATTGGAGGACAGGCACTCTACTCAAAGTCTTCTTGAATGACAGTTTATGATTGAACAAAAATATCCCTCCTACAGTTATAGGCCCTTGGGTCTATATGCTCAGGTTTATTTGCTTGTAGCTAACTAAATCAAAGTAGCCCATTTATTTGGGTGAAAAGTAAAAAAGATTTATCCTAAGCTAGCTCTGAGGATGTAGAAAAGTATGTTTGCCTCAAATTGTCATGTATGTACGGGTGTGTTAGGGGCTTTTATGGCATAGAATACAGGCAACACAGGGAGGCAAGTGGCATGCGCAGGGTGGCTTCATCCCCAGCCTCCCAAGACAAGCACCTGCATAGCCTTTAAGCTGGAAGGAGGGGTAATGGTCATGCACCAGGAAGCCACTTGTCTCTAGAGGAGAAAAAAAAATCTAACTTTTAAAGACCCATTTTTCCATGCCAGGACCCACTGCCAGCCTTCAGCCTGTAGAGCGGCAACTGTCTTTGTCATTTTATACTTTACCTTAAATATGTTTTTCCCTCAAGCTGACAGTGCAACAAAATTCTTTGTTACTATGTAGATGTCAAAATATTCCCATAGCTTAGGCAGAATGACTCAATCTTAAAGATAGAAAGTTCTAGGTTAGAGACCAGATGACAACCTATTTTTTTAAATAAAAGATATGCATCAAGTAGTTGATAGGTTATATAGCTTTCAACTCTGCTCTCCATGGACCTGATTCAGACACAGCCCTTAGTAACTACGGTTGCTCAATGTCATTTTGTTGATTCAGACTCCAATGACTTAAAAAAAAATATATATATATATATATATATCAAGTTCATCAGTTAAATAAGTAATGTTTGGGAAAAGTAGTCATTCACAAATCTACATTTCTCAAAATGAGGTTGCTAGATTCACAGGAAGTTTCTATAGTATTTTTAATATAAATTTTCAATTTGCTGACAGTTTGAAAAAGAAAATCCACAGACTGGGACTCCCAACTACTGTTGAAGGTTCAGTATAACTAAAATTGTACACCATTGGCCCTATTTACTAAAGCTTAAGTCTATGCAATCCACTCTGCTCTCAGGGACCTGGTGTATCCAATACACTTACAAGAAACATACAATAGTTTTACTCATAAGAGCCCCAAAGTAAAAACAGCATAAATGCTGATTATATGTTAAACTGTGGAAGAGCCAACACAGAACATTCCAGAACAGTGTGAAAGACTGAAGTACTAAGTGTTACGGGATTCCCAGTGCGTTGAATAAGCAAGCCAGACCTAGAAGAATGTGTGGCTTCATTCACAGGAGACTGCAGAACAGGCACAGCTAATTATAATAAGAATTCTGGTTATCTTTCCAGAGGGTCTCTGGGTTGGAAGAAGATGTAAAAAAAGACTTCTCTGAAGTGCTTGCATTGTCTCAATGTTGATCTGGTGCCAGTTACTTCCAGGAACAAGGACCCACTGCCCACATCATGACTGACTGCGTTGACACCGTTCACCTGCTGGTCTCCCTCTCAAATTCAGACTGCTGCACATGTATGCAACGGATGCTCCGTCCCCATCCTCTTGGGTCCTTTTTTGATTCCTATGTTCAATTTTTAGTTTGCTTGCTTTATTTTTAACTGTTCTCACCTGTAGCCTTCGAGGATTATTCTTGACTTTATTTTGTGTGTGTGCTGCTGGGACTCCAGCCCAGGGACTGTACACTGAGCTACAGGTGCACACCCAGCTCATTTTTTTAAAAAAAATGGAACCTCGCTAAATTGTTTAGCTGCCCAGGCTGGGTTCAAATTTGCCATTTTCCTGCCTCAGTCTCCTCATGTGGGGTTTCTAGGCCTGCACCACTGGGCCTGGCTTGTACTCAGTTTTTTACTCCCTCTTTTGCCATTCTTACACAGAGCCGGAAGTGGCAGAGAGCCTGTGTCCCTACAGGTAGCATGCAGCCAACAAATTAGAGAGAAGCCCCAGCTCTGCTTAACTGTAGTATCTTCTGCCCAGCTCTCTGCGTGGTCAAGCTGAGGCTGGGACTTGCCCTGAAGAAGCTCTTTTGCTTGGTTTCTTTCCCTTTCTGTCCTGCTCCCCCTTAGCTCCTATGGGTTTTGCTGGGAGCTTCCTTAACAGATCTCTTGTGTTCAGGTATTCAAGCCAAAGTCAGCCTCAAAAAGTCGTATTAGAAATCTAATTATTACATGAATGTAGCTTTCTTTCCCCTGCTAGTTTTCAAACTCTTCACTCTATTCACCATACTTCCTAATCACACTTAGCGATAAGGCCTTAAAAGGCTTCTATTAAACTCTGTGCAATCCAAGAAGCATTAATCGTGAAACATTTATCAATTGTTTGCACTTTAGCAACACGCAATGGTAAGACTACAGTGAGTCATCTGGCAAGACCTTCTCCCGTCAGAAAACGCAGCGCCGGCTGGTGAGTGAGGGCAAGGCGTGGAGTGCAGAGAAGGCCAGAAGAGCAGTCTTGCCTGGAAAAGGAGGGGAAGTGGGGCCTGAGACTCAGATTCCCCAGGTGTATGATGCGTACTTATCACATTCTGATCACCTGGGCATAGGAAATTAGGGCTCAAAACTGCCTGAACTTTATGTAGGACTAAACTTACATTGAACACTATTCATTACTTCTCTGTATAAGTGATTAAATGAATGCTTATGACTCAACGAAGAGGTTTCTGATATTTTTCAGATGTTTGAGAACTGGGAAACTACTGCCTGACAAAACCCAGACTGCTTCGTGAAGTGGGAACTTGCTTAATAAGGGCTAACATAGTTATGTACTTAATGGAAAAGACCAGCAATACTACTATCCCTATTCAAAACGTTGATAACTTTTTTGTCTACAATCTATTTTAAGTTTTAGCAATATGAACAGCTCAATGTGTGAGCTTTAGAAATAATTACAGGGACTGGGGGCCTAGGTCAATGGTTAAAGTGCTTGCCTAGCATGCGAAAGGCCTTGGGTTTGATTACAGGTGCATCCTTGACTACACAGTGAGATCTTGTCTCAAAAAAGAAATAATTGCAGAGTGAGTCTGAAAACGTGGAATCACATAACATTTCAGACAAATTTAAACGGTGCATTTTAAATCTGTATTTCTCAATTTAAATTTACTTGCATCTGTATTTTTTCATTGATTCTTAAAAACACATTCAAAGATGTTAAATATGATTGACTTAATTGGAGTGAATGACATAAGCAAAAGAACTGTATCACAAAGATAAAATGAAAAATACATGACATGAAAATATACAAGAATAAGAATAGACTGAGGCACAATAAATATTTCCCCGGTGCTTACCTACTGTCCTTTAATAACCAGGTAAAGGGCCTGGAGAATGGCACAGTGGTTAAAGCACTTACCTTGCAAGCACAAGGCCCTGAGTTCAAACTCCTAGCACCATATAAAGCTGCACATGGTAGTGCATGCCTGAAACCCCAGCACTCAGGAGGCTGAGGTGGGAGGATTGTCCTGAGTCTAAGGCCAGCTTGGGCTACAGAGTGAGAGCCTATGTCTTTTTTTTTTTTTTTTTTAATAACCAGGAAGTATTTTATGAAAATTTTTGAGTTGGATTTTCTATCTCCAATTTCTCCTAAGTATGAGTATAGTGGGTAAACATCACTTGAGAATGGGCACATTCTGAAAAGTATTATATCATAAATGCTTGAGTGAATTTAGGTGGAGAGATTTATTGGGATCCCTTTAAAATTCCATGTTTTTGCGTAGACAACATTCTAAACTAGGAGCCTCGCAGACCAAGGCAGAACTGTTTTTGTTGTTTAGTCACATGATTAAAAAAACCAGACACTTTCCTAACATTTCCTTGACTATCAAAACCCAGAAAGGGAAGGGATGAGCAGATTTAGACAAGCACACACATGACATTTACCTGGTGGAAAGGAAATTTTATCTGTGTAGGTCACTAATTGACCAACGAGCCCCTTGCAGGTTATGAAGGTCAGCCAACTTGGGAAGTATGGTAAAAGGGACAAAAACATGAAATGAATTTCAGAGAAAAGACCCAGCTGTTGTAAACAAGGTTCTTATTAAATAAAGGAGTTTTCAAATACCACGTTTCTATCACGTCGAAAGGTATCTGCCATGACATAATGGCATGGTTTTGCTGCTACTTGGCACTTCCTATGAGTCACAGCTTTCGTCTGAACGTTGTAGACTATTTTATGAACACCAACCTCAATTACATTTGCATCATCTTGTGTATTAATGGACTAGTAAGTCATGAAAGAGCTTGTAAAGTTGGCCAAGGTCATTTGGGTTGAAATGGGCTCTGTAACAGCTCCTCTTCCGGGGACAGAACTTCAATCAGGATTCAAAAACTCCACAATTTCCATCCTAGCATGTTTAACCTATGTCTTTAAAAATAATTCTTTTATGGAAACAGTCTTAAGGGAAAAATTTTTTTCTCTGTATACGTGTGTGCAGATAACTATCCTTTATTTTAGAAATGATGCTATGAAGATGGCATGAAAAGAATTTGGGACCAGAAAAGTGACAATGAATTAGCCAATGGCAGAACAGCCAGAGCGTGCTCCTGAAGGTAGATTTCTGCCTTTGTTTATGAGAATGAGATGGGGAAGTCTACAGAGAGTAAATAGAAAAGAGAATGCTTGAAATTTTTTCCCAACTCTTTGTCAGTTGTGGTATTTCTGACACCTCTTAGCTCTTGACCAGAGGTCAGAGATGTCCTAACTTTTATAGTTCATGGCTCCCTACATTCTCAGTAAATTTTTCACTGTGTCCCTAGACCAAATGAGGAGTGTAACAGTTCCATACATTAACTAGTTAAACGTGCGCAAGCCTAATGAAAGTGGTTGGTGTGATTTCTGACAGATGGCACTGAGCTTTCCCTTGAAAACATTTTTTCCCATGGTTCTGCTGGGCCTTCACTGCTTAGCGTAGGGGAGAGGGGTATATCTGGGCACCTGTGCTCCCCCTGGGAACGTGGGCTCTATATTACACCTGAATTAAGTTAAGTGAGCTACAGAACTGACCTTGGAAAATGACGTTTGGAAAACAGGTGAAATGGATTCCATGGAGATGGCCTTCCCTTATTACTGAATCCCTATTTGTCTGCTTCTAATAAAAATGCTGATTGCCATCCTTTAAATCTAATTACTGTGCTTGCTCCAGCAAAGATAGGAAAAAGCTGGGCTCTGCTACGTACTCAGGAAGCCTACGTGGAGGACGGAGCCATCTCCTACTAAGAAAAAACTCTCTAAAATTCCACCACCTCTAAGTTGGTGTGCTCCATTTAACCTCTGCTTTACTCACTGTCTATAATCATTCTACAAATCACACATCCTTAAAGAGCTAAATAAATTTCATTTTGGTGTATGCATAGAATTCATTGTTGTAAACACTGTAACACTGTATGGGACTGTCAGACTTACAGATTACATAAAATATTTCTGTAACCGTGAAAGGGCTACCCAAAATAGGCAGTCTTGTAGTCAAGTGACACTGAACCTCAGTAACAAGTCTATGTGTCTCCCACCTGGATGAGAGGGCCACACAGGTTGAGACGCACCAGACAGAGCAATCTGTGGCTTTAATTGAAAGAATCTGCACACATGTTCAAAGACCAGAATGCTTCCAAGTGCGGGCACTGGCCTCTCACACAGGCAACGCCATATCGCACATATTTGGGAACAGAGGGGCAGGAATTTGCTTATTCATTCATTCCCCGTGATAACGATCTCCCTGAGCCACACCAAGCATATATGAGAGTTTCTGATCAGACTTCGGTGACATTATCACACACAACCTCAGGACTGAAACGTAGCTTGGGGGAAAGGGTAGACACAGAGCTTACTGAAATGATCTATGATAGCTGATCAGAAGGTGGTAGATACTTGTCCTCAAAGGCCACCTTGTTGGGAGGCTGACTTTGGCTGGTTTATACAAGAGGTGGGTAGCCACCAACTGGCTGGCACCTCCTCACAGGTGGAAGTTTGTGGCTACATGACCCACATCTGATCCTAATCGTCTAATAAGAAATACTTTTCAGTTCCGACAGTCTCAAGAACTCGGATAAAGATCATTGCTTCTTCAGGCTCTTCTAGTCATAGATCAGTTGCCCCAGGAGCTAATGCTGATGCAGCGCTCAAGTGACAAGCTAGAGGTGGTAGCTGCCCCAGTACCTTCTTGCTGCTCATCAAATGAAAGACTTACAGGAAAGAAGATGTAATTCACTACTGTGGATGACGCTAAGCAGAAAGCCTGGTGGGTACCTGCGCTCACAGCTCAGCTTCACTCAAATTCTATTTCAGAGTTAAACTCTCTTTCATTTTCTAAGAACTGTAGATGGCATGTCTGCTAACTGCCAGTCACGAACTATCGTTAGCGGGTCCAGGGCCAAGGTGGGGAATGAAAGGACAACGGACAGATGACGTGCCCTCTCCGGGTGGGCTGGTGGTTAGGAATAAGAGTTTTACAACTTGAGAAATGGAAGAGATATTGAGGCAATGCACTTTCTTCTCTGACCTCAATTTACTCTAAGCGAAGAGCTGGACGACATGATCTCTCAGCCCTAAGGTTCTGATTTCTAACACCACACAAAGTTCACTTCAAAGTCAGGAACATAAATAGCAGAACAACATAAATAGACCGTAGGGCATAAACACTATGTTATCCAAGGGGAAAATAAAGATGACAGACTACATGTTTTAAAATAAACTCACTGTGGTTTTTAATTCTCATTTCCAACCTTGAGTTTTATGAGTATTGATTTCCTAAAAAAAAGTCTACAACAGCTACCTTCCTTAAGTACCCCTCTATTCATTTTAAATAAGGCCATTAATATTTTCATACACACACACATACAGAAAATTTTTAGTTTAAATATCCTCCTACACTCATCCAGAGGACTTTTCTAATATAACTAGAATTAAAAGTTTAATTTTGGACACATTAAATAAAGCTAACATCTCCATTTACTAAGCATTTATGAGAAAAGAAAAACAGTATCTTGCTTACCTTTTTAAAAAGTTCATTATGGGGCTGGAGGAATGGCTCAGCAGTTAAAGTGCTTGCCTATAAAGCGCTAAGTCAAGCGCTAAGTACATGAGTTCAATTCCCAACATCACATAAGCCAGGAATGGTTGTATATGCCTGTAATCCCAGCACTCAGGAGGCTGAGACAGGAGGACTGCAGTAAATCCAAGGCTCCATAGTGAGTTCAGGACCAGTCTGGGCCACAGAGTGAGACCCTGTCTCAAAAAAAAAAAAAAAGTTCATTGTGAAGTGCTGGAGTGCTTCCAACATGTAATCAAAACATAAAGAACAAGACAGTGGAAAGGGACAGGAATTGAGGAACAGAGATGGAACATTAGTGATGTGCTTAAGGTCACACAGCTATTTCATATTTCTGACATATAAGTGTATATATGTCTCATATTCATTTTATTTATCTTTCTCTGTACTACGAGGAAATTCCTGCTCCACAGACAATGGAATTAAATTTCAAACAGTACATTCTTATAACAGCAACAAGTTCGAAACTAGATCTACTAGTTTCTCAGGCTCCTGTAGATTTTTCCCCTTATATTATATGAGATTCTAGCATATCACTGCTACTTTATAAATTATCAGAAAGGGTATTTTCCCTTTCCTTCAGAAGATAAAGAGCACTTGTAGAATTAAGCATGAAAAAGAAAATAGCACTAAAGAACTCATCCTACTGCCGCCAAATGCATCCATTCTTATCTTGCTAGAGTTCCTCCCAGACCTTACTGTACACAGTTTGGATGGCTTTGCTTCCTGGGCCACGTTCTCCTGAGCCCAAGTACCTTGGTTTAGTCACTTCTCTACCAGATGTCACTTTCTCTCATCTCAGCTATATTATGTACATCCCCCTTGCCTGAAACCTCTCATTCTTCCAAATGAGATAAAATCTTATCTATTTCAAACTCTTAAGTTCTTTGTTCACCCCTGAGGCCCCATATATTAGGAAGGTCATGAATACTTGAGGTCCGTGTCATAGTCCTGTTCTATTGACTATTGGTAATGGGACTTTGGAAAATCACCTCTGTAGGCCTTCCTTTCTTTCACTGTAATGTAGAGAGAAGAATTATTACTAATACCCAGTTTGAAGGATTGTGGAAAAAAATTCAGGATATGATACTTCAGTCAGTGATAAAATGTAAAAATAAAAGTTTCCCATTGTTGAAAGTTAAGCCTATTATGTTTATATTTATGCTTAGGCAATGTTTTGGCGTTAAGCATTCCAGCCTGGTCTGGTGATTGCAACTAGAATATAGCCCAGTTAAGGACCAAAATATCTACTCTCTTATCCAGTGTAAAGCTTTCCTCACTCTCAGCACAGTGGCCCACGTTAGGGTGGGGATACAACTGGTTTCTGTAGCAGTTCCTGACTGCCTCCACCTGAACTGTGAGCCACAGCCTGGTCTCTCCAATGTTGTACGGTGGCTAGTGTAATGTGACTATCACTCATCTCTGGACCCCAGCCACATTTCTCACTCTTCCTCAGCTGGACACACACTTGTCACGATTCCTTGGAGTGTCTCATTGATGATCTCCAAGGTAGCTCCATCTGCCTTTACTGGAATGCCCTCATCTGGCTAGCTCCATTCTGAGCATCCAGAAACTTAGTACTTAATGTATCACAACCCACTTTTGGAAGTTTTTTTAAGCCCAGTGAGTTGGTTAGATAAGTTTTGCAAGAGTAGGGTTGTGTAGGAGGATTCATTTTATCAGTAGGAACAAATTCAAGTGAAAGTGAAGTCTACCCCACTATATTCTCTTTATATCTCTTTACTATTTATTTATTCAATCATTCAATTCCTTTATTTTGTGCTACTGGAGACTGAACCCAGGGCCTCTACACTGTGCTAAATCTCCAGCCCTTTTTATGTTTTATATTAAGATAAAGTTTTACTAAGTCACACAGCTGCTCAGGATGGGCTCAAACTTGAGATCTTTCTACCTCAGTCTTCCAGAATGCTGAGATTACAAGCACACATCACTACACCCAACTCCTCTTGAATTTAAACTTCACAGTCTGAAATCAAGTGCCACAGTCTGTGTCCCTCAGTGTCTGGGATACAGATACCAAATTTTATGGTCCCAATTTTCCTGAGCTGAGGGTGTATTACTTTGGGTTCTTTCGAAGGCAGAATTTACAGATTTTATAACAACAACAACAACAACAACAACAAAAAGACTTACAAATCCTAGGACAGATAGTCCAAGATGGCTGCTTAGCCGAGAAGTAGATCTCCAGTCTGCGACTGAAGGACAGCCAGTGAGGTGAGAGTCTGCTGCAGACCTGAGCAGAGCCTGAAGATAAGCAACTGAAGAGCAGCGGGGCAAACAGGGGCAAATCGGACTGGAGCAAATCTGTGCTTAAGATCTGTGGTGTGTAGCAAGTCAGCCTCTGCAGACAATTGCAAACTTGAGAGCCTTCCCCAGGAAGAAGCTGTAATTGGCTTCCTTCTTCCTTCCTCTTATGCTATTCGAGTTCCAATTGGTCCTCCCACATCTGGGGGCGGGTGCTCTTCCCTCATTGGCCAGTCCACAAATCACTCACACTCTAATCCAGGCTGGTTCTCAATTTCCAATCTAGGCGTGATTCCCAAACCCTAATCCAGGTGTGGTTCTTGATTCCCTCAAATTGACATTATCTCTTCAATGGTCACAGAGGGTAAAACAAGGTTAAGAAGGAACAGAACTGACTGCTCAAAGCTTATGCAAAGTAATCTCTCCATTTTCTCTTACCTTTTATTGTACCTGGGATACAAGGTCATGTTGGCATAACCATCTTCTTGTCCCTTAGCAAATTATGCACAGGTGATTTAGCACTTCACTTGTGAGGCATTGAGTAGAAGAGGATTTTTTTCTTGAAATCTATTACATTGTTCTTTCTCTTTGAATTCCATTTTTTAAACCTACCATACAAAAAATGGGCCCCGTGAACAGCTAAATCACACACGCAAATCATCATTAGGTACCAAAGTAGATCTCTCTTTACCTCTCCACAGACAAATACTATCTTAACTCTGCCTCTCTCTGCTTGTAACTATTTTATCATACCTTCTGTCCCCAAATTGGCTTTGTTTTTCCGTAAGCATGCAAAAAAATGGCCTCCCATAACTTTTAATGAGACCAGTAGAAATGGATTAATTTTAATTCAATTCTGAAGAAGGAAGACAGTTTAATATAGACCAGGTAACTATCCCTATCCTAGTCAACCTCATCTGAAAGGCTATAAGAGCTCTTCTATTTGATCAAATCAACTCTCAAAAAACGGAGGTGGAATGCTGGGCACATATTAGAAACACATACAGATGCATTTTCACATATATGCTAGTGCCTGGCACAGAGCCTAGAATAAGTCAATGCTTATTAAGCTTTTCTTCTCTTCCAAAACATTTCTTCTTTTCCAAATAGTTAAATATAACATAATAGATATTGCAGTTAACTGTCCAATTTTTACTCCCACTTTTCCTAGACAAGATGCAAATTTTTTTGGAGATGTCCTCACTTACCCTGGCACCTCATATTAGCACACAGGCAAAATGGCTGAAGCGCAAATAAGTCAACACAATCTCTCTGCTTGTCACAGTTATTTGTACCAGGATGACTGCTAGCAGGCTAACAAGATCAAAGAAGATCTGAGAACTATCCTGGAAATGATTTTGTTTTCCTCTGTAGATGAGCAAGGAGGAACACTGAGATGACACAACCATCTTGTGACAAAACAGAACTGGGACCAAGAATACCAACCTTTTAAGAGATGGAAAGCAGATAAAAGGAACTGTTGCACAACTAGTTTTAACCACCCACGACTCCAACTAACATGCCAAGTTCTGGCTATGTGAGCAATAAATCCTCTCTGTCACTTTAACCAGAATGGATTCCAGAGAGACTTTATATGGATATTCACCTGAAATTCTAATATATCAGGACAAATCGTCATTCAGTATATTTCCAAAAGATTCGATCATCCTATAGGGAAATTCCAAATGGACAAACCCCCCCACCCCCCGCAAGAATCAAGACTTAAGACTTCAAAACAAAGCCAGTCATAATGACATTCTCAGCACTGGGAGGGTGAGGCAGGAAGATTGCAAGTTTGAGCCCAGCCTAGGCAACTTAGTGACTTAACAAGATTCTGTTTCAATAAAAAAGTAAGCTAATTAAGAAAAATGGGCTGGGAATGCAGTTTCATTCAAAGGCCTTGATTTCAATGTCCCGTACTGGAAAACAGAAACAATATCTTAAAAAGTAAAAGATAAAGGGAAAATCAAAACTTTCCGAGCATATACCAGATATGTAGAAAACTCAGGGAAAAGACTACCAAGATTTTTCAATTGAATTATGTGAAACTGCCTGATGTGTAATAAAAGATACTTTGAAGAAAGACCCATTCAAATGCTATATGGACTACCTCTGACTCTTCCCAACAGAGATATTTTTCCAGTCTCTCAAAAAATTAAAGAGAATATGAAAAGCAGGTAACAATTGAGCATACTAGTAGATCTGATAGAATAAAAAGTAGACTACTTTACATAGAAACTACCTAAAACAATAATATTGTGGGGAGTAGACTTTCTGCCACTTTCGTTAGAGGTTATGCACATCAGGCTCCCAGAATAAAATAGCTAGAGCAACGTCAGCAAACCTAGTGTTGTATTTCAAGTTCAGACATGGAAGACGGTAGCAGGCAGTGATCCTCACACCACAGGTGTGGGAATGGGAGGTGAGTAAACGCTAGCCATAAGGAGCTCATGTTAGTAATCCTATGAAGGGGGGAGGGAAGACTTCAGCATCTAGTTGTAGCAGAGCTGTGAGACAAGAGGAGAGAGAAGTAGCTTAGAACTGAATACCACTTTAAAAAATTATTACCTAGTTCTTCTTATTTTTCTATGCACGATTTAAAATCTTACACTTGTGCAGTGAAAGCATATTTTAAATATATTGCTATGCTTTTCTTCTGACAGTTCCTTGTTTTTTTTTTTTTAACAAATCTTACCCTTATTCAACTGAAGATGTTCGTGACCTTTGGAAGGTTATTAGAGATTGAGTAAAAATAGTTTTTAGAATCCAGTTTTGGCTCTCAAAAATATGTTGTTAACACCAGTTTCAGCTACTACAGTCTTCTAGTCAAATTTTAATCTCAAGAGCAAAGCAAGAGATATAGATTGAAAAGACTTTTGTCTAATTTTCTTTTTCTTCATTCTATGATCTTGTCTTTAAACATTAAGAAACAAAGCCTGAAAAAATAGGTTTTTAGTAAAAGATTTTTAAATATAAAAGATACTGGAAGTAAAGATCCAACCTCTAGGTGACAGAAATTAAATAAATAGATAGATAAATAAATAAAACAGAACACTACTTAGGTGTGCACAAGACCCTACAAATAGGTAGAGACAGTAAGTGAATTGCACAAGTTTCTAGAATGGCTCTTGTCTCACCTGTTGCCCAGGTGAGGAGGAGGTTGCATTGAAGGATGCAGTGAGTTGCCTTTCAAAAACTGATAGTTTTGATCAGTGGGAAAAAGAATTACACTTTTTTACTTTGAATTCTCATTGGAGAAAGCCTCAGAGAGGCTTGGAATTTGCATGGAACTTTAATTTCAGGCAAATGAAATCCAGAAGAAAGGAGATTAAAAATCAGGGCCTTCAAATGAAGCTATATATGCCCAGCTCTTTTTAATTAATTAATTTACTTTTTTGAGACAGAATCTCGCTACGTTACTAAGTTGCTTAGGCTGGGCTCAAACTTAACAATCTTCTTGCCTGAGCCTCCCAGAGTGTATTTTGCAATTGCATTGCAGAAGAAATTAGCCTACATTTTTCATTTTGAGAGAAAAATATAATTAATTATATCAACACACTCAAAGAGAAAAATTCCCGAACTTGAAAATAGGCAGAGTGCGTTTCAATTAACTTTTATATTATTTTACAATTCCAAAAGGAGCACTGCTAATTTGTAGAAAACTGATAGCATTTCAAAGTATTTTTCAAATGCCATTTCAAATAAATTTTGCCCTATGTAATATTTCAGATGAATTTTTCCCCTATCAGAAACACATTTTCTTTGGGTTGGAGGCAGAAGGATTGCTGTGAGTTTGAAGCCTGCCTAGGGTACATAGTGAGTTCAGGACCAGCTTGGACTACAGAGAGACTCTCAAAACACACACACACACACACACACACACACACACACACACACACACATATATATGTATGTGTGTGTGTATATATATATATATATATATATATATATATATATATATTTCTGATGGAAAAGATTAAAATCCAAGGTTTGAAATTTTTTTAGTGACCTAATCTTATTCTTTTCCCCCCAGTTACTATAATCTTTCTGCTGTCCTGAATATCTTCCACTTAGCTTTCCTATCTCTTCAGTTTTATCAGTGATTAATTCAACTTTGACACTGGTTAGCATTATCTGTGTAGAAGAGTCAGTCATGTTTTTAATTTTTTAAAAGCTGTACTTTAATAAGGACCAAAATACAAATGAAGATATTTTCAATTTTAAATAAAATTTTTCATTTCTGCACATTTAATTAATAATAAATGATGTAAAACCCATATGAAATGTCACAAGATTTGTCAAACTGCATGTGCCTAAATTTTAAAGAAACCAAAGTGATTTTTTTTTTTAATTGTTGTTACACTGCTCTCGGGCCTTTCCCGGAAGACTGTCTCAACAGTCCAGTGTCACACCAGCTGATCTCTCCTTTTCATTTCTACCCTCAAATTCCTTTTTCCTTTGTCTTTTGTCTTAAGAAAAAATCTGCCAAGTTCGTTTCTCCTTTGTCTTTTGTGTAAAGTCCCTAACTTCCTTGTGACCTGGGACAGGAAGTTGTGTTATATCATTTACTTTTAGCTGAACTTTGGCACCCACAGAAGTTGTCCTTTTGTCTCTGGGAGGATTACCTTCCACTGCAGGTATGTGGTCTGCTTTTGACCATACGTCTTTCTGGAGGCTGTGTTTTCTATCAAAGTCGTTGGGGTTGAACAAGGAACGCTGCACTTGAGAATACCCAGCCTGCACGGTACCCATTCCTCCAAAGATGCCGGGTTATAAAGCTTGTGGCTACTGTCATGTGGTGGGGGGTTTTCTCACATTCTTATCTGAAGATGAGATTCAGAGCAGAGCTCTATGGGTATGGAGTCCAGCAGAATAGCCTGTCTTTCACCGGTGTGGAAGAAACAGCCCCATGACGCCAAGGTCAAGGTTTCAAGGCTTGGCTCTTGTCTGCTAATTGGGTGAGTGAGAAAAACACTGCAGTAATAAACATAAAACGGTATGAAAAAATTATCCTGGCACAGTTAAATCAGCAAAAAGATTGACTGACTTTCAATTAAACTGTACAAAACTGGGTTTACTGAATGACAAGCGAAGAAAAACAGGATTCCGCCATCATACAATGACAGACTTGAAGTTAGTGAGCTGATTAAATTTGATTTCTTTGCAAGTAAATAACTTTGAATCCAGCAAAGGTGACTGATTGTTTAAGCTGTAGAAAGGTGCTCGAAAGGAGTTGCTAAATCACGGTGACAAATTCTATATACGTCCCTGTGAAGCCTGGGCAACACAATCGGGGAAAGCTCAATCACGTTTTCAGGTTTTCATAAACAAGGATGACAGAGAAAAAAGATGAGCTGCTGAGGTTTTTCCATGTCGTCCTACAGATGCTTCACTCTGGAAATTATCACCAGGTCTAAGGTCTTTGGGATTACCATAATAAGATTGTTCTACAAGGAATGCAGCTCTACTGGCATTTAGTGAGTTACTCCTGACACGTCAAAGGCTCACTGCACCAGGAAAGGCACATTTCCCCCAAGGTCTGAGACAATCCTAAATATGTACTTGCTGCAACACCCACTTCCAGTCCCCAAATGCTAAATGCAAAGGGAAGTACTGCAGACATATTTAGACTGCAATTCGCCTCCTCAAACTCAACACTGTTGGCATGATAATAAAAAGCACATAGAATAATCCTCCATCACTATTCAAGTAGTGTTCTGTCAATATTTACTGTTTCTACTAACCACAGTTGATAAAATATTTGCTTCCTACTTTTTTCCCTTAATCTGTGAACACTGTCACTTGCTTGTTCTGAAATTTGTAGCTAAATAGATTTAAGGGATATTTCATTCATGTTGTGTTTACAAGGGCAGTAGAGTTCCCATGGTCATTAAGAACAGCATGGTGGCCAACACAGGTACACTTTCCTGATTTTTGATAAAAGCAATTTTACATGTGTTTTGTCCTGGTCAATGCATAAAAAATATACACAATGAGGTTTGAAACTAAAAACTAAACTTTTGGAGCAATGATATGGTAGGAAGCTGGCAGGAAAGACTCCCATTACGAGACAGGTAGGGAGAAAACTACAGTGATTTTTCACTATGAAAGAGTGAAAAATGAAGTTTTTAGCATTAATGGGTAATGAGAAGGGAATACCATCTTGGTTTTTTCAAATTTCACCAAATATAAGCAATAAGACATATTCTTTGAAAACTGAAATGTGAAAACGTAAGGCACATATAGAATACTTTACCCAAGCAAGGCCATGTTTGGATGCAACACAAAAACATGGAGTTTATACCCTTCTTACCTCTAAAATTTGGAAATCCTAGTTTTCCATTTTGTTTCACTGCCTCAGTTTAAGTTGGTAAATTCTTTAATAAGTTTTGATTTCGAAGTATCAGTTAATAATTAAATCCATTAGACAAAAGCCAAACTCCCAAAATTCTTTAAGATCTCCCCCTTCCTACTGGCCTGTTTTAAGACTGCTCCTGGAGAACACGCCTCAAACTCCTGCTACTCTATTATTTAGCAGAAATGGTGGAGACAAGCAGGATTCAATATCCTTAAAAAAAAAAAAGCAACTGTGTTTGAAATGCCTTATGGGCCCCTCTCTTAAACACTTCTGGGGTATTAACAAAGGGTCTTACAGACTCACCCTGAATTTTATCTTTTCTGGAGTCACTTTAAACTTAGGTGTCATTTTTTGAGAATCAGGTATAGGAAACAATGTTATTTCAAAGTTGGCACACCCTGGATTTCTTACATTTTATTTTGAATTCATTTTTCACCTCACATTTTATTATAGACAAGGAGAAAAAAAATCAGGTGGCATTTTGAATGTTCCACCTGGAAATCGTAATTAGAACATAGAGCTTAACAGGTACGTTTCCTCTTTGCCACATACCCCAGAGGCTCACGCTGGCAGACTCCATGCATTCCCCTGACAATATTTAAGTTAAACATATATCTGTCTCCTCAAATGGAAAAAGACAATTTATCATTTACATTAAAAACATTAAAAATCTTATCTTCTAAGTTTTTAAAATAAATAGTCCATTATTATCAATAGTCATCCTGCTGTACAATAGCACATCAGAAGTTCTGGCTCTTCTGTGACTGTAACAAGGCCCACTGATCGACTTCCCTCATCTCTGTCTCCCAACTCCTTTACTCAGTCTATAGCAGCCAACATTCTACTCTCAGTATCTATGAAAAGAACTTTAGATTCCACTTATTAGTGAAATCACAGGATACCCCTGTCAAGTTCTTTGGAAAGTCATTTTCACAGACCAACATAATTAATTAATTAATTTTTAAGAAAGTAATCATGAAGTCTCACACCAGCAATCCCAAAACTACGTGTTCTTGGAAGAGACATCTGCTAAACATGGGCGTTTGTTTTGTTTTTACATTCTATCAGAATATTTTGGAGATACATAAAAGTTCCTTGTTTGAATATGAAACCAGGAAGCTGGCAGTCGCTATCACTTCTGGAAAGTGCCTCTTCTTGCTGTAATGAGATGTCAGGGTCATGAAATATTGATGTCCATATTTCCCGATGCAGTCTCTGAGGTAACACAAGTCAGGCCTAAGTGTTATTTGCTTTATGGTTTAGATCTAAAATGCCCCACCCCCCCACTCCAAGTCTCATGTGTGCATGCAGTGAACAGATATGGGGCACTATACTCACCAGTGGATTTATCTACTGATGATTCAGCAGTTCATGTGCTGTTGGGAAGTGGGGCCTGGTCAGAAGAGGTATATCACTGGGGCAGGGAGAAGGGGGACCTGAAAAGGTATATTCTGGCCCTGGTTCCTCCTGTCTCTGCTTCTTGGCTGCTATGAGCTGAGCAACTATCTTCCATTATGCCCTTCCTTCCACCATGCTGTTTCTGTCATGGAGCCAGCCAGTCCTGGACTGGACCCACTGGAACTATGAGCCAAATAAATCTCTCTTCCTTTAAGCTGCAAGTTTAGGTTATTTTTTTTCCCATTAATGGGAAAGTGAATACACTCCTTTGGAAATCACAGAATTATATATTCTTTTTTCCCAGAAAGATGCTTGAAGTTCCATAGTAATGTCTTAAAATTTTGCATTGTGAATTATTTACAACATCTAGGAGTTGATTAACTTTAGATTGTATGTCTTCCAAAATAATACCAAGTTGAAAATCACTTAACACACATCAACTAGAATTTTAATACCCCACAAAACAGAACTCTTTAAGTAATTATAATATACTCTGGATGGAGTGTATTTGTAATATTTCTATGTTGACAATAAGTTAAACCATTTGCTTTGGTGTTCACAGTGATACTAAGAAAAACACTGGCCTGACTTGTTATACAATTTTCTCAATTTTTTTAACCCAGAGCTCACTCATTCAGGTGTTTTCTATAGATTATTCCAAAAGGAAATTTTCCCAATATTAAGATTACTAAACCAAGTAAAAATGACTTGCTTCTACATACATACAGGAATTTACAGACGCATGCATAGAAAACTATTAGTCTTTGCTCCCTTTACTTTTGTTGTTAACTGAGGAGAAAGTATTTTAAAGAAATACAGTTAACAGCCAGCTTTGTTTAATACAGCTAATCCATTAGTTAACAAAGAAATATTATAAATGAATGTCAGACTTAAATCTGAAACCTGGCAGAGGTTAAGCTTGCTGGGGTAAAACAGTCTCCAAATCATGAGTGACGATCACATCTGTGTATTACAGCCTACATCAGTGTCTGATAAAGGACTGTTTCCTCCAATGCTCCTCTGCCCCTCTACAAACACTGTCTGTCAAAATGCCCATCCAGAAACCAGGGAACTATGGTCTACTTCATTCATTTCTTTAAATTTTTTATTATGTGCATTACAAGTAGAGATGACCAGACTCTTCTAGGGATCATCTGCCCTACAAATGATTGGATTATGTCTGATAAAATCTGATGCTACTATTTTCAGCTTCTTATACAACTAAGACATAACAGTAAACAATAACTGTCCATTATAACAAAATAAAACTTCACTTTTATGAATTTTGAAAGATTTAGCTAATAAATTTTAAAAATCTGCAAACAGAAAAATCAGATCCTGAAAAGGCTTGTCTGTTCCTAAAACTAGGAGGGCACAAGTTGTGCAGACACTGTCTACCGTAATATTCAACCAAGGGACATCTGAATTAGTTAATTTGAAGGAGAATGTTGGTAGAAAGCCACAGAGCCACTAACATCAGGAAGAATGGGATGAAAAGGACAGCAAATTGTCCATCACCATTGCTTTTTGTCCATGGCAAGACCAAGATGGTGGGACTCAAGGAAGAAATGATCAAGATTCAAGATTCTGTTCCTTCACATTTACTACATTCTGTTTTCTCAAAAAAGGCTAAAGACCACCAGCTGAGCAAATATGCCTAACAAAGTATATTTTTAAATGTTACACAAATTCAACGAAATATTCTGAGGAACTATACTGCCCAGTGCCATAGTGTACCTATCATTCAGCGACTCCAACCTTCAAAATCATTTCAAAATTCTTTTTGTACTGTTTTTCTTGGTTCCGTTCTTGGCACAATATGCACAAACTCTACATAACCTGCATCTTTAAAAACAATGCTTTCATCTTGTACCTAGTAATTCAACACAACTTAAATATTCTGAAATGTTCTTGACTACTCCAGCCCCACCCACACGTTCCAAGTTCTGATCTTTAAAACTTTACTCCACCCAGAGCTCTTTGGGAAGGACTTCTCTGACTACTCCCAGTCTGTCTTTTCAAATTTTTTAAAACTTGACACTTCTAAACTTAACCATACATTAAAAGATGTCTTGATTTTCCATCTAGTTCCATTCTGCAAAGCATGATGACTTGAACATAGTAGCTTACAAATGTTCGGAACATAGGTTGAAAATAAGGAGAGGGACGATAAAACTTTACAGTGCTGAGGTCCATCGAATTTATATGTATGTGACTTGCCCACTGACTTGCCCCATCCTACTATTATTACAACTTGTTATATTTCTAATTGGGTCATCAAATTCTGAGAATCCTGTATAGTCAGGAAGAAAAAGTGGCTAGAAAGCCAAAGACTCTCAAGTGATGATGCCTATATTACTATTATTATGGGCTATTTGGTTTACATGTTTACAACTCACATTAGAATCAACTGGTTAAAGTGAGTATATTGATCAAACCGTATCCTGACTTCTTTTTAATAATAGTATAATTTAAAGAAAAGTTTTACTTGCCTCAGACAGGGTTACTATCGCCATACAATGAATGCGCCAAGAAGGTATCAGTCCATGCCTCCTCAAAAGGCATTCTACAAGTAACAGCATTTTTTTGAAAGCACTGGAGAAGCTTCTCCAGAAAGGAGAAGATCAAACCACTAGGTTTTGTGTTGGAATTCTTTCAGATTTTTTGGGTACTCATCAGATCTTGTCCAAATTCTTCATGTTGCAGTTCAAGAAAGAAAAACAACTTTTTAGGCAAAATAAATACTTTATTGTTTTAATTTTTTTTTAGAAATCAGCCTTTGTGTGATATTTCAATTATAAACCTTTCATATATTCTTTCAAAGAACACTGTAACATCTCGATCATTTTAAAATTTTACACACAAAGAAACATAACAGGAGCTGAAAATTATAAATGCTAAAAGAATAAATCCCAACAACATATGGCTGTTATTTTATACATTTATTCAATGCATAGAAAACCAAATTAGGAAAGCAATTCCTTGTTCTTTCATAGAAACAAAGTTTTCACTGGCTAAATAAAGATCATGTATGTCTGAGGAGAACACATCTAAATTATTTCCATTTTAAAAAGAAACAAAAGCCAGCTTATTCATTTCTATCCATTCAAGTTACAGGCCCCATTATTTTGACAATGTTCTACTGTTTAGTCTACAAGACATAAGAAGAAACATCTCCTTAAAATAAGAAGTCTGCACAATGCAAAAAGTACATAGTGTTTAACATAAGGCACATTTCTAAAAGAAAAATACTTGGTAAGCTGTAATAGAATTACCTTTGCTTGGGGTAAAGCAACAAGGATTACAGTGTAAGAACATTAAGTAGTTGTAGGTAACCTGGCATAATTCTATACTACTGCTGTTAGTAACCTCCTCAAGAATTAAGAGCGATTTTTACAACACAACAGTTGGTGGTCTTCTTGGAAGTGACACTAATTAACAGCAGTGGAGGAGAAATCATGGGTTGCTTCAAGCCCTCAAAAATAAATCAGTTATTGCACAGTAAATACCTCATGGAGGTCAGTGTTGTAAGAAGCTAGTCTGAAGAAATATGTTATTTATAAGTTGGTTATGTCTGGAAATCTTCAAGTTTTATAATTAATTGTACATAGGAATCAACTAGAAAAATATTGACATACGAATAAATATTAAGCTTTCCAAATGACTACAGTTTTGACAGTTTAGAAAAGAAATAGCAAAGTGCCTAAGATTCTATATATGTTTTAAAAATATCTGCATAGAATACACACTGTACACTGTTTACAGTAGCCCAGCTCAGCAGAAAGTAGCTCCCGAAGCACAGATAACACCTCCACCAGTGTCTACCATGGATAACTCCAACATTACACAGCTAATAGGGTCCGTGCCAACCTTAGAAAGAAAGAAACATCAGCATCAAATGCATTTTACATCCTATTACTAAAGAGTCTTTAAAAGGGAGTTATTTTATCCAAACTTATGAAAAGAAAAAAGTATTTAACAATTCAACAATATGATTGTGATCCATTTCATTTTATTTTGAAAAATATAGCCAGCATGTATATATAAACATCGTTGCTGTACATCATTTTGAAAGACTCATTCAGGCCTGACTTTTGTGGTACTGGGAACTAAACCCAGGGCTCAGGCCAGGCAAGAGTTCTACCACTAAAGTACACCCCAGCCCTATCCTTGGCTCTTAAAAACAAATCCTATTACTTGTTTTTTATGATATAGTTTATCAAAATATTCTCCCCATGTCCACAGCTGAAATTATACATTATACTTTCAAACTACAATTTTGTCCCTCATCTTATATTGAATGGATATTTTTAGTTCTAGGAAAAAGGTTGTCCCACTAAAGTATGTTAATTCTTTTTGCATTGACCAAATGCCATGTATTTATAAAACATAATTATAGCTACGAAGTAAACTAAATTCATTTAAAAAATAATTCCCATAAAACAGTTATTTATAGATTATGATTAGAAATCGACCAATTTGGTATGTTTCTTTAAATGCCAAAAGTAACTAGGCAAGTTGAAAGAATTTTAGATTCTCAAAATCTTGGTTCACAAGCTCTACATCTGAAAACACCGGAAGAGCCAATGTTATCAAAGTAATGCTCAGGTCTGGCAGCTAAATTCTGGAATATATTTGCTATGGCAAAATTTCAATTAGAAAAACTCCCACACTACAGGATATTCTGTGAAGTTTAATATTTGACGGTTTACACTTCAAATGGGATTGTACGAGGCGATCACACCACAGGGTAATGTGTTACATACATTGTAAAAAATAAATTAGCTGGATACACAGAACCATGTACTAGACAACAACTAACAGCCAAGTGTTGACATGGGTGGTGGTGAACGCCTGTGATTTCAAAACTTGGTGAGGCTGAGGTAGGAAGATGGCAAGTTAGAGACCAGTCCGGGATACACAGCAAGACTGTCTAAAAACATCAAACCAAACCAAATAAGAAAAAACAAGTACTAATTTAGGTGTAACAGGATAAAGAAAACTTTAAAAATTACCTAAACATTCCATTTAATGACTATCATGCTTTGAATTAGATGCTTTACTTGAAGATACTGCTGCCAGAAGTCCACTTACAATTTCCCGTCTGATTTCCCCAACAATACTCTCTTTAATCTGTAATGTGGGGAAAAGCAAAAGGAATAATAAGTATTTAACTGTATGATCATCTCCCCTTTCTCCCTCATTACCTGAGAAGCAGCATTGAATTCGTGCAATCTGCTAAACCGGAGAGAAAACTACCACCTTCCCAGAAACCTCCAGGTGACAGGGAGGTGACCTATGAGAAATTAAGCCCACCCACCGGGATCAGTCAGGCCAAAGGATGGTTCAGCAGAGCTCAGCTGACTACATTATAAAATAATTCAGTTCTTTGGTTGACAACATCAGAAAATGCTATTTCACAGATTAAAACTCTTCCAGTAGGTAATTTCTCTCATAATGTAACATAACCTGGAAGGACTGATTACTAGGTTCAATTTGAGGCTTTTTATTAATGTCTACTTTTATAAAATCTCCAGCTGGGACACCCTACTGCTCTTGTTGCTAAGAAAACCATAAGCAAAGTAAGCAACATAGTTACACATTGTTCCAACATAGTATACATTTTAAGTAGAAAGAAAACATTACCATTTAGTAAAATTTATTTTAAACCATTAAAAGTATTAAAACCACCATGAAATCTAAAAAAAATAAAATATTCTTTAGCGATATGGCATGACTGTCACCTATCTATTGTTTCAGATAAGGAGACACATCTCATTTTATTGTTGAAAAAGCCAACCAGACTTTTGGGAATGACAATTTCATTACAATTTTTCATCCAGGTGTCTACATTCCACATAAGCCTGTCCCCTCTTCTCGCTAATGGTACAGAGATGTCTCCAAACTGCCTTTCATGAGGGTTTTAAATGTGCATTTCCTGAAGTAAATTGATAATTCCTTCCTAAATTAGCACTTGAGACACATTCAACTAGCTTTTAAAAATTCTACATTTTCAGTTTCCTGTCAGCCTGATCTATTTCCTGGTTCCTAAGTACATCCTTAACATATCTCAACTGACATCTTTCCAAAAATGGTTCTGTATTAATTTGTCATACAAAATTGTTACACAATACAGAGACTTCTACATAGTTATTTATAGAAACAAACTCTTCCTTAGTTCCCAACCACCTACAATGGCATACATTTAAATAATTACAGGCTTTTAATTTCACTTTTTATGAGTATTTCTAAACTTTACAGTTTAAAATCCTCCTGAAACTTCAGTGCTTTAGACACATTTTTAAATGGGTATGTGTTGAACAAAAGCACTGCAAATCTGTATTTATGAAATGAGTAGTAGTCTTTTCAGTTCTACTGCCAAAGCAATAAGGTGATTTTATCACACTTCCTTGTTTAACAAACCAAGTACAGTGGTGCACACCTATAAACACATCTACTTGAGAGGCTAAAGCGGGAGGGGAATCACAGCTGAAGGCCAGCAGGACAACTTAACAAGTAGTTGGACTGTCTCAAACAAAACAAAACAAAACAAAACAAAACAAAACAGAACAATAAAAAGGGTTGGAAGTGTAACGCAGTATAAGGCTATGGGTTCAACCACTAGTACTGACAGGAGGTGGGAAACCAGCTAAAGGAGCATTCTTTATTAGCCAAAAATGTGTCTTAACTTTTCTTGTGGGTATAGATATTACTGATGCAAAGCACACTGGCACGTACTTGTAACCCCAGCTACTTGGGAAGAGGAGGAGGGATGGATACTTGAGCTCAGGCGTTTGGAACTAGCTGGGCACATAGTGAAATCTCATCTAAAATTTTGTTGAAGTTCTGTTATTAATTCATTAATTATTCTGAGTTTTGAAAATGAGAGAGTAGTATGGGTTAGAGAAAGAAAACAACTTCCAAATAGCAGACCTGCAATAGGTCACAAGAGGAGCAACTTCATTTGATAGTAGAGACCAAAACAAACAAGCAAAACACCAGACAAAAGCTGCTGCGGTAGCACCTGGAGTGACAGGGCAGAATGGAAACAGACTGACAAGCCAGTTCCACCTAAGCAGCTGAAACAGAAGGAAGGACAAAAAGAAGGAATGAGGTCAAGTGGAACGTGACCATCAAGCCACTTCAGGAAGGGTACCAGGTCTTGTTCTTCTATTTATCCAAGCACAAAGCAACGTCTAGTAAATATCAGAGTGAATAACAACACAACATTAAAGTGAGAGAGACAACAGACACAGAAAGAGAAAAGTAAATAGCTACAGGTAAACTAGCACCCACAGGCCCAGTACTCTGGGAGGCAGAGGCAGGAGGACTGCAAGCTGGAGCTCAATCTGGATAACTTAGCAAGCCACTGAAGCTCTGTCTCAAAATAGAAATTAAAAAAAGAAAAAAGGCAGAAGATGTAGTTCAGTATGAAGGCACTAGGTTCCATTCATACCCCACCACACACACATACACTCAACAATGTACCTTTAACAATGTATGGACATTTAGAAATTAATCAGTTCTAAAGTCTCCCATGCTGAGAGAGGTTAGGAGGAGTGGGAGTGAGGAGCATGGTACCATTACCTTCCTGAATGCAACTTGCAAACAGTAGTACAGGCTGCGGACAGTCTACTTATTTGTGATCAAGAAAAGAATGCCTACTGAAGGGTGACATGCAGGGCCACAAACCTAGCGAATATCCCCTTATTCAGAGCGGTGTGCAAGGCAGCCAAGCTGTATCAAGCGGCCTGTGAAAAATTTTCTTACTGAGACGGTCTCAAAATAAAAGTGAGAAAGGGCTGAAGATGCAGCTCAGTGAGAGCATTCTAGGTTCAGCCAGAACCACACACACACAAAAAGTCAGTTTCAACATGGCAAGCTGTATTTTTACCAAAAAAAAAAAAAAGTTTAAAACATATCAAATGTACTGTAATAAAAATCCTGAAAGGCATAAACCAAGTCTAGCAGCTTCAATAAATACAGAAGGACTTTCTAAACACACACCCAATCTATGTTTACTGTCTGAAATTATATTTTGTTCAATTTCCTTCTGTGGACACATGTTCATTCATCCTATTAAGCCATCTTTTTATTTATACACATACATGCATTTTTAAAAATAACTGAAAACAGTCTCAGGCTGATGATCATATACATCATAAATGACTTTGGCAAATTCAAAGACAGTGAACTTTTTTCCTACTACAGCATACAGAGTCTCAGCAGTGGAATATCTTTTATCAGACAAGTGTTTAGTTACCCAATAAATGTATCTGTCCGAAAGGACTCTGTTTCAATGCTCCTTCCAAAGAGGAATTCTACTGCATTGACACATTATATACAATGAAAAAACTCTACAATAAAAACTTACCTATGATACAATGACAGAAACCAAGGCCAGACAGCCACCACTGTGGTCATGTGCCCATGAGTGCAGCACAGAACTTCCCTAGAGCACCCGGCAAACATGCTTAATCCTCATCCTCAAAACTGTTCACTCTAAGATTAAATTCCTTCCTGAACGGTGGCCTTTGTTAATGGGGTTAGTGGCTCACGTCTTATGGGAAGAACAGAATCTAATTTAATTTTCATGGTAACTGATAAAAACAGCTTAAAACTGTATTTCGTATCAAGTGTGTTTAGGTAAAAAAGATTACAAATTGGAAGTAAATGAAATAGAGACTAATCTGAATTTTAAGTATTTTATAAATAAACTTTTTAACAGAAACCACTGTTAAGTGAACTATTAATATATTTTTTGTCATAAGAAGCATTGGACAAACTGATTTACTATTACATGCTTTCAAAGTATCCAAAAGAATTTTTCTTCAGTACATCAACATCTTATGCCTTGTTTGACCTGTATATTTCGCTTAATAAGCTATTCTCTGTAGACAGAAAGAGTAAATGTTAAATTCAACTTCCTCCAAATCATAGCAAATTCTGAACTGTGTAGTTTCTAATTAATGGGTTTAGTAACAAATTATGAAAATCTTCCCAAATTTTAGCCTTGTACCCCAGTTTGCTTAAATGTTTGCAAAGTATAAAATATTTCACATTTAATGGGAGCTACTTATAGATGATTAAATAATTCTCCAGTACCAAGGCAGCACAACAGAAACCAGCAACTACTACTAGAATCATAGTGCACAAAATGCACACTATCTACCTGAATGCTTCACAGAACACGAGAATCCAAATGCTAATGGTCAGTAATGCTTTAAGTTTCTGCTCAAGTTTTTCAGATTTTGAAACACATGCATAGACTGTAATAGTTGAGCATTCTTAATCTGAAAATCCAAGCTCTGAAATGCAAGTGAAAATATAGTTGGACAGAACTTGCCTGACAGGTGTGAGGCCCTGGTGTATCCTCAACAACAAAAGGGGGTTAAATAACAGGAACACTCACATATGAAGCTTTTCTGAATCACGCCTTGCTAAATATTTCACAGTGCAATGTTCTGGTTGCTCATGTCTGTGCCACCTTATGCTCAGCGATTTCATGCATTACATGTAATTTTCTTTTACTCCACACAGAGCAGATACTCAGTTACAAAGTGAGTCTCTGAGGTTTTCTTGTACTGTAGAGGATAGAACTCAGAGTCTTATGCACACTAAGCACATGCTCTGTTATTTCTCAGTCATGAACTAATTTTTTTCAACATATATATGATAAAGTGTTTTTGACTAGTAAAAAAGAATCAAAGAATTTTTTTATAAGCCAGATATTTTAGTACTTTTGTTGGGAAAATATATGGGTAATAATGGTTTGTCCTTACTATTATTCTTGATAATTCTTATGGCAAGGAAATAAGGTAGAAAATAAATATTCAATCTAAGTAATTCTATCCTATGAATGCCACTGGTTTTTGTAACTAAAAGAACAGTTAAGTGAGAATCCAAGAGCAGGAAATCTCATACAGGTGTATCTAGGGGCCTGTGTGCTATGAGACACATTGCTCCTTACAGCAGAATTCAATGCCACCAAGCGATAGTGTCCTGCAGCCCCCGAAGCAATCCAGAACTATGACTAATGCTTCCGGTTTTTCTCCTGTGTCAGCCAAGAGAAACCTTTCTCTTTTCAATCCCCCTTTTTTTCAGTATCTAAACAACTTTAAAATTTAACATTTTTCCACCTAACAAACCATGTTGATCAAATTCTTTTTAAAGTTAAAACCACAGCACCATTTTCTGATGTCAGCTGAAATAATTTTTAAAAAAAGGCGAAGGCTCTTAATTCCACAAGAGTTCTAAATTGTAATCGCTCATTTTACAGATGTGGAAATGAAGGGCCTAAAGAGTTCATGGCCTGTTTATCAACTTTAAAATCTAATAAAACTTTTCACCAGAGTGAATACAGAAAATTGCAGTAACTTCATATTGAAAACTCAAATTTGCAGAGATGTCATCCCAACCACTTCTTAACAGGAATGAACTAGATGAGTGGGAAAGTTGCTTTAAATATTCCCTGAAAACTACTACATATAGTGAATTCAAGTGAGTACCTTATAAATAATTGGTGCTCATATAAAACACCCTATAACCTCAGGCCCAAATAAATGGATTAAGCACACACTTTCCTCACCTCCCGTATGACTTGCTGCAACTCCTCCTGCTCCACATTCCTGTGCATCTCGTCGGCAGCTGATGTTGCTGAGAGTTTCGCATGCCCTTCTTCCACATCAGAGTGAGGCCCTACAGCCTGTGAGACTTCTTCCACTGCTCCAGCTTCCTCAGAACTTTCCACATCTGGAGGTGTCTGCACAGAACCTATTCTAGAAGGAGCAGTTGGCGTTAGGGCCACTGACGCTCGGAATACTTTCTTTTTTGTCACTGTCTTGGCTTTGGGTTTGGCCCCAGAGTCACCTGGATGCCCTGAAGTTCTTTTAGCATGTGAGGGACCAGAGCAAACAGAAGATGACTCTGATGTTGCTTGGGAAAAAACAGATTCTGAGCTTTCTCCAGGAGGAATATCAAACCCCATGTCTCCAAGTCCTAGGCCCAATTCAGACTTCAGGTAGGATTGTTCCCGTATCAGTTCAGTGACCTGAAGATCAGAAAATATCCTATTATCTCAAAATTCAGACTGATAGTTAAAAAAGAAAGTAAAGTCCCTGACTATGAGTACTAGCAAAAATCATGTAACTAGTGAGACATACTTCTATTTTTTTTTACTTTTTTTAACAATTTGATGTCATTTTTAAGCCTAGCAAATTCAAATTCACAGGGAGTTCAAGCAGTAGAACAAATAGCTAGAAAACAGTATAATGAAACTTTACATGTTACTCTACAGGTACCCAAATTACTTGGAATGAAGGGCAAAAAACAAACAAGTTACACATAATATTTTGCCCTCAGACAATTTGTCTAAAATTATCATAAAAAATTAGGCTTGTTCAAAAAGTAGCCATCATTTTCTAAATCCTCCCTAAAGGTTTGGAGATTTGCCCATGAAAGCTCATTTCATATAGAATATAACTTAACTAGTTTATGATAATTCATTTAGTTCATAAAGATAAATATCACTATTGTAATTAAATTTGCTCTCTAGTGGCCTAAGATGACAACAGACTTCAGAAGTAGCAAATTTATTTCCAATTAACTAAACTAACATGACCGATTTCTATACTTAACAGAAATATGCATTTTAACCACACTAAGAAAGTGATGTATATGAGGTGCTATATCACACCCTTGACCAGGGACTTAAAAGGAGACTCACTGGTTCCATTACATTCAGTGGAGAAGGACATAACAAGTTATCAGCACTTCTACTGCCGCACATTCCCTGAAAATGTAAGAACAATATGGACATGTGTATAAACATTTTCTTAAATTACGAGTGTACTATAATAAAATTAATAGGTTACTTATTTCCCTGAAGTGTTACATCACAACAGTCATCAACTGTCATGGAATCCTATAAAATGTGGCACTGTGACTAAAGGCTGAAACTATCAGGCACATGGGCGTTTTGATTCTCTGCTCTCACTGACACACACTTCTAAGCTCAACCCTATGGGCAAACATACTCATAAACGGTACAGAGCACACTTATTCTATGCCATGCATATATGCACATGACACTTATTCTAGTCCGTATGTGTGCATATATATGAATGTGTACACATTCGTTCACTTTTAACAAAATCAAGTATTATCAACGTCATAGAAAAAAATCAAATTTCAAAGCAATATATTCTCTAACTTCAAAGGTATTGGCAAGAACAAGAATAAAATGTAAAAGTTAAAACATCTTTGAAAATAACATGAAAAGTAATAAAAAATGGTGCAAAATAAAAACGAATAGTGTTTTCTCTTTGTTTTGTGTGGTACTGGGGAAGTGAATCTGGGACCTTTGTACTGAGCTACATGTCCAACCCTTTTTGATTATTTTGTTTTGAGACACAGTCTCATTATGTCAATAAGCTGCCCAGGTTGCGCTTAAACCTGTGATTCGTTTGCCTCAGCTTCTCAGAATGACACGATGACCAGCATGCACCACTGCATCAGACAAAGCGTTTCTTTTTATTATCTTACTTGTTCACAGTTCTACCAAATCACCTCACCTGATCCATTAAAAAACAAGAATAAGGGGCCAAGGAGTTAGCTAATAACGGAAGGTGTGCTTAGCATATCTGAGGCCCTAGACTTGATTCTTAACAATGATCGGAATGAAAAGGGAGAAAGAAAGAAAAACAAAATAAAGAGTGGAAAATAAGCCAAAACAAAGGGAAAGCTTAAATGAAATAGTTAACTTATCTAAATGCAGAAGAGAAGGGGAAAAAGCAACTGAATATATAGCTGTGTTCTTTAGAGTTACATATACTAATTTAAATCAGTCATTTTAATTCATTACAATTTTTTCAAATCTTTAAATCTTTGTATTGACCTCTGATTTTCTTATTATAAAAATTATTGTTAAAAAATCTCAGTCTATATACACTAGATATTTAAGAAAGATATCACAACTGATACATAAAATTGATGTATAGAAAACGTCCTTAAACATTCTACTACATATTTTTAATACCATTAAAATAAATGGCTTAAAAAAGCAAGCACATGGCTTAAGTTACACGCAACATTATAAATTAGCTTAGAGGAAACTCTGACAACTCTGGGGTAGGGCAGCATACCACCAGGGCCGAGGAGCGGAAGGATGAGGGTGCCCTTGCTCGCAACTGCTCGTCCAGGCACAGCAGGCGCTCCTCAAGCTGCAGTTCCAGGTCTTGAAGTTCCATCCGGACTGAATTTCTCAAACCCTGCAGCTGATCAACTTCATACCTATTAGTACAATGAGAAGCATAAAGTTTGAAACAAGTAGTTGTGACTTCCTATTCACAACCCTTTTGACAACTATTGTAACTAACAAAAGGTGCTACATTCCAAATTACATAAATTCAAACAACAACCACTAACAAGAGCTGTGATCACTAGAACAATGGTGTTTGTTCTTTACACTCAGCAACTACCCTGCACAATGAACAGGTTACAACCTCCGTCTTCTTTAATACACTGAAGACCCAGAAGGTTGTAAAACACTATGGATTCCTAATATCTACAGTGATTCACAAGATACATACAGAGCATAGGGTGGTAGAAATGAAACCTAGTTTTTGTTTTTAAATAGAAGTTGAAAATGTATCTTTGAGAAAAAAATTCTTTGAGTTATATTAAGATATGATTAATGTATACCTTTCCTCCTCAGTCATATGGTGATAAACCAAAGTCTGCTGACGCAGCATTGCCAATTCTAAATCCATCATTTGTGTTCTGAACAAATTCAGGCTCTGCCTCATTACTTGAAGCTCCTGAAAAGTATTCTAAAAGTGAAATAAAATTAAATTATACTTCTAAGTCATACAAATTATTCTATAATGCAAAGATTGGAGTAGGAACTTACTTCATAAAGAGGTAGAACAGATGACTTCTGATGATTATATGGAGCAGCAGCAAGATCGTGTCCTCTCATCACAGGGTACTTCAAACAAACGAAAGAAAGATTAAAGACCACATCAAAAGAACTACTTCCAAATACTCTAAGGTGTTCAGAAGGCAGAATTTGAGGTTTATGTTTTTCTCTTTGAGGGAAAATCAATCAAAACAAAAATTCTTCAGACTGTAAGCAGAAACAAAAGAAACCCGTTCCCAATGCTACCTGCTACTCTTGGCTTCTCTAGGTATAGTCAGTCTGCCCAGGAGAAGGAAGAAGCAAAGGTACATGTACAGTTCATATCTAGGTTTCAGAGGACTTTCTTCTTTACTTGAGAATGTAGAAAAGCAAAAACATCAACTAAAAATGCAGCAGTTGCAAATTTCATGTGACGAATAGTGACTGCTGATGCGGCTGGACAGAGGGCGAGTGGCGACTCTTAGACATATGTGCACCTGCTCTCTGCCACTATTTCTTTCAGTGAAGATAAAACATAACCCCACCTTCAAGTGTTCTCACAGTTCAAGGAGAAAAAAAAAACAAAAGAATTATTGTAATATTATATAGGGAGGTGGTAAGATGAAAAAAATTCAGATTATGTAAGTTTTCTCAACAGTGGTGACACTTATCTGAGCCTTAACAGACTCCAGGACATGTTCTTGCAAAGGAAGAAAACGGCAGGGCACTCCAGCTATAAAAAGAACTCAAACAAAAGCAGCAATGTATGGGTTGCCAAGCGTCTACCACACTGAGAGCCCTGCACACAGTGCACTATGGCTTGAGCAAACGCCAAGGAATGGAGACTGTAGGAAGGCATCTAAGTGCTGCTATGAAGTGAAGGTGAGGGGATCTGCCGGTTGAGTCAGTGATGGGTCGCCCAAGAGGAAGAGACCATAGCTGGAGTACAACAGCTGGACTAGAAAGGTGCAGGACAGGGCTGCAGGAGATAGGCTCTGGAAACCACCAGCTTCCCATAATTACAGTGAAAAGTAAGTTTAAATACCTCAGTCATAGCTAGAAAAGTGTTTCATAAAAAGGAAGAAGCACCCACATTCTGGTTAGATTGCAAACCACTGAGCAGACAGCTATCTATTGGACAAAACCTATACTTAAAAGAAGGTAAATCTTACAGGACTTGAAACATCACAACTTTGATTTCTACTTTCAAAGTGGCTCCCTGTCTACTGTTTCATACTGACAAGAGATCACATGCATTCTAAATTCTAAATTCACACTTTACCTGATTCTCTTTCTCTTCTGGAGAGTCCCAGTCTTTGAACCCAGTAGAAGGAGACTAAGTCTGGGCCAGGAGACCAGCATCAGAGGTCAGTAGATGAAGAAGCAAGCTTAGTCAGAGAGCTATGAGCAGAACCAGCAGCACACGTTGCCACCAAGGCCAACAGGTGGGAACTTAGAAAAGGAAGAGGTGATGGACACATTCAAATGGCAGAAAAGAGGAAAGGGACTTGGAGAGAAAAGCTTTCATTTGTTTTTAAATAACAGGATGACTTTAAGGTTTTTTAGACTAAGAAAAGATAATAGAGGAAAGATTGGAAAAGGAAGGATTATCTAATGAACTAAACTGCTCCTCTAGAAAGGGAAAGGGATTTTTGAGTAGAAAATTAACTTTGTTCAGAATTAGTTACAGCTTCTCCCATAAAACAGGAGGAAGGAGTAGAGGAGGACAGGCACAGGTCAGTTTAGGTAAGTAAAAAGGAGAGCTAAGGAAGTTTATACCTAATGGGTCTTAGCTTCTCAGTGAATTAAAAGAAAAATGAAAAAAATGAAGTTTAACAAGCTCAACTTTTTCTCGTACCTGTGAAAGATTTTGCAGCGAGTTTCGAATGTCGTGCAGCACTCTTCGCAACTGCATTTCTATGGTAGAAGGAGGATTCACAGGGCATGCTCGGTAAGGGTAGGCGGCATGTCTATGTGAGTAAGGACACCCAAAAGGGGACGTGAAGGCACTGCAGGTGGCACCTGATATATTGGGGACACTGTGAGTGCTCAGACTTCTCATGTGCTCACACAGAGGCCTTTCTGGCCACTCAGAGGGGACAGAGTGAAGAGAGCAGGTGGACTGAGATATCGGTGCCGGGGTAAACTTTGAGTAGGGAGGGGTCCTTCCATGATGGCACTCCTCCAGCCGGGTCACCTCACTCTGACAAGTTTCTTCTTTTTTCCCAGATGACGGAGAGATGAAAATGGTAGATTTGACTACAGACTGACCATCATGCTCAGTTACCCCTTTTTCCAAGACCTGCTGCTCTTCAGGTGTGTACTTATAAGTAAAGGAAGGAGGGCTACAGCGAGTCTCCTTCCCTGGTGATAACCGAACGTTGACTGAGGACACAACCCTCACTGGGCTCAGTAAAGTAGTTGGCAATGACTGAGATCTTCGTAAGGGATAGCCAGCTTTTGCAAGTAAGTACCTTTGTTTTAACAGATCTTTTGATTTGATGAGGCTACGCCCTACTCTCTGACCGGACAGACTGCAAACCTTCATCTGAGCCCTTTGCAAAGCTGTATTAACTCTGTCCACGGAAGAGGGAGGTGCAGTTGCACAGTCAGAGCTTGGATCACCGCATTTAGCTTCAATGGAGGTCAGTGACTTCAGGATATGGTGTGTAGTGTACTGGGGGAAGTCACACTCACTGCTTCTGTCCACATCACTTTCACCGCTTGCTTCCCTCCCTTGCTCTGCTGTCTGTGCTGAAGACAAATCCTCTTCCATTTCAGTTTCAGACATTTCCTTAACATGACCCTCTGGATGACAGGCAGATTGTGTAGTCACTATGTTGTCCATCCTCCCACTCTGAGGAAGGTCCTGGCTGTCTGGCTTTCTTTTGTCAGCAACTGATGCTGCCTTTGCTCTTCTGTTCTGAGTGGTGACAGACTCCTCCTCTGACTCATTAAAATAAGGCTGGTCTTGTACTGTTGGTGTAACAAGGCCTTCTCCAAATGACGTGACTGTTGTCTCACTGTCACAACTATCAGCACTACTCCCCATGGCTTGCAAGGATTCCTGAACCTGTGAAAAGAAAACAAGTGGGAAGGTGAATAAAGGTAATAGGTATTGTTAATGCAACACCAAGTGGACATAACACAGCTGTACCTTTGTGGCCCTGGACCGCTCTCAACTGTTCTTTCTGCCCCTAACTAGTACATACAGCTCCCTCCCCCAGGTTCCTCATGAAGATTATTTCAGACTTTCAGTACTTCCCTTCAATTGTGTTTTCAACACTCCTTGTCTTCTTCTAATATATAGCATTAACTCAGAGAAAACAAGCAAAAAAATTCTGAGCACTCTGCTCCAACACCTCCAGGCTTCCTGTATCTCCATCATTCCAACCTTCTCATTCTGAAAGGAATCATGTTACCTTTTTCAAAGCGAACCCCTCTGACCTACGCTTATGATCACATTTCTCCAGGACCTAAGCACTGTTCCAGGTTCATCCTTGATTGTTATAGACCAAATTCTCCTTGTTTTATGGCTTCTTCTCTTAGCCAGGTTGTCTCCATAACAAAGACTGTTATCCATATCTGAAAAAATAGTTGCTCCTCCTGTCTTTTCTTTCTAGCCATGGGATTCCTTCTCCAGTCAAGTTTTACCCCATTACCTCCTCAGAACTACTTCGCCCTCCATCAGTCTCCTCGGAGACGCAATCTCACTGTCTGTCTCACTGATGGCCACAGCCTGCTTTTTCAAAGCTTCTCCTACATCCTTACATCTCTTAATGTTTTTTACTTTCTTTCTGAGTCTCCTCAGGTCTGTCCTCTTTCTACTTCTTTTTTAGGCAGGGTCTCATTTTGTAGTACAGGCTGGCCTCAATTCCTAGCAATCCTCTTGCCTCAGCCTCTTGAGTGCTGGAATTATATGGGAGACCACCGAGCCTGGCTTACGTGGTGCTGGAAATAGAACCCAGGGCCTAAACCACTAACTATGCCTCCAGCCTGCCTACCCTGTCTGTGCTAGGTTCATAAGCTCTTTTCTTCATTCCAGTTTTTTTTTAAAGTGTGCTTAAACACATTTCAGACACTTTTCTTGCGCATTCTTTGACTCCACACACAAGACTATAAGCTCTCAAGGATAAAGACGTGCCTGTTTCCTGGGTTATTTAACAGAGTAAAGCAAAAATATCAAGTATCACTTTCATCATGGTATGGATTCATTGGTAACGTGAGTTATTAAATAAGCAAAGCAATTACTATAAAATATTGAAACACAAAGATAAAAAATAGGATCAAAGTCATCTCTTTTTACTGATGATCCAAATAACTTAAAACAGGTTTTAAAACCAAATTCAGTTCCATGAGAAGAACTAGTAAAACCTATAATTTTTGTCAAATACTGAGATAAAATTTAGGTCCTAGAAGTCTTATTTTTATTGCCATTTGAAAAATAAATAAATGCTAGTCAGTTGTGGTCTCAAAATAATTACTGAAAAAATCATTTTAAGTCAGTAAATAAATCGTAAGGCCCATAAGAAAGGAAAATTTTACCTGAAGATGATTAAGGGAGAGGCAGTCTGTAGAATCTTCAGCAAAACCACTGCTGTCAGAGTGCTGACTTGCAGTACGTAACAGATGGTCTACCAGCAGAAAGTACAGGGACGTAGAACATTAACAAGGCCACGTTGACAGGAAAACTACAGATATGATTTCTTACAGATAAAGACATACAATGCTGATTCCTTCTTAGAAAACTGCACAGGATGTAACTCAAGATCAAACAAAAACTAAAACAGAGTATCAGAAACTCTCAGCCTTTGGTTGCTAATTAAACTCTAATTATAACACATTTTCATAAATCCAACTAATATCCTTAGCGGATGATTGCTTGATTAGAAAAAAAGTGATTTTATTAACCAGATGAGTCTCAAAGGAAAAAATTTACATTACATAAAACAAATTTAGGAATTGAAATTAGAATGCTAAGTGTAGGATGTATCTATTATCAAGAGTATCTATTATCAACTGTGTTTAAGCTGTGTCCTCCCATTTTTGTTTTTTGTTTTTATCTGCCTTTGATTATTGTTAAAAATATTTGAATGAAAAATTTTAAAGAGAAAATTTTAGCAATGATATATACACATTATATTATCTGTTTATGAGGTTCAAGACAATTCTTCTTCACTCAAAAAAGCTCAATATGCAATATATATCCACATACTAAGCTTATAATCCCAGCTAGGAGGTACAGGCAGGAGAATCTTAAGTCTGGGACCAGCCTGGGCAACTTAGTGACTGAAACTGTACCTCAAAATAAAAAATAAGAAGGGTCGGGATGTAGCTCAGAGTAAAAGTTTAATCCCCAGTACCAGAAACAAACAAGTAAAATTTAAAAATCAAATTTAAATCATTAAATTACATACTTTGAAATGTAAGTATATTTAAGCATTTCTAATGTTCCAAATGATGCAGTTTAAATTGCGAAATAAGTATTTCCCAACAATTAAATTAAACTGACAGACTGAACTAATATATAACATTAGTGCTATAAAATTCTTCAGTTTGCTTTTCTGATGCAAAACTCTACTATTATTTAACCTAAAAAATGTTTTAAGTGAGTAAAAAGACCAACTAAACACGAAAGAGCAATCACATTCTCCCTACACTAAAGCTGCCACAATGGGATGCTTCCAGCTCCTACCTTTACCACAAGGCTTCCTACTGATGACCCAGGTTCCACAGAACTTCAGCAGTAACACGCTAAATAAGGTGTGGCTATCATCAATTAATATGATCAAATAAAATTCAAAATCAATCAAAGTTCATTTGATTTTGAAAAATACTGAAGCTTCATGAGCTAGTCATTTTTCACATTAAAAAATTAGAATTGCCTTGTATATTGGTGTAATTTTCATAAAGGTGAGGAGTGAAATGTAAGAAATTATTCCATGTGTTTGATAAATGTAGATAAACTGAATTAATTATGAACATGAGATGCAATAAACTTTTTAACTTCAGAATTAGGCATTAATTAAAAATGATTAACACCTGAAGTCATAGCAGTTATCACAGTAGTGCTTCCATTTTTTTTACTAGACTATAAGGCTCTGAAGGCAGGATTCTTTTTTTTTTTTTTTGTATTCCAGTAATCTAGAACAAGTTGACAATAAAAAAATGTTTGATGAATCAATAATAGCTACTTTTCTAAAAACACAGGCTTAGACTGTCCTAAGAAAAATACACATTACATACTTAACCTCAACCTCCAGCAGAGGAAGCACTGTGCCTGCTCCCACCATGGCTGCAGGCAGCGCCCGCCTGGGCCCTGTCCGGGCCTCAGGTGGACTGTGTGGACTTCAGCCGAAGAACAAAAAGGACCGGGTACAGATTTCTACTCTGTCTTCTCATCACCAGAAGGAGCAACTTCTCTCCTCTGAAAGATGGGGTAATAACCTCTCCAATCTGAAGTAGGCTCTTTAGGTACTAAATGGAATGAAATTGTTTGGTAAACTATGAAGTACAATCTAGGTTCTTTAGTCATCCATTTCTATTTCATGAAAAGTGTCCTCCATAAGTGGGAAAAGAGAATTATATCTCTGTTCTGAAGACACAAAATTTGATTTCTAATTTAAAACTAGGATGTTAAGGAAAAAATCAAAAGCTGGAAACTTGTTTAGTATTTTACACAAACAAAACAGTAACTTGTCTATTCTCTGCTAGTCTAAAGAAAATACTGTCTTTTGTAACAAGAAAAATACAGGTCTTCCCTCAAGGTGCACCAGAAATGAACGATCCAGAAGTATCAGAAACCCAGATTCAAACATAAATCACATCCTATCCTCCTCACTACCACGGCAAACATTAATTTTACATTTTTTGCCCTCCTTGGACACAGAGCAAGCTGCTTTTTCCAGTGCCCCTTGTCTAGCCAAACAAAGTAAAGATTTCTTGATTGTCACGAACTCTGCTTTATGGCCCAGAAATGCTCTCATTTATGGACTTGCAAAGGGAAGAAAATAAAGTAGGAAAGTTCATTTTGCGTCTATCTACAACTATAATGACCTAGTGAGAACAGAGCTTTTGTTCTTCAGTGTCATAGTGCAATAAAAGAAAAAATATCACACGCAAATTGTGCCTCTGAAGTAACTTCAGAGACCAAGAGAGAAGAAACATGTAATTTCCTATTCCAGGAACATGCACATATATCTTTGTTAAAAACAAACAAACAAACAAACAAACAAAAAAAAAAAAACAGGATGGTTCAGCATATCCAAGGTTTTAAAAATAAACAATCCTACCTTTAGTGGTCATTTCAACTTCTTCCTCTCTCTCTTTCTCTAAATCTCAAGAGTTTTTAAAATTTAAAGCCTGGCATCTCTTTCTGGTTGCCAGTTAAAAGTGAAAAGAATGGATTCGAAGGTTCTTTTGTCAATAATTAATAATTGAAGAGAAGGATATTACCCTAAGGCCATTCACCTTTGATTCATAGTTTGAATTTAATTTAACTAGGCTTAACTATTGCTGAGAGACTGGAGCATTCTGTCAGAAGTATATTTCATATTCTTAGGAGCTATATTTGAAAATGCAGACCTAGAGATGGGTAACACAAGTACATTTTTTCAATCACAAAAAATGTAACCAGAGTAAGTGGTAGAGGCCACTTATCCCACCAGTACCTGGGGAGACTAAGGCAAGAGAATAGAAAGTTTGAGACTGTCCTGGGCAACTCAGTAACTTAGTAAAACGCTTTCTCAAAATCAAAGGAAAAAAAAAGGGGGGGATGAGTTGGGGGATGTAGAATAGCACAAAGGCCCTGAGTTCCATCCTCAGCACTGGGGGAAAGCCTTAATTTAGGTTGCGCCTCAGAACTAAAAAAAATACTCAGAGCACACGAATTGCATAACAATGTTATTACAGGATGAGCAAACTAATATTAGTTTGTGAGCATAAAAGTCTTTAAGAAAATTTTTTAAAAAGTAAATGAAGACATTTACTTTTAGATGTGATTTACAATTAGATGTATCGCTAATCTTTCTATGTTTACTGCTTCTATACACACAGTACATTTTTCAAATCAACTCATACCACCTGAGTAGTAACTATCAGTCTACTTACCTCTTTTGGATTTGGTAAGACCCAGCTGGTAAGTAGCTGGAACATGAGGAGCTTCTCCTTCAGTACTTTGAACCTGAAAAAGAATTTAGTTAAAACTCAGAGAGCCTATGGCAAAGAGAAATAACGTCTTGAGAGCCTTTTATTGAAACTATCATCCTAACTAAAATGCACCAAGGCATTAGGCACTTAAATTTAAAGACATTTTCTAAAAATTTAGACATGACCATTTACTTTTCTGGTCTAGTTTCCTGTTAAAAATAGCATACAACTTAGTAACCAGTAAAGAAAAAAAAACCCTTATGTATAAGCTGTTTCATTTCCAATAAGCTGCTTAGATGAACATAAACAAGTAAGAAGAGACCCATGGCTGCATGCCCTCCACATGCTCAGCTGCAAGTACAAGCAATCCCGGGAAAAAGACTAACTCTTAACAGCAGAGGCCACGACTGACACACAGACACGGTAGTGTCACAAGTCTTCCACAGCTGAACATGGAACACCATGCTATCACTGAAAAATTAAATAAAATGCCACAAGTTTTCAGGTCTCAAATAAAAACGTGAGTGTGTAAGGTCGCTTTGTCTATTAAGTATTCTTTTGAGACCTGTCTTGGAATTTTTAAGTAGAAAAGCAGGTTTTACTAAAGAATTAAAACCCTGAAACGTCTTAATTACTGTTGTGGTTAGGATCTGGAGTGTCCCCAAAAAGTCTCATGTATTTTAATGGAACCATATGATGTTGGTGGATTGGGGTCTGGTCTGGAGGGGTGGATTGCAGTTAAGTTAGGATTAATAGTGTGTTGTGGCCACACCTGGATGCAGGAGGGACCGGTTACTAGTCGGAGACCTGAAAGGATACATAAGCTGCATCTGCCCTCCTGGAGGACGGGGACTAGTCTCAACTAGCCTCAGCCTGTCTTCCTATTTGTCCAGGGAAGCTGCCTCCACCTCTCTCTCTGCCATGTACTTCGATTGCTGCTGGCCCCCCTGAATGGACTGTGACCTTCAAGACTGTGAGCTAAAATAAACCTTTCCTTTCCTAAGTTTGTGGGTGTCGGGTATTGACTCACTGCAACGGAAAAGTAACTAAGACAATTACAAATGTTCCCTAAAAAGTGAATATTCAAAGAAGATATCAAACCCATAAAAGTTGTCATTTTGTGATTTTCTACCTACATAACTACATCACTTAGGGATTTTCAGAATCCCAACTGCTACCCTCACTCTACATATATTCTACCTACGCTAACACACCTAGCTCTACATAAAGGTTAAACATTTGTGGTAGAGGGAGGCATACTAATTTTTATCACTGGATCCTTCAATGATTTTTAAGGAGTACATAACATCTTAGGAAGGTGAGCAAACAAGGGTTTTCAACCTTGAACAGATCAGAACAAATAATAAACAGGTTGTAAGTAGAATTCTAGTTAAGTTTTGACCTAGAAATCCATTCAAGAGTAAGAAACATTCCATAAGAATAGAAAAGTCAACATGAAAAAAGGATAGACTAGAGATATCACCCACTCTAAATACTGTTCTGAATCTTTTACAGAATGAAAGCAGAGTGGTCATTTAAAACCATCACCTGTAAATACGATATATAAAATAAGTTCTATTTTTTGTTATTATTTAAAAATATATTATTTAAAGCAGTAGACACAAGTTCAACAGGAAAACCATTGTTTTGTGTGCAAGGGAACATAATGCATTTTCTTTTTATATTCAACAAAAGATCTATTATTAGCTGCTGTTCAGGCTCAGCCTATTTCAAAGAGTTTTCTGTAAGTATCAAGCAGATTAAAAGTATATGAGTGAAAACTAAATAACTTTTTATTTTTATTCCAGGAAACTCCTTTAGACATAGCTTTATGACATACCAAATTATAATTTACCCCTTTTAAATGCAGAATCATCATGTATTTTATTCTTTCGGACTTATAAAATTAATCACAGAATCACATGACTTTAAGGATCTTGCTTCCTCCACATACCATCCCTCACTATCCTTCAAGGTATTATTCTTCCTGGGAATGGTAATGCACATCCACAACCCCAGCACACTGAGGCAAGAAGATCACCAAGTTCAAACTAGCCAGGACAACTGAGTAAGATCTTATCTCAGAATAAAATCTAAATGAGAGCTGCAGATATACTCAGTCCAAGACCCTGACTCCAAAATTAAAAAATCAAAAAATAAAATAGATGCTAATCTAGGAAAATAAACAAAAAATCTCTTCTTTTATTACAAAGTTATTAATTAGAAGGGGTACTTCAAAAAAGCTAACATGTGAGGTACCAATATCAAGATAACTGTTCTCTCTTAGAAAAATCATAGTACACACATTTTGAATATAGAAATAGAAACACAGGTGATAATGGGTAAATTTCTTAGCTTATATTTTAGTAGTGGTCACAATTATGAAAAAGTAAGCAGTCAAATTTGAGATGGACAGACCACAGAATACTATGAAGCAAATGCAGTTTTGTCATATCACTCTAGTTCTGTATTTGCCGTATTTATAGGACTTGCCCTGCCATGTAAACAGCAGAACGTCCACATGCTCAGCAGAACACTGGACACTGGTTACAGGTGGCTCTTCATCAGAGTGAACAAATACAACTGAAGTGAGTGGTGAGCAATGACTGCCCTTACACTTCTTTCTCTATTTTTGGGTAAGTCTGAAACCTTTCACAGTAAATGGAAAAAAACTACAAAAAAGGACAACATTCTCAGTTTTAGTGTTTATGCTTTAAAGAGGTAAGAAAACAACTTAAGCATGACCCACAAATGTGGGTTACTGTAAAGACCACAGCTTTCTGAATCAATGCCCTACCAACATGACAGGCACTTACTGTGGCTTAACGGCCCTCGTGTTTACCTTGACTAAGATGCATCTCCTGGATACAGTACCACCGTACTGTGTTCTACAGAACAGCAGTGCATGGGTATTCTAACTTAAATAACCTCCCTCTGAAATTTAAAGAGAAAAGTATATGTTTTTTTAATTGAGTTTTTAAAATTACAACTTTAATTCTTAATCTCAAAGATATTCAAAGATGGCATTATTTTCCAAAGAAGCTGCATAGAACTGCACATCTGGTAACTTCAGTTCCAGGCCAATGTCTGAGCAACCAACCAACCAACCAACCAACCTACAGTAAGTTGTACAGTGTAGTTAACAGCACCTTATCTACAGACTCAAATTCAAATCTTAATTCATGCCACTAACTGCTAAATGGTTTCCAACCATTATCTGTAATAAAGGATAAAATTTCCTAAGTCAGAGGTCTTAAGGTTGATCAAGTGTAACTAAGTTAAAACAGCTGGCACAGTAAAGTAGCAGATGTATGACAAGTGACAGCTCTCTGCCATCCTGCTCTGCGAGCTCTCCTGCCCAGTGAGAGACTGCTACCATAGGAGTATTGCATCTCTCAGAAAGGTGGTAGAGAACCACTGCTGTGAAGTTAATAGGAAATATTAAGGGCCAGGAAGAAAAATGGAAAATAAACACAAATATTTTTCTGTGGTAGTCTACGATTCTATGATTAATTGTGAATTTTTATCTTAAAACTCCCAAAATTTTGCGTGCACACACAGATGCTGAGAGAGAGAGAGAGAGAGAGAGAGAGAGAGAGACAGAGAGAGACAGAGAGAGAGAGAGAGAAAGAGATTGATTATTTTTACGACCAGGTATTTTTAGACAAATAAAAACACAATTCAGTAGTTATTAGGGTTTTCAAGTAAGACACCCATATAGCTGTCACATGTCCAGAGTTCATATTCTTATCTTCAAAAATACAGTTAAGCTGGATCACCAAAAGGAGTAACTTAATTCTTTGTATTATGTTAACTCAGGCCAATAAATATAACAGAAAAAAAAATCTAAGACTTAGCAGCTAAAAGCATGCCATGGGTATATTAACAATCGGTTATTAGCAATCAGTATAAAGATAGGATTCTTTAGTATCTTCAAAATATCTTTTTCTTTATTGTATAGCAATAATAATTATATTTAAATGACAGTTCACTCAAAGGGTTAAAAACTACCCAGCATATTGCTTCAGTAACACACAAGGGAAAGTCCACCTCCCTCTAATGTGCAAGTGTAGGAAGCTTTTCCTTCACACCTACAAGATGAATGCATGATTACTTGGCAGGGTCACTTTGCTGTAATGCAAATCCTTCATACTGCCACTGATCTATGGTTTTGGAGAGTTACCATGAAGTATTCAAACACAGTCATCAAGAAAAAAGAAGAATTATCCAGTCAAGTCACTAAGAATCAATAAATTCTCTCCAGCATTAACAAAACCAAAAATAACAAAAAATAGAAAACTCAAGATGAGGTTCTGAAATTTTTAGACACACCAAAACATTCTGAAACCCCTTTATAAAGCAAGTTGACTTTTAATTGAAAATAGTTTCCTTGGTCTTTTCTTTCTTTATTAAGCATATGAAATAACCATCTTCGCCCTCCTAAGCCTAGAACTATCCTGTGTCACTTTAGCACTCTTCACCTTTAAGCAACTCCTCTCTTTGGTCCTGGTAACCGTCACGCCTTACCTCTTGTCCAGGCAGAGTGGGCAGAGCAGGCAGCTTTGTGGACAGAGCCACTTCTGCAGCACTTTCTCCTCCCTGGCTTCCCAGGGCAGCTAGTGCTCAAATAATCTGTTTAAAAACTGGCTTACGGAAGAAAGAGAGCTCTAAGTTACGCTTACTCACTGTTTATTCAGGAAGACAACTCACAACCAGAATCAAAACTCAACCACAACAGATCCAAAAGAAAACAGTAATAAGCTATTTTCAATAGGACCTAAAAGTCTGCTTCAGTACGATTGTTCTCCTCATCTGTCAATATGATTCAAATCATGCTTAAGAGGAAATTAAAATAACACATTACTTCCCTTCTTTATCCATTGTCCTACAAGCTTTCTTTCAAGTTCCCAAAGGGCTAAAAACACAATTCAAGGAGTTTTTAATTTATTTTAAAAATATATCTGAATAACAAAAATTCATTATCCATGTAATTCCTCCTTTTACAACACAGCTATGGCTGACCAAATAGTCTTTCTGAAAACAAAAAGCTTTCACTATTTTTTAAGCACTAATTCATATAATCTCGTATTTTACAGAGATCTGCAGCACTTTTTTTGTTAACTGTTCTTGCCAGCAGAGGGAGTAGAATAATTCAGACTATTATCAATAAAATTTAATTTGCCTTCAGAGTTCATCTTCCACATTACAAATATTTAAAAGATCTTTTATTGTATACAGTTTTACAAATATTAAAGAAACACATAAATACAAACTTCAGCTTAAAATTCAGGAACTCTAGAAATATAAAATAACTGATTTATTTGAAAATACATACACAGGCGTGTTGTCCAAGCTGAGTTACTAACATCCGATTTCCAGTGAACAAAATTTGTATATATGTTTATACTCCTAATATGTTAAAGTGATGAAACTGATGGGCACATTAAATTACCACTGCAGGGGAACCTAATGAGAGCAATAACTTAGATTGTAATCACAATTTGTGGGGCATGTTTAGATGACAATAAAATCAAGCAAGAATGTATAAAATGTAAAAAGAGAGGTTTTAATGCAGTTACCAAAGTCATTTTCCACATTTACAATGAGAACGATGTTAGAAATTAAAGAAATAAAAATATATCTGAAATAAAACGTGAAACAGTTCCAAAAGCTTTTCTTATCCCTTTTTAAGCTGTAATTAAAGTATCAAAGACATATTCAAAGACCACAAAAAAGGCAGGTAGATTTATCAGCACAACAAATGAAGAATACTCACTAACATGAGAGACACACAAGCACCTCAGAGGATAGCAATGGACAGAATAAATTGTCCTGCTTTTCCAGTTCTCTAAAATAATGACAGATAGTTCCAAACCTACTGTGAATTGTCAATAAAGAGAACCTTCCTGTAATAAAAAGGAAAATGGCACGCATGCTAGGTAATTTACAGCCACAACTTGCCCTGCACACATATGCCTCAGTTTCCTCCTGTGCAAAAGGAGATGGCATGGCCTGCTTCCCAGCTTGAGAGACAGTGCACCAAGGGCTACCACATACAGCGTCTCACACAGCAAGGGACCTGATCAGCTTCAGGTTCCTGCCTTGAACTACACAACTCCAAATAAGTACAAGCCTCAGCTCAAAAGAACTTTTAAAGCAGGTGTTGTGGTACATACCTGTAAACCTAGCTCCTGAGGAGGCTGAAGCAGCAGGATGATTGCCACTTTGAGGCCAGCACGGATAACTTAGTGAGGCCATGTCCAAAATAAAAAGTAAGAAAGACTGGGGTGAGCAACAGAGTACCTGCTTAGTACACCTGAGGCCTTGGGTTCAATCTGAAGTACCGAAACACAACACAAGAAGGGAGAGAGAGGGAG
>PVKB01003475.1:0-198469 GCA_004027205.1 Ctenodactylus gundi | reverse complement strand
ATATATATATTTACATGGAGAATTACAGCATATGCTAATGTGGATTTGTGGAATTTAGTGACGACCTCATATTGAAATAGCAATCATCTAACAACTCTAAATTAAAGGTTCAATGGCATTTATATTCACTCAGGGTTAAAGGCTTTAGGATTAATTCTTCCTATTTGAGTCTAATAACTGACCGTTAGGTTTTTAATATATAGTGCTTTTAAATTTAGCTTATGAGCATACTTGAAGAGTGCTCAATTTTTATATCTTATTGATGTGACTATTAGTAAATATTTTGGTTGTTGAAAAGGTGCTTCAAAAATATATTGATAACATACTTGTAAAAATTATTTGGAGGTTCTGAGGATTTAACATTGTCCGTATACCAGGACAAGTGTCTTACCACTGAGCTACGTGCCCTTTCCTGTAAAGGTATTTTTAACTACGTTCTCTATTGTGCAACCTCAGAAATAATTATTTTTTCAATGCTATTAAGACAAAGGGAAAATTTGTCATTGTTGATTGGTGTCAAGATAAATTCTTTAGGAAGTATTATAAGAAACTTTAATACAATATCTTTGTAAGCTATAAACTAATTGCAGATTTCTTGTACCGCTGAATTTACACCTCCATTATTCCAAGCTCTAGAAATGTACAAATTCTTTGTCATAATGATGATTATTTACAGAATCGCAGTCTAAGGAATTTATACAAAATGTAGGTAAATCTGTCACAGTAGTGTTTTGTCAACTGAAAAATCAAGAATAATCTACATATAAACATAAAATAGTAAAAACAAGTTGTTTCTATTTAATTTAGTGTTGTGTAACTTTTAATATTTTATTTATAATTATCTTCACCAATAATTATAACATAGTGTTTATCTGTTATAAAACGTATAATTAAGTCAGAAATAGATTGACTTAGGAAATATTTAAATATGTAGACATTAATGCAGTTCTCAAGAACCAAGGAATCAAACAAGAAATCACAAGAATTATTAGAAAACACTTTGAAACCAGTAAAAAGAAACTACATTTCGAAACTTATGTAATGCTGTTAATATAGGACTGAGGGTAATTTATAACTCTCAATAGGCACATTAAAAAAGAGAAAGACTTCAAATAAAATTGTATACTTTTGAAAAACTTAGAAAAAGAGCACCTTAACTTATAATACTCATATTTAGAAACCAGGACCATATAGGACTTATTTCAGTAATTCAAGATTGGCTAGATACATGAAAATTATTCAATATACCACATCAGTAGTGAATGTTAAAATGCATATATTGTTATCTCAATAATAGAGGTAAAAATTTCAGCATACTTTCTTGAAAACACTGAACATACTGGTGAGAAAAGTGAACATCCTCAAAAACATAAGAAGCATTTAAGAAAATATACAGCTAATACCACACTAAAAGGCAAAGTAGATTACCCTATCCCAAAGTTCATGGGAAAACAAGAAAGTGGACTCATGCTATTTTGAGTACTAGGTGTTTTATTCAATTAATAAAAGATACAGTCTCAGCATGCAGGTGGACAAGGATATGGTAAAATCACCTACATTTGTTTTAACATAACACTCTCTGCAAAAATCCACTTTTAAAGAAAATGGTCATAGTTGATTTTGGTTCTGCAGCATGTAATACCTGTTCTATAGGTGGCTGAGTAAGGAGGATTCCAAGTTCATACACAGTCTGAGCAATATTGTGACCTAGCAAGTCTCTTAATTACTTGCCTATTGTTATGAGAAAATGCATGACACCCACAACTTAAGGAAGGAAAGATTTATTTTTGCTCATAGTGTCAGAAGTTCTCACAGTTTATGTGCAACCAGCCGTGGTAGAAGCAGTCGGCAGAGGCTGGAGAGCTACTCACAGCATTGCTGACAGAAAACCAAGTCAGGAAATAGGAATGTCTTTAGACTCAGGCAAGGCTAGAACTTTCCCAGGAAGTAGCTCTAACAGTATGTGTTTTTTCAACCGTTAGCTTGAGTTTTGAGGTAGGACCCCTTCCTAAGCAGGACATGTGCCCCTCCCTTACTTCCTGGCCCACAAGTCAGTAACACATACATGCAAGATCCGCCAGAGGTACCCACACAATCTCAACAAATTGATACAATCATTCTAGGTCAAACCCCAAGAACATGCCCATTCCAGGCAGGCCCTGGTACCAATGGCACTTGGTTCCACAGTTTTTCCACCACACTCACATACATGAGGCTTTTGGGAAACAACACAGGTGCAAGTTCCTGTCTGATAATCAAAAAAGGAAAAAGTTGGATGAGGTGGTAGTATGGTGTGAAGGCCCTGGCTCCAAATCCAGAACCAAAAGTTGGGGGAGAGGATGAGGGCGAAGACTGTATTTCTTCACGACTATTAAAAAGACTGGTCCGATACAATAATATTAAATAGCAGTAGAAAGGATATAAAATCTAGAAAAACATTCACACAGTGTACTGTAAACTTAAAACTTCATTTAAATAATTAAAGAAAATGTAAAGAAACAGAAAAAAAAATTTATATCCAAGTTCCTGAGGACTTATTGTTCAGATGGCAATGGCTACCAAATTAATTCAACATTTGATGTGACCTATTTATTGCCAATGTCATAACTAATTTTTCTGTATAACTGAGCAGTCCATTCTTAAAATTTCCTAGGAAGTCTTGAGGAATTCTGAATAGCCAAGATAATTTTGAGAAGGTATCAAGTTGCAGAATTTTTCAATTTCAAAATTTCAAAGTGAAATACAAAATTTCAAAATTTACTACATAAATAGCATAACTATTGACAGAAGAACAAATAAAGAAATTATTGGTGATATGGAATGAGAACCTGGGAGAATTGTTTATGCTCGTGGTCAAAAAATATTCAAGCAAACCGGTGAATATTAATGTGGACAAGTGGTGCTGAAATAAACGGGATCTATTTTTAAAGTGACAGATTTGTTACCTCTACTTGGAACTAGGCACAAAATTAAGAAGAACAAAAGAGGATTAAGAAGTTAAACATGGAAATAAATTTATAGAAATCTTAGGTAAGAATATCAAAGAACAATTTCCCTGATCTTGAATTAGGCATTGGTTTCTTTGCTACAGCAATTAATAAATAAACAAAACTAAATAGATAAACTGAAACTTTTCTCAATTTAAAAAAGAAATGTTTTGTGAAATAAAATGAAAACGGATTGTACTGTTGACTCACAAATTAGAATGTAATAATAGCAAATCATCAGTTAATAGCTGAAATGCTAAAATTAAGTAAAAGACAGAATAGCTCAGTAGGATTTGAGAAATGACTGTGTAAAAACAAAAAAAAAAAAAATAAAACTTCCATCAATAACCAAATTCAACATATGCTTCTTCTTCTTCTCAGTGGTTTTACTTCTATGTCTAGAACCCCAAGAAATGTTCAGAGATATTTGTCGAAACACATATGATGAAAGTGTACAGCTCTCTTATCTATAAAAGTCATAAACTAAAAACCAACAAGAAGTTCATACTGATAAGGTAGAATAAAAATGAGATGTGTTCACAGAACGAAATGATAAATGCCATAATGAAATAAATTAAATTGTACCCAACCAGCAGCAACCTGGATTAGAAATTTCACAAACATATTGTCAAGTGAAAAAAATTTATTAAAAACCACGTTTTATGAATCCCTGTATGCATAGTTTAAAAGTTCAGTCAAAAATAATAAATGTTGTACTACTCGAGGTAGGTAAAGTTGAGGAGCAGGCAGAGCTGTTCCAAGGCCTGCGACACAGCATGAGGGAGGGGTTGGGAACTGGAGGCCCATGAGGACTGCTGCATCCCTGTTTTATTAGAAAAAGTGCTAGTTATGTTTGCAAATTTATTTTTGAAAGCTTCTTAAACTTACAGTAAACAGAGATTAAAACAATTTATGTGTAAAATCTTTTCTTATTATGTTCTTCAAATTAAGCATTATGCCCTTGTCACATGGAACACAACTACTTTCAGCAATTTTCTCATTTTTTGATGAAAGTTAGTACTTAGTAATGTGACCTCTGATGAAGACTCTCCACATGTAATAAGATGATGTGTGCAAATAAGACTAGCATATTTTGCTATTTTCTATTTGAAAGAGGATGAGCCACCATTTTTTCCATTTAATATTAGAAATCATATATTTTTTTCTTTTGAGTAATGCTTCTTTGCACAAAACATGGCATATTCATACATGAGACTTTGAAGTGAAACAAAATGCATCAGAAACTTCTACACCTAATGTCTCTGGATAAAGAAGAAAAAAATGAAAACTATGACTGAATCTTTAATTAAACATTTTGACTGTCTTCAGTACATTAAAGGCAAGGCCAGTCTTATAGATATACATGTATAGTAATGTTCTTTAACAATTTATTCTCTATTACTGGAAATAATTTTTATTACAATATTTTGAATTATTTGCTAAGTGCTCTGGAGATGGAACCTGATTTCTCTATCAGTTTAACCATGTCTATTTTTAACAAAAAAGAGAATAGAAAATATATTTTGTGTAAGTTTAAGAAAGAATGTAGTTTGACTCAATTTCTGAAAATTATAATATTTTCTAAACTTAGGTTTAATTATTAGACAGGTAAAAATACACTAGGATAAATGTTTTAATGATGAAATTTTCTCATGACTATATTCTACCGTGATATTTACTGAAAAACAAAATAAATTACATTAAAATATTTTATATAACAATTAACAGTAATATTAATATTTTTCAAATTTAATATTAAGTATATATTTTCTAACAAAAGTGAATTTTTATTGTCTTTATAATTTGACAGTGTGTGAATTTCACGAAAAAACATTTTTTAAAATGTTCACTTGAAACACTTTTCATTTAACCAAATATTTCTCATGGATACAAAAAAATGATGGCACTTTCTTAGTAAATTCTTTATACTTCTATAACATTATTGCTTAAAAATTATTTTCTAACTAGAAAAAGCAGTAGATTTTTGTGATATCCATCTCTAACGTATACCAGTGGGACAAATATGACGTTTCCATGTGGTGCCATTACCATAAATAATGGATCCAAGTGTGTGGTCCTTTGTGTTAAAAATTCACATCTCATAAATTGAAAGTGGTTGTCAACTAGAAATAATTTTGCCCAATCCTTTTCTTTGAGTTTTCTGTCTCTTTGTGTTTTCATTCCCCGTTAGGGTGACTTCCCATTATTAACACCCGCGTGAAAGATGTCATAGTTACTTTTTCATTACTGGAGCACAATACCCAACACTAAAACCTGAAGGGAGGAAAGTTTATTTTAGCTCATAGTTCCAGGACTCAGTCCATTCAGGGGCAGCTGGCAACAGTGGCGGAAGCACTTGGCAGAGGCCTACCTGAGGAGGCCGTTCACAACTGGACGGAAGGAAGCTGAGAGTGAGGAAGGGTGGAGCTAGTGCATATTCTACAAGTCGAGCCCAAGTCATCTTCTCCTGATGAGGCCCTGCCTCTTACCCTACAGGAATTAGCTCCCACCATTGAATCACCCGCCAAACATGAAGCTTTAGTGGGACATTCCAGACCCAGATCACAAAGAAATGGTCAGTGCAGGGCTCTGGGTTCGCCATAACAGTGCAAGTACTCATTCATGAGAAAGGACTTGTAGAACTGTGCTTCAATTAGTTTGTTGTTGCTATTAGAACAGAATACCCAATATTTACAACTTAGGGAGGAAAGATTTATTTTATCTCTCAGTTTTAGAAAGGCCTAGTTTGTTTACAGGTGGGAAGCTGAGAAATGGTGGAATCAACGGTAGGGCTGGAGCCGGTTTGGGGGACGGAGCAACATCTCCAGAGACAGATGGTGAGACAGAAACAAGATTGGGAGGAACGGGGGAACCAGCACACGCCCCTCCAGGTTAAGCCCCAAGCACTGGTCCCTTCCCCTTTTAGCCAGGTCCCACCTCCCAAGAGTACACAGTATCCACAGTGTACAGAGGCATCTGGGGGACACTCCACATTCAAATAACAACAAACTTCTTCAGACAGTGGTAAGTATGATGGGAGAAATATGTGTGAAATAAGGGAAAATATTTAGGAGTATCTGGTAGGGTGTGGATGGTAATGTCTTTTACTTAAATGGGTATTTTTAAAATTTAAGTATTACCTTGTTTTTTAAAATCACATCCTATGAGGGATGGATCGCATGAGTTGTTTGTTGGGTAGTTTTCTATATAAAAAGTAATGCTTATTCTGTAGATATATAAACATATATGAATGTTCACGAAGACGCCAGTTCATGAGCAATGTTCTACATTCTTTTGATGATGGTAGGAATATATTCATTAGAGAAACTTCCCTGGTACACTTAAAATAGAAAAGTAGCACTGCTTGTCCTTGTCCTAGTATAAAATAATTTTGAAGTCAGATGTAATCCTAGATTAAGAGAAGGGAAGCCACAACTAAATCCCCAGTTGACATAAAAACGTATTGTGCTCCACAAGCTCTAAGGATCACAACATTGACATTTCTACATTTTGTTGAAATGCACTGAGCTGTCTTATGAACATTTTACATTTTCATCAAGACCACTTTCATTCTATTAGCTTCTTTGGCATTAAAAGACAGCAAGATATATATATGGTGATAAAGGTATGTTCAGGACAGATTTTAACACTTCAAAAATTACATGAAGATTATGTTGCATATTACGGACTGTAAATTTATAATATCTTCAAGAATATGTGAGGTGTACTTAAGTTACATGATCCACATTAAGAAATTTGAACTCAAAAAAGAATTACAAATGCTACCGAAAGATTTTGACATTTAATATTTTTTATATTTTATTTTTAGAATTCTTTTTATATTTTTATACAAAATATATTGTGAATATATTTCATTTTCACAAAAAACCACATCTGTTAATGAGCCAAAGGAAATTATCATTTTTGAGTGTCAAAAGGTAGATCATTTATAGTTTCTGAGGGTTCACCCTACATAGCACATATATACATTTGAATATTGGAATCACTTTCATTTATTTTATTCTAGATTTGCCATTAAGATTACATGTGATACTAGAAATAAGTTAATAATTTTCATATTTTTCCAGCAGCTTTTAGTGGTATAATGAGTGTGTAGCTGCACTTTAAAAAATGGTATAATTTATGAGGTTTACTTATAAGTTTCTGCATATGGTACCATTGATCTATTAAAATCAAGCTGATTGTGAAACCCACAATGGCTCGATGCAAGGGTACAGAGTCAGCAATCAATATATATCTTTGGGCAAGAAATCTGATTGCCTAAGATTTTCTGTGATCTATAACCCAAAGTCTGCCATTGGATGTGCTATATTTAATTTTAGCTAATGTGCATGCATGCAAATGTGTGTGTGCGCACGCGCACACACACACACACACACACACACACACACACACACACACAGAGAGAGCTTGTTTATTGTACAACCAGATATTCTTGGTGGGCATATTCATAAGAGTCACTTTTATCTATACCTACATTTGAGGTGGCAAGACAACATTCTCTATCACGAAGATATAGAACAGTATAAATAAATCCTTGTTCAGGGAAGTTCCTAAATGTATTTCAGAAACCAAACTATGGCTCAGCTTATGAATATAAAATTACTTTCTCTAAAAAGACATTTGCACCTCTATATTCATGCAGTTTGAAGAACTTGTGGAAGACAAAATATCATGTTATAATATGTTATGTTAAAACTAAATCAATATACATTTGCCCTATACCCATGAATATGAAAATGCATTTATGTGATAATTTTTGCATTGTCTTGTATTTAAGGGAGAGATATAAATATCCAGCAAAATTTTTCCTTTTTTTTTGGTCGCAGAGTGTGTAAAATTTATTTGGAAAAGACCAATGTTAATATGTAAAATGTTCAGATTTTGGTCCCATGAGAGGCACTTTTTTAAGTGTTTACTCTGTCTATCCAGTTTCTGAATAATACATTGCTCCGCTGCCATCAAAAGACGAGTCTGTTTCCTCTCCTCCTACAAGTTAGATTTTGTCATGAAATATGTTTCAGCCTGTGACATATAATTATGCCACAGCATTGGAAAGTTGGATCTCTCATGATGCTCCTTTTGGACATTGAGCGTCAACGTGGCCCCAGATACAAGGAACCTATTATTTGAGGATAAGAGATGCTGAATGACAAGAAACACAAGCGCTACCATTGAATCAGAGGGCAGCCAGGAGCCAAAGACGAACGCAACATCACGCTCGCGCCATAACCCTGCTTGCTCACTGCCCTGTGCTAAGAACCCAAGTCGCACTGCCACACGCACAGCTTGGCTGGGCTAGACCCAAGTTGCTCACCCACAGAATTCTTAGCGAACTGTGGGGTGTTCACGGTGTGATTTCATTATTTTTCTTGAGCAGAAGAGCTGTCATACAGTTCTCAGTGTAGACTCTGAAGCTTGTAACCTAGTACACTAAATTTAAATGGCTAAACATCGGGCTGGCACAATGACAAAGCAAGGCTCACAATTTTTGTTACACAGATGTTCCTTCCATGCTATCAACTTTTACAATTACTTCAGGTGTCATCAGTTTTATCGGCCAAAAAAAAAAATGTACCTAGACAAAAGTAAAAGCAAAATTAAAAAGCGTTGAATAAGCTTAATTAAAAGAAAAAAAAAAAAACTTAAGTCTTACGTTCTTGTTGGTTATATGTAAAGAAACAAACTAAGCTGCAATTTTACACAAAGAAAACTGTAGCATGGTCACAAAAAATAATGTGAAGAGAATTTAAAAGCAATCTTTTTCATTACTTTCTCCTCTTCCTCCGTGTGTGTGTGTGTGTGTGTGTGTGTGTGTGTGTGTGTGTGTGTGTGCTGCTGGGGATTGAACCCTGTGCCTTGTCCACACTAGACAAGAGCTCTGTCACTAAAGAGTAGCACCAACCTTCTCAATCTGCGTTCCTAAAGTACATCTCTATGTTGGGGATTCATCTCACTGAGATGAATCATCACTACTGCTTCCCAGATTTTCTGGTGTACAAGAGCTGGTTGCTGCACACAAGCAGACAACTTGTAAGAAAGCTGCCCATATGTCTAAGCTTTTTATCATTTAGTAAGCTTGCCAACCTCTAACAAATTAACAAAAGTCAATCTCAAACACATAGAATAATGCATGAGCTTTTCAGTACACTGTCCTTGTCTAGCCATTGATTGGCTACTGATGAAGGCTGGTCACAGCTTACCCTTGCTGTGCAGGTTTGGCCCTGGCCTTCCTCTCTGGCTTGCTCCAGACTCTTGAATAATGTAACTAAATATTTTTGACTTGTTTTTGTATTTGTTATTCTCAGGTCAATTCTCAGTTCTTAAAGTACTGCCTTACTTCTAGAATAATATTTTTTTTCTCTTTTCAGGATCTGTTAAGAATATCCAGATTGGGTCAGAAATTGTCCATAGACAGGCTCTTGAGATGGACTCAATGCCCTGAACTCTGAGCAATTGAACATCAAGTTAAATATCACCCAGTGTAAATGCACACCCAGTGAAATTTGTCAAAGCAACAGCTCTCTATATGCAATGAAAAATATCTGGATAAAAGAACAAATTATGAACAAGTGCAAAATGAAAAACGTTAATAATATAGCCAAAATAAGATCATGACCATAATGTCAAGTTTTTGGTTTTTCATAGGAGAATTTTTAATTCCTTGAGCCTCAAGTGCACCATGTCCAAAATAAGTATGACAGTTCTTCAGCTCAAGGAAAATAATAAAATTACACTGTAGGTTGATTACTATAATGAAGTGTTCCTTAATTTATTAGAGAAATTTTTTGACAATTTCTCTTCTACTTAAATATAGCAATAGCTATTTAGCTTATAAGTGAAGTTGACTTATTTCCCATGGCAAACAAAAAATTGTTCTAAATAATATATGTCCGAAAGTTTGGCTCAGCGTTCTGACATCATTGATTTAATGCATTCAGATTGTCATAGACCATTCTCAAAATCAAAAACTGCAAATGAAGCACTGCTTATAAATGAATTTCAGTTCACATTTGGCTTGGTGGGGTTTTCTAAATTATTTTTCTTGATAAGCTGCACGACTTCTTGTCCAAACACAACTTTGAAACTTTATTAGTGGGTGGGGGATTTGGTACTGTGACAGAGCACTAGCCTAGGGTGCACGAGGCACTGGGCTCAAGTTCCCATATTTCAACCAAACCAAACCAAAACATCCTTTATAATTGGCTTTATATCTGCATCTTTATATATGTCTGTTATCGCATATGCTGCTAATAATAGGCAAGAGATGCATTTAATTATTTCCCTTAACCTAAACTTTTTAATGTTAGAATAAAGATTTAGAAAATAAATACATATAACACTTTGTTCACATTATTTTATGGTTTCAATAAAGTAGTTTACCATAAAATAACATCAGACATTATTTTTACCCCTATCTTGGAAATATCTATTTGATTTCAATGATTTTTAATCATTTAAATTGTACTTCGTAAGTAAAGAAGTGATACAAAAAATTCACAAGAATGCTTTCAATTGATCTACATTTGCCATTCAGGAAATAAGTATAAGAAAAATATAATTAATTTCTTCTAGACAAGGACACATGTTAATAGCACAACAGTGTAAAACATGAGCCAAAATTAATTCTAAAATTAGTATAATTTATTTTATATTTCATAACTTTTGGATTCTAGATTCCATTTAAAAATAAACACTAGTCCAGTAAAATGTGCACAATTATATACACTAAATGGTAATCACTACATATATTACTATTTTTTATTATTTGCAATACTGTTTTCCCTTTTATTCTTCATAATTTTTGTTTATTACTCATCTTATATTACTTTACGCTTGCTTTCTTTAGACTTTGTCAATGTTATATTTTTTTAGAATCAATAAATGTCTTTAAAATTAAATTTTAAACTAATATTTGAAACAAAATAAATTAGATTTCATAATCTTGTCTACATTAAAACATACTTCATTTGCATAGTTACAAATAGTTATATTACTTAAAATCTGGATACATAAAATCCTATTGATATATTGTTCAATGTTACAATTTAGTCAAAGTTAAAATATTCAGAGCTAGAGAGGAATACCACAGTGGATAGAGGCTTTACTTGGGAAGGGCAAGGCCGTGAGCTCAGTTCCCCAGCACCATATGATCCAGGTGCGGTGGCACATGACTGTAATCCCAGCACAGGAGGCTGAGGCACAAGGATTGATTTGAGTTCAAGGCCAGCATGGGCTAAATAGTTTCTGATCAGCTTGGACTACAGAGTTAGATACTGTCTCAAAATGAATTAAATTAAATTAAATTTTAAAGTTCAAACATGATATTAGAATCTCCAAAACCTTCACCTTAAGTGACAGGGCAAAGGTATATTCGATAACAGCTGAGTGGGTGGGATCCCTCCTGTAGGAGTGCACATCTATCAGTCGGTTGTAAATCCTCAGCCTGGGGTGGGAAGGCTGAGAATCAACATGTTGAAAAACAAAACAAAACAAAACAAAACAAAACAAAACAAAAAACCAAGAATGAATTTCCCCTTGAGGTAGGACTTTTCTGTTTTCATAGAAAACAAGAGCAGGATAAGGAAGCATCACAATTTTTGTTATGAGAAAACCCTAAAAACAACATAGGAAGCATGGGGTTAAAAAAATCTCATTAAATACACCCTAAAATCAACACACACACACACACACACACACACACACACACACACACACACACTGATGTACTCTGTAGGAGGCATCTCAACAAAAGCTTCTTACTTACCTTGATACTTGAAACAATGTAAAATATACAGAAGGAGTAATGGAACTGTGGAATCACATCTAAAGAGAATTAGAGGATCTATTAAAGAAGAAAAGGATGATGGTTCAAAAATTACCTAAAATTGGAGAAGAAACTTGTGTTGCATTTTAAAACATACATTTAAAAGACTGAAATAAAGAATGCTAAAATTTACTGAACAGAAAAACATGTAATTTTAGTTTTTATTGTAAAGTAATTAGAGGAAGCAATTTTCGCATTCAACTCTTCGTGATGAAGAGTAAGATTTAAAGAAGTTGCAGAGTGTGCTGGCCAGTGGACGAAAGTATCAGACAACATCAAGCCAACCCAGGAACCAATACCTGGGGAGGAGGAAGCTGCATGCGTATTATGACGTTTGTATTAAAACAAATATCCTGTATCTGAAGACAATGGCATTTGCAAATACAAAAGACTATGTCTCAGAGTTACATTCTGAGAGTCAAACTCCGGACATTGCTGTTTGATTTGTTTGGTGTGCTAAATTAATTTATCCTCTCTCTCTCTCTGTCTTTTTTTTTCTTATTTTCTTTTCTCTTTCTCTTTTTTCTTTCTACATCCTTTTGCCATACATCTAATAAAGTATTGCTACCACAAGATTTTATAGTTTGAATCTGCAGTATTTTCTTTGCTGGATTTGTTTTGACCAGATAGTTTTAGTAAAAGTAACGCTTTGTAGAGGTAACATTTGCATAAAGTAAAATATAAAATCTCAAAATTGATGACTTTTATACATGTTCACACATACGTCTGCACTATCCCAATAAAATAAAATCATAGATTTATTTTTATTATTCTAAGAAATGTGTCCCTTGTTTCCATTCAACAGCGTGTGTAAACCCTAGTCTGGCATCTATTTCCACTAGGGTCAACTTAATGGATGGAAAGTGTCTACAAGAAATAAGATTTTCACAGACTTAAAGATCCTGTGCTAGGTTGAATGCTTTCCTGTTACTGTATTGAAATCTTTATAATTTTAAAGGATCTTGCATTTTGCGATTTACCACAAAATTATGTATATAATATTATGTTATTAAATAACTATGACTTTTCCAGAACTTCCTTAAAATAGAAGCATCTCAGATCTAATCTATCAAGTCAACCTTTCACTAAGTAATGTGTCTCTGAGACCTAAACGTGCTGTGGTATCTGCCATGATCTGCCTTTTTTGCATTAGAAACGGTATTTCTATTCATTTGATTTTAATGACTGTGACAACATTTGATATTCTCCTCCAGCCTGACTTAATTGCCTGTTCCAACCTGCTCTCTGTATCTCTGCATCTACTGTGGGCTTCTATGGAAATCACCTCTTCCGACTTTTCAAGTCCCTGAGTTTGTGCACTCTTTAAACTGAATCTATCTTTCTTGGACAGAATTAGTGTTCCCTGAATTCTCATTGTCTTTCTAAGTCATTAATAAAGCTGATGCATATCAACACACAACAAGAGATATTCCTTGCATGATATGCTGATAGTTAATTAGCTGTTAACATAATTCATTTACAATTACTGAGTTCATAATGTACTTTCCACACTAATACAAGTGATAATTTCACCAAATATTTTAGAGCCATTGGCTAGAAATGATGTTTTTGTTCCTACAGTCTCCATAGTGCCCGATGATGTGACACCTAGAGGACTTACACGGAGTCTGAGTGTGTGACACGCTCACACTCAACTGCTAAATTTTAGTTTCTGCACAAGCCAGAGCAGGCTCTGGGTCACATACGGCTTCTTTGGTGTCTTTCTCCACATATTGTTATTATATTTGACAAATTTGCAAAGCCTTGTGTATGTCCATGTTTTAAGAATTTTAAAGAAATGATGACACACTTAAATGTCCGTAAGTGTCCATGGCACTGTCCCCTTAGGCACTGTGCCCACTGCAGTGGCCGGGAGAGTCAACTTTTACTAGATTATAATAGAGTAAGGAAAGATACCCCAGACAATCAGAGATTTAAAACAGGAAGAGATGCTTCTTTTGAAAGTTATACACCTCTGTGAGCTGAGTCACCCTACTCTGTGACATTCAGGTCTCAGGTCTCCCTCTATGCAGAACGCTGCTGTGACACCGTCGCTGTGGCAGGAAACAGAGTGGATGATGGTCACGCGGCAGCACGTCTCCTGCGTGCAGCGAGTGGGCTGGGCACTCCACTGCAGAAGCCAATTCCTTGTGTAGACACTCAAGTTTATTTTTCTTGGCGTCAAATAGAGGCAGCGTGAAATTAATTCATTCTTGCTTTTCTGCATTACATTTGAGACACGTGTTCTCCAACCAAAGAGAGTTCAGACCACTGGACATTTGCAGATTTCACATGACGTTTAGAAATAACCAGCACATCCGACTCTAGAATCCTTAATATCATACTCATCTAACTTCAGGTAAAGGGATTTTATCCAATTTCCAAAAAGCACAGAGTTATAAATTGTATTTTCTCAACCAGTAATATTTTTTTTTACCCATAAACATGTTGCTTTCTGTTTTATTTCCTTAATCTTTTATTTTTACTCGTGAACATTTAACTTGTTTAAATTTTTAGACATTTTATTTTGTTATATTATTCATTTTTTCTTTCCATCCCAAACAAATTTTTATGGGCAACAAATACTGATAAAGGTCAAATTATTTCTTCTATTGTTATTAGTTTTTTTGTGGCATATCTCTCTTACTAAACAATAGTGGATTGACTAATTTATATTCTTAGCAAGCATTACAGCATTAGACATGTTAAGTTTTGACTTCTACTTGAACAAGACGTCCAGGAACCATCATTTATTAAAAATGGCAACATACATTTTCCCATTCTCCCATAGCGTGTTGAAGTAGAATTAATTAACATTGTGTATAGAAATGAAAATAAATGGACACTCGTACAACTTTCTACCCCTAATAACAGGAAAGGCAAAAATTTAAGTTTTGTATTTAAATACTAGGGCTCTTTTTCTCCCAAAATTGTAGGTCTTAATTAATATATAGTTGAATCTGTGGATGAAAGAAAAAGGTAATGAAGAATTGGGTGTGTATACAGGCTGCACAGGAGCAGATAGTTTGGAATCTTTGCTTCTGTGAAGTGCAGTACTCTAGCCCCAAAATAGAGACACACAAACAGATACGGCAGCCTGAGAGCCATCAATTAATAAAAGAATAGATTTAAATAACTTTAGAGGGAAGGTGTCATAATAAGAGAAGCTTGTCAAGTGGGAATCATTGCTACAATTTCTGTCCCCCTCCTCACACCCTATCTAGTAACTCATAACCCCTCTCCATGTATTTGGTGAGACACCGTTATTTTTACTGTAAAAACTGAGTTTTGTGTGTATTCAAACCTTATACAAATGGATGAACAGAGAACTCACTGATTTTCTTCAATATCTGAAAGAAATTCATCTATGCTATTTTTAACTATGTTATTATTCCTAGTACTATCTTGTTGCCATAATGTGGTATAATGTGTCCACTTTCAAATTGAAAAATATTGATTTCTTTCCAGATCGTGGACAGTATAAATACGGTCTTATGTTTAAATACAAACTTTGATGAGCATAAGAAAGCACCTATACAAAATCTACAAAATAGAGATGCTAGTTATAAAGGAAAATTATAAAGTTCTTAGAAATATATTCCAACAATGTTATAATTCCATGTGCATGGTTTTATAACATTTTAAGATGGTTTTATAAAATTAATATCTAATTAACATTCTAATTAACATTAGAATTTTTTCCTTTGTGTGTATGAATAATGACTTGTTGTATGTAAACCACATTTTATTTATCCACTTTTCATCCATATACACTTTGCATAATTTCTTTCTTTTTTGAGGGGATTAAGGAAGGGTAGATGGTATTTCTTTGCATTCTTTATTAGTAGAGTTTATAATTTTAGGAGCTAAATGTTGACATGTAATTTATTATCCTTTAACATAAAAAAAGTCTTTCTGAATAATTCAGAACTTACCATAGAATGCAAAGGGACAATGTGGCACGATTAACAGGTAATTAGAAAAAAATTTGTATTTCAAAGGGCCGTCAGATCTTTTGTAAGAACGTTGAATGCTAAATTAAAATGATTTCAAATATGGAAAAGACAAGCAGAAAATATTAATATTAGCAGACTAATTTGATATTTATATGCAAGATACATTAAGAAGAGAAGCTTAGAATAAGTCAGAATGGTTAAGATCATTTAAGGGTGGTGGTTTCTCACAGCAGAATTGAAAAGTAGAAACAGGATGTGTACGTATGTGTATGTTTTGGTGCATATTGCGGACGAACTGAGTTATTACATGTCATAGACAACATGAAAGAAAGAAAAAGGAAGACAAGAAGTAATTTTAGGTAGAAGTTGGGAGTAATGCTAAAGAAATATGTTTGATTTTGGAAAACAAAAAAGGTGTACATTAAGTATTCAAGAAAATCTAATCATTTTGCTTATACATTGAATTTGCATTTAGACTTAGTAAATTTTGCCCGATCCTGACATCTCTAAATGCAGCTGACTAACAAGCAGAAGAAAATTGTGACCTAGACAAGCAAAGTGAGATGAGAATGTTAGAAGAGAATAACGGAGGCTCTCAAGACACCCCCATCTAATTAGAGCTGAAATTTAAAATAATTGAAACAGAATTTCACAGATGTTCAAAGAATTTCCTTCCTTTGAGATTGATTTGTAGATTCGCTGGCTTAATCACATTAAATGTTGGAGTATTTAATATATAAAAAGCATTCCAGCAAGATTTCAAAGTTCTTTTACTTAAATTTCCTGCAGATAATTGCCAGTATGCAATTAGAGCCTACACAGTTCAACTTGGAAGTTCAAATTAACTACAGGACATCAGTACTGGTGGATGATTAAATTATTTCCAAACTAGCTTAATGGTATATTAATATTCGACATACCATATTTGTGCCTAAGGGCAATTTTACATTAAATATGTATATAACATGAAAAGTTACATTTTTACAATTTTCAAAAAAAATTATTACTTCAAACTTATTTTAGAACCATGCAATTGTCTTCCTTCTGTGTAATTGTTACTTATTTTTCTATTCATTTTAATAGTAATATATAAAATTATTAATTTAATTATTTTTCCTATGCATTTTTCATATTCATTTTGTATGCATAATTTGTAATTCAAGTTTGAATAATAACACTATAATCACATATATTGCTATTCTTAAGTATGGTTTTCTGAAATTTTTTCTGTAATTTATTTTACTAATACACACAAGTTTACTGAAAGCCATAAACTTCGAGATCTTATGTACTGTGTGTTACTTTAATATCTACCAAAGTAGAGGAATATTAGTTCTGTGGAAAACAAGAAAACACAAATCAAATCTCAATACACCCCACTAATAGGCAATTGCTGTTGACTTTCAATATTTTCAAAAGTTTATACTTATGTAAATTGTATATCGAGCAAATATAAACAAAAGTTTCACCACAGAAGTGTAAGTGAAATACTGCTGCACAGAAAATACACTAATCCATAGCATACAATTTTATGAATAAAATAATATATCAAAATGCCATTCTAATTACTAAAAGTTTTCTGGGTGAAATCAGAAAAAATGGAGTTTAATACAAAAATGAAGGAGACAATATATAACTAATATTATTTACAGTGTTGTGTGGGCAAAGAAATTGTGCAGAATTATAAATGAAAGGGGACAGAGAAAAGTTTCAGTAAAAGGCGGATCTGATTTTACCTAATTTATACTTATTAGCATTGCAAACCGGCCAATTTAATTTTTATTTAAATCAGCATGGTATTTAATTATGAAATATATGATTCATTGTATACCCTATATTGTTTGCTTATATAAATCAGCATATACTGATTGAATGCCATACTAAGCTTAGAAATGCAATAGGAAATATTTAGCTGCAAGGAAAGCTGTATTCTTTTAATCATTTCACTTTAATCCGGTAAAATATGAATGTAAGAGAAAATTAGTGAAATGAAAACACAATTTTAGTGTTCATCCCTATCTTAACATGTTTTAGGAAGAGGAGGAAATAAATAACCTTTGCAATAGATGAAAATGGTTACATACAAAATGTAATTCATGAGCACCTTCAGCTGTTAATTCATTGTAATGAAGTTTCTTTAGTTTTGCCAATTGCATAGGGAATTACCACCAGCTTAACAACCTAACACATAGTTTTATTCTGATTTTTTTGAGTAAGGAGCCTAGCCATAGCCTACCTCTTTCCTTAGCTCAGAGTTTTCAAAAGCTAAAATCATGACCTTGACTACTGTCTTGTCACCTGGATCTTGAAGTCACCTTAAGGTCCTTAAGGGAATCCACTTCCATTTGTTGATCACACAGCCGTCAGCTCCTTTTCCCTTTGACATAGCTTTTGTTTTTTCTTTCCTTTCTGACATCAGGAGGGATACATGTCTATAAGCTTTAAATCTCCCTTTTTAGAGAATTCTAGAACCTCACCCAGAGGAATACTCCATTTTATTGGTTCAAAATCAAATAATCATCAATATCAGTTACATCTCAAAAATACCAAAAGCTTTGCAGTTTTTTTTTTTTTTTGATTAAGAGCAGGTCATATCTTTCTACATTGAAAAAAGTCAAATTGGAAAAAAAATAGTGAAAAAACATAAGAAAATTTCAAGACAGGAGCATAAATAGATTTTTACAAAAAATGAAAAATTTGCAGTATGTCCATATTTAACAGTATATGCAATATTTAGAACATATTTGCCAGAAAATTTTGTTTATTTGAATTAAATTATAGCTTGTTTCTTGAGCTCTGTTTCTGGCATCCTCACAAGAAGATTATCTTCTTGTATAGATGAGTCCCAGGCCATCTGATAATGAATGTCTGCAATTGCAAGAGTTCAGAGAAATCGGTCTGTGATAGATCAGAGTCCCCTTTTCACAAGCAGAATTTCAAATGATTTGACAATGTATTTTACCTCATAAGTAAAATAATGCTGCATAGTGGAGCTGTTGGGGGAATGTATTTCACCAGATAATATGTTGTTTCTCCTTTAGTTTAATGAATGGTTCGAGCAAGAGAGGCCTATCGTCCCTATGTGCTTAGTCTGTGAGATTTTCCCAATTGCCAGTTTTTTTTATGTGTAGCTGTAACTGCTTTATCTTGAAAGGGTATATTTATGGAGGAATAAAAATTTAGTCACATTATATAACAGACTAATTTCTCAGTACTGTTATTTCTAGTTTTAATGCTAGCAAATGAATTTCATTCTTATCAATAATTAGCTAACAAATGATACCATTTTATTTTTGAAAGATTACATTATCCGTATTTCTAAAAATGTGGAAAAAGGAAGAGCCTTGGTTATATTCTTGCTGCTAGGATAGAATACCCAACATTTATAAATTACAAGAGGAAAGACCTATTTTAGCTCATAGTTTCAGAATTTCACAGTGCAGTCAGGTATGGCTGGCAACGGTTGAAATTCATGGCAGAGAAAGTTAATGCCAAAGATGACCTCCTCGTGGCACGGCTGACAGAAAAACAGATGAGGGACACAAGGTGGATCTACTCTTCCAGCTCTTGCCGCCGTGATCCCCCTCTTTTTGGGTCAAGCCTCAATGTTTTGCCCCGTCCCACCAGACTCCACTTTTTCACAGCACAGGGGGTCTCTAGGCAATCCACAATATCCAAGTACGTGTGGCTTTTAGAGGACACTCTGGATCCAAGCCATAGCACAAGGGTAATGGTTAGGACACCAAATTGCTTTCTCTCCTACTTTCTCATCTGTACTTTTTATTCTCTCTTAATGCACCTACACACAAGCCTCCTACTCTGTCAATTACTCATCCATTATCCAATTATCTCCACTAGCTGCTCCATCTCCTTCTTTAGAATAATGCCCCCTTAGTGTCATTTTTCTAACAGTGTTGTTTCTACACCTTAGCAAGTGATTTTAGTCCTTTGAGAATCTTTCAAATGAACTGATTTATAGCAAGCACTTTTCAAATTTTTCTTAGAATTTTGTTATTGAAATAGGCATACTGTAATTTTTACTGACATTTCAGAATTATAAGTCTCAGTCAAAATTTACAAAATGTGCTTAGATCCTCATCTAAAGCAGGATTACAAAAATCTATATTAGTAAATGTATGATGAAGCATTTCATCCTTTCTTAAAATAATTCATAGAATAAATATTCTTAATAAACAACATTATGATTTTAAGTATTTGGATAAATGAAACAAATGCATTCTAAATGAAAGGAGCTTTCATGACAATGTGTATCAAGTATCCCCACTGCTGATTCTGAATTAGCTCTCTTGCAATCATGAACTGAGAGAAAAAACACTATTTCCAAGCTTTAGGTAATGGATATCACAAGGGTGTGCTCCTCAGTGGTCATTGTATAAACATGGAATATCAAGAATTTATCACCAAAAATTTCCAGCTTTCAGTCTGTGGACAATTTCTCAATTCCAACTCAAAGCTGAAGTTATAAGAGAAAATAAATCCCCATAATCTATGAAGCAAGGGATTAGAATTTGGGCAACATAAGTGCCTGGAATCTTTGAGGTGAGTCCTAATATATGAGAGCCATGCAGACAGGGAGTTCCACACATTGAGGAAAGAATCATGCTAGTGTCTAAGATCTGGATTATACATTCAAAAATGAGACGATTCAAGTCTGGCAAGATGTAAGTGTCTGAAGAGGTTAGCAGTGTTGTAATTTTGCCGATCATAACTAAAGGCAGAAGGTGCGATTCCATGGGGTTTTTGTCTACACTGTTGGACAAATCTTAAGACAAAGCTGAGATGCTAGAAATGCCAGGGAAACGGCTTCCTAACAGCTGTAACCTAAGTGCTGACAGGTTGTTGAGAGAATAAAGAGAATTCAAATACTTGTGAGGAGAAACACCTTGTCTATATACCGCTGAAGTGTAAACGCAAGACTGATCAAGTTCAAGGAGTTTCTATCAATAACCAAGTTTTCAGGTTCAATGAAAATCTTCTGAAAAAATGCAGAACTCTATATTTCTACAAGCTGTGACACATTACTAAATATTAATTAATAAATAAGAGTCAAGAGGGTGTTAGGACAATTTATTGCATGAAGAAATATCTTTATTTTCTCTCCAAATGTTGCTGGGAAAACATAATTGACACTTAGAAGAGGATGCAGAATGCTCCTACCTCATGTTTAGTAGAAAACATTACACCAGATGGAACAGAAATCTAAGTATAAGTGAAACGTAATGCTTATGGATAAATGGGTATAATTCTTGTATTTTCTACATTGGAGATTGAACCCTGGCCATTCACACTGAGATAAACTCCCACCAGGCATGTTATTTGTTTGTTATTCTTATATGCATTTGGAGATAAGTTCTGTTTAATTTTCTCAGCCTGGGCTCAATCTTGCAATCTTCCTTCCATAGCTTCCCAGAGTGCTGGGAACTCAGGAACCTGTCACAATACCTGGTTCACAGGTGTCAGTATTTTGAGCTTGGAGAAGGCAATACAGTCTTAACTACAATATCAAAAGTATGCAAATCAAAAGATTAAAAATAGATAAGCCAAATATCTTTCTATTAAAAATGTGTGCCTCCTGTAAAGAGAATTCACGAAAATGAAGTCAAGCAAAACTAGAAAGTAAAATAATGAATGCGTATTATTTTCATAAAGATGACTCACAATAAATTTTTTTTTAAGTTTTGGACATGTGTTAGCTTTTGACAAAAATTTCTGAGATAAACAATTTAAAAGATGGAAATATTTATTCTGATAATTTTGTAGGTTTTATCCATCAAAACAACTCAGAGCTATTTTTCATATTTTACTTTGAAACGGGGGTCTACCTAAGTCACCACACTGTCAATGCGAGGCTAGAGCAGATAGGTTCTGTAGGTAATTGACAGGTCCACAGCTGAAATCTAGAATATGGGTCTTTAGATTGCAGAGACATTCTCTTTCCCTTTTAATTTGTAAGAACTGCCTCCATAACTTGCCTAAGTCTTCCATTTGTGAAAGATTGTTTCGCTGTCAGTATCATCATTTATTGGCATTCTTTTTATACAGTGATTTCAATGTAACACCATGGTATAGTTGGCTGCCATGATGTGATGAGACGTCAGTTCCTAGGTCACCCTCTCTTTTCTCTTTGACAGCTCCCTATGTGTGTCTCAACAGTTTTAGCATGGCATCACCAGGCACGTATGCTTGACGTTATATCACTTGGAGATTGTCACGCTTCTTGGATGTGTAGATAATTCATGTTAGGCAGATTTGATCAGAATTTATAATTTTAATTCAGTTCTTATACATTCCAGCTGAAAAGTTTTTGTTCTTTGATTATATAGGTGCACATATATAATCATTCTAACCATTAATATTATATATTTGGTGAGCCATCATTCTCATATATTCTTTTTATTTTTGTATAGATAGGTTTTTGTGTTTTAAATTTCAGTGCATATATAATCAATGATCTGAAGAGATTTGGTAGAATAAATTAAATATTTACTTAGTATATTAAATTTGGGCTCGCTGAGACTTTTTTAATTTATTGAGATGTATCCCTATGTACATTCCACGGATTAGAATTTCCTTTATGTTCTGCAGTGCTTAGTTTGAGTTTGTTAGTTTGTGACAGTACTGATGTGCCGTCCAAACTGCCCTTAAACTCCTTTCTCTTGCTAAGTGCTTGGATTGTAGGTATGGACTACCGTTCCCAAAATTCCATTGGAAGCTGAATGAAGTAATAAGCTTCTCAGTGCTCCTATTGATATTTGCTTGTTTCCCTTTTATTCTTAATAATCAGTTAATTAATTACTTTTAATACAGATCTCCCTCTGCAATACATGTTGGTCCTAAATTCACTAAGAGGCCAGGCTGACCTAAAGCTCACTACAATCCTCTTGCCTCAGCTTCTGAAGAGCTATACCACCACACCCAATTCGTGTGGTGCTGAATAATTAAATCTGGGGCCTTCTTATTTTTAATATCATATGAAGTGACATTCCTGAATTAATTCTCCAAAGTATGTCTTGCAAGTATTATATGTTGCTACTAAGTTATTGGTTCAATATTACATTCCATCTGAATATTATTGTTCAAAGATTTTCTAAATACTCTGAAGCAATAAATTTCCCATTAGATTCTGTGTGTATTAATGCATAATGTAATCACTCTAGTAGGATATATATATATAACTTCTGATATAAATGTTTGATATACATATATAATACATATATTTTAAACTTCTGATATACACTTCATTTCATGCTTGTGTTCAGTGGATAGCCTCATGATCAGTGAGATATAGGAGACTGGAAATTACTTTAATTTTATTTTTCCTCTCATGATGTACAGAGATCTTTGAATACATATATGTTTCTAAATTCACAGCAACATCTCAGTACTCTTTCCCGAGTACTGAGAATCAAAATAATTCTCAATATAACTGTGGAACTCTATCACAGAGCCACACCCTGAACTATAATTGAGGATTTCACCTTCTTCAATGAACATTTATTTTTTTCTTAAAATAGAGCATTTTTTGTGTTAAGACATTTTTTTCCAAGAATGTTGTCACTGCCCTGAGACCTGTAATGTTCAAAAATTGTCACTGATATTTTTTTTGCAAATGCACAAGAGATTAGATTGTTTGTAGAGTGCATTCTAAGTCTTACCAAATATAAGAACAAAGATTATTGCTTTTCAGGGAGCTTAAAGTCATGTTACCACAAGTCTTTGAGGGTGACACATGGGATAAGTATGAACTTTCTCTGCTTCCACCCCCTGTGGCTAAAGGACCACTCACTTTCACAGGTCCCTTCATGTTTTTAGGATTTGATTTAGCAAAGCCATATCAAAAGTACAAAAAAAGAGCATATTCAAATGTCCTATTTTATACCGAGAGCCATTTCTTGATCAATAAATAATTACTATACTTCTAAAGGTTTGAATTAATTTCCAGATTGTTTAATTCCTAACATTGACATTTTTGCCTTATGTTTCAGTGGAGGAACATATTTTCAGAGGTATATACTGGACATGGTTCTGCTCTCTGTAGGGATTAAACACAGGATAAGTATGAACCTTAACATGATTGCATGAGATAATTCTTTTCAATGCAATTTAAAAAAAGTATTACATGAAACAAAACTTAAGGGTGTTTAGTTTTATTTTGTTTCGTTTTCTACAGTTCAGACTTGTCCTGAATTCACTATGTAGTTCATATGTAGTTCAGGCTGTTGTAAAACTCTCTCTCTCTCTTGTTTTTGAGACAGGGTCTCACTCTGTAGCCCAAGCTAGTCCTGAACACACTTTGGAGCCCAGGCAACCCTTGGCCTCAGGCAATCCTCCTGCCTCAGCCTCCTGAGTGCTGGGATTACAGGCTTGTGCCAGCACGCCTGGCTTCACACAGTGCTGTGAAATTGAATTGAGGGCCCTGGACTTGCTAGTGAAGCACCCCTATCACTGTGGCATTCCTCCAGTCCCTGTGCTAATACTCATTGCAATCCTCCTGCTTCACTGGTCCTAGGGCTAAGAAAACTCAGTTTTCTATAAGAAATCATGTACATAGGGATTTAAACTTGTTTTGAAAGTTAAATATGAATGATCAAATGTTCAATTAATGTATACTCCCTATGAAAATATATCTGTGGTCCCAAAGTAACACAGAAATTTCTATCTTTCAAGCTATACCCCTAAGAGTAAATATTAATGACTGTGATTTTATAAAGTTGATCCTTTTTTTCTGGACAATTATGCATTCAGTGCATAAGTTTTGTAGATACAGTGTAGACTGGGAAAAGTATTTAAAATTTCTGAAACCAGTAGTTAATACGTATTATAAACTGCCAAGAAATTCCCTCCATTTGGCAAGGAGAACTAGGACCTTCAATATCAAAACAGCAAAAAAAAAAAAAAAAAATCAATAGAAATTTTATCACAGAGAAAACATAAACATATTAGAGAAAGATTAAATGAAAATATTTATGAGATGTATTGTAACAATATTTAGAGCAGCTAACCTAAGACATAGAAAGATGTCATGCGTTGACATTTGCAGGAGATGATGAACTTCATGTCTTACCATTGAGGGGATTAAATGTTATGGCTGTACGGGGGAGTAATCTCCTAAGATGTGCTCAGGTTCAGGGAAGTCACATCATATAACTTAGGAAGTTTGTTTTTGGATGTGTTTGCAGAAGAAAATCGCACACAGGCTCGTAGAAGGACAAAATAAGTTCATTACAGTACGGCTAAGTACGTTTCGAATAAACAAAGTAAGTCATCAGAATTTTTCCATTTGTTATTATTTCTGTTAAATGTGAGCACAACTAAAGTGCAGTGGGAAGCAGAGCCTTTAGATATTGGTTAGTTTAATTTTCACATTATCTTTTCAGAAAACAAAAACAAGTTAAGCAGAAGATAAGAACCATACCTGTGTTTATTGCATTGTATTTAGGAAAATGAGATGTATTTCTCCGATCTACTGTAATTTAAAGAGATGTAATGAAAACACGCACAAGGGGAAGATTGACTTAAAATAAAATGATGAAAAAGAAGAGTTAAAAGAAAACAAAAGGAAAACAAAACACTTTTGGAAGATGAGAAAAATCACTTCTGGAAGACGAAATTTTCCATGTGTCTGTGATTCCAAAGAAATTTGTAGAATTCTTTGCTACAGTACTTCAAAGCAATGTTGTCACTATTTGTATATTCTGGTCTTCTCAGCTACATTGAAAAATTCTTCTGTATAGAAACCATATTTCTTTGTCTGAATAACCACGCTTTCTAGTGTATTAGCTGACACATTGCTAGTTCTCAATAAATCTCAGTTGAGTTAATAGATTGTCTGATTACAGAAGAGATGGCAGACAGAAGAGGTGCTTTATCTCTTGCAGTAAGGGCTTTTGGTTTCTGCAATCATTAATTGTAATATGTCAACCTGACTGGAGTAAGAACAACCCAGAAGATAAGTAAGGCAGAACTCTCTATGTATCTGTAGATGATCAACACACAGAACAAAAGCTGCAGGTCTGCAGGGTGCAGACCCCCCTAGATGGAGGTGGCACCAAACAATAGGCTTATAGCCTGGATAAAAAAAAAGAAAGATAGATGGAAGGTGGAAGGCACCTGAAGATCTAGCAAGAACCCACCCTTTGAAGGTTAAGATGTAAAAAGAGTAAATCATTAATTTGAGAAGAAAAATCCCTGGAATATTTGCACACAGGGCTCCAAAGAAATTGTTGCCCTGAGATTGATTTCTCTGTTCTTAGTCAGCAGACCCTCAGTGGCCATGATGATTGGGTGGATAGAGGAGGGAGCCACTGCTTGAACTAGGAAAAGACGCTGGCATCATCCACCTGGTGATGGTTTGTAGATATGAAAAGCTCAATGCTTCAGGGTCATGGATGCTTCCACCCAAATTTCAAGGGCCTGGAAGGTGAAACAATGTGCCTTAAGAGGGCAGAGTACAAAGCTCTAGAGAGAAGTCAGGGTGCAGGAGAAATTTCAGAAGGTTGGCGAAGTCAGGCATATGGAACATCTAACTAAGAATCCAGAGGAAGAAAGCAGAGCCAGGCCAAGAGAGAAGATGCACAAACTACAATTAACAAGGAAACAGGGGCTGACTTACACACTGCCTTCGGAACACACAGCTCACCACCTACCAACCTGAATACGGGACGTGGGGATGAAGGACTTGAGGTTTGCACTTGTGAGTTTTGGGCTAGATTTGGTCCTTTGTGAATGTGAATGTTTGCTTTTGCTGTTATTTGTTGGAAAGACTTAAGTTTCATTTAGACTTGTAAAGAGTTTGCCTTGAGTATCAGAGGAGACACTGAATTTGTACTTTTTAGCCAAGCTGGAATTATTAAGATTTGGAGAACTTAAGGTTAGGTGGCTATCTCAGTGTTTAGAGTGCTTGCATAGCAAGTGCAGGGCCCTGGCTCCTATTTTCCAGCACCACATAAGTTGGTCATGGTGTCATATGCCTGTAATTCCTGCACTCAGGAAGCTGAGGCGGGAGGATTTCTTCAGGAGGAAAGAAACTTGGCTACATAGTGAATTCAGGACCAACCAGAATACAAAGAGAGACCTTGAATTAAAATAAGTACCTGAATAACTCTTGGGATGAGCTAAATGCATTTGTCTGATTAGATGGATATGGGGGCTGGAGGAATATCTCAGCAGTCAAAGAGCCTGACTAGCAAACTGAAGACCTTGGATTTGATTCCCTAGCACTGCATAAGCCAGGTGTGGTGGCACATACCTGTAATCTCAGCACTTGGGCAGCTGAGGCAGCAGGATTGCCATGAGTTTAATGTCACCCTTGGCTCCACAGTGAGTTCTGGACCAGTGAGACCCTGCCACATACCTAAAAAAGAGAGAGAAAGAGAAAGGAGAGAGAGAGAGAGAGAGAGAGAGAGAGAGAGAGAGAGAGAGAGAGAGAGAGAGAGGTGAGTCTTTTGTTGGCAAAAAACAATGTGTTATGATTTTTATCCAAAATGTCTCAAAAGTCTCATGTGTTTGAGGTTGGGCCTAGGCAGAAGAGGTGGGTCTCCAGTGATACATCTTGAAGGGCTCATAGTCTTGATAATCTTTCTCTTTCTGTTTTCAGGCCACTATGAGCAACTTTCCTCTTGCAGGCCCTAAACAATGCTATATCTACCTTGGAGTAGGCAAGCCTACTGAATTTGTGAGTCAATATTGTCTTCCCCTTTACATTTTGAGTGGTGGGTATTTTGTCCCAGCAGTGAGAAAGATGGCTAAAATAGTTTTTCTTCCATATAACGTTAGAAACTTGCCAGTGTCTCTCTCCATAAACTGTAGCATTTATGGGCTGTAATTTTCCACCTTCTTCCTTCTCTGAAGTTTTGTCTATAGTTCAAATGAGGTTCACCAGAAGTTTCTCTATTCTCACTCAGGATATCAGTTTCATGATATAAATACGGAGAAGAGAACAATGATTTGATGAAACTCTACACCTGACTCGTTGGTGCTAGAGACACGTGTAGTAGACTCCAGGGAAGCAGCAGGTATATCCTACGAAGTCATAAAGTATGACATACTATTGGGTGACTGGGTCTGTGGAGTGGAGCCAGTGTGAAAGGATCAAATTGCCTAACTATACACCACATGGGAGATAACTTCCCATGAGTCTGTGATGCCTTAAAATAAACTTCTGCTGGAGTAAGAGATTCTCTGGTTGCCCTTCTTGGCAAACTTCACAGAGTAGCATGGGTCTGGTATGTTACATCAAAAATCTAATGTGGTCAAACTTTCTTTATTTGCAGGTGATATAATTATCTACAGGGAAGACACTAAAAACTCCTCTATGAATCTCCTAGAAATAATAAAAATAAATTTTAGCCAAGTCACAGGATACAAAAATTAACACTAAAAAATCAATAGCTTTTCTCTACACTAACAATGAATTTATTGAGCAAAAACTCAGAAAAACAATTCCATTCTCAATAGCTCAGCAAAAAATTAAATACCTAGGTGTATACCTAACCAAGGAAGTGAAGGACCTATATAAAGAAAACTACACCACATTGAAGAAAAAGTAATAGGAGACATTAGAAAAAGGAAAGGCATCCCCTGCTCTTGGATAGGCAAAATAAATATAGTCAAAATGACTGTGCTACCTAAACTGATATGTAGATTCACTGCAATTCTTATCAAAATACCTAAAAGTTTCTTCAAAGAACTTGAAACAACAATTCTTATATTCATAGGGAATCAAAAGAGACCATGAATAGCCAAAGCAGTCCCGAGCAACAAGACCAAGGCAGAAGGCATTACAATACCAGATATCAGGCTATGCTATAAAGCCATAGTTGTAAAAACAATATGGTACTAGCACAAAAACAGACAGATAGACCAGTGGACCAGAATTGAAGATGCAGAGACAAACCCGAATACCCTCAATTATTTAATCTTCGACAAAGGGGCCAAATGCATACAATGGAAAAGGACAGCCTGTTCAACAAATGGTGCTGAGAAAACTGGACATCCACATGCAGAAGAATGAATCTAGTCACACACCTGTCACCATGCACCAAAATCAAATCAAAGTGGATTAAAGACCTAGACATTAAAAGTGAAACACTGAGCCTCCTAGAAGACAAATTAGGCAAATATGTAAAAGACGTAGGGGTAGGCAAAGACTTCCTTGACAAGACACCAAAGGAAAAGAAACTATCCCCATTATTAACAAATGAATCTCGTCAAATTAAAATGTTTCTGCACAGCAAAGGACACTATCAACAATGTAAAAAGAGAGCCAACAGACTGGGAAAAATATGCACCACCAACAACTCAAATAGGAAGCTCATAACTAGAATACACAGGGAGCTGAAGAAATGCAAGCCAACCAAAATGAAGGATCCTATTGAAAAGTGAGCAAATGAAACATACACAATGGAATAATATGTTTCTATAAAGTCCAGCAGCATGGAGGCTTTTGCAGGCAAATGGAAGACACTTGAGAACATCATACTTAGTGAAGTGAGTCAGAAGCAGAAGGTCGGTCTCTCTGATATGAGAAACCCAGACCACAACTATCTCATGAAACTTAACATGAAAACAAAGTGAACCAGGGCGGTATGGCAGGGAGGGAGGGACGGTTGGGTAGAAGGAGGGACAAAAGGAGAGCTGGAAAGTCCTTGTCACTATGACAAGACACATATGTGTGCAAAATGCTCAAGTTCAATGTAAACCTTATATTTTACACTTATACATATCAATAAAATGGGGGAAAAAATCTAATGTGCAAATACACATGCTTTCAGCACCCGGTCAATGCCCCACCAAAGACACTTGATGACTTTTAATAGCTTTTGCTGTTAAAACAACCCCAGAACAAGATGCTTCAGCTTTCCACAGTGTCCTGTCTAACAATCCTGCCATTACAGATCTATAGTACTTAGATTTTGGGTCTTAGGAAAAGATTCTATTACTAATGCAAAGGAAAAAAAAAAACCAATAACAGATCTTACTAGTGGAGAGGTGTCTTTTCCCTGAGAGATGGATGAAGACACCCTGTAATGAAACCAGACTGCATATTGATTATAGGGAAGGTGACTTCTTTCCCATATGTTCCTGGTCACAAACCACTGAATGTAAATATCCCAAGTTAATCAAAATGACTAAGAATCTGAGACACATTTAGAGGCTGCAACACACAAAGTGGCTGCAGGATACCACTAAGAGACTGGGAAAAAAAAAAAAAACTCTACGAGAAAAAGATTAATGAAAAATCTGACTATCAAGAAAGAATGCAAAGAATTAAAAATTCACTTAAAGAAAAAAAATAATAGTCCTGATCATCTTGCATACTGAACTGTGTAAGAAAGACCACGGCCTTGAGTACCTGGTTTCCTCCTGACAATCGGAAAGAGAAACTACTGAACTTGATTTCAAATGGCTAACAATATACAAGAAAAAATATTACTTAAAAATATTATAAAATTGTCACTTTAGGTGACTAGAAGATCAAGGCAAAATTAAAGTCATAACAGTAAAAAAGAAATAACTTCAAATACTAGGTCTAGAAAAATATAATGGGGGTCCTAGAGTATGTATTATATTTACATATGAACAAAAGTTTACATATGAGGGAAATTAAAGTAATTAAATGAATTGTATGTACACATATAATGTTTTACTCTACAAATACACATATGTTACATTGATCAATTATATATATATAAATAAAAATTCATACCTTGAAATCAAAAATTATAGTTATTTATATACAAATGAGCCCTCATAACAAAATAATAAAATAAGTGATAGCCTTTTTTGTATCTTCAAAATAGTTTCTAATTTTATATTTGCTAAAATACACAGGGAAAAATTCATATGCTGGGCTTAACATTTGAATTTATATTATGCAGTGTGTCCCAAAGCCATGATGTATATAAACTATAATATATATAGATATGTATATATACACACATATATATGTGTATATATACATATCTGTATATATACACGTGTGTGTGTGTGTGTGTGTGTGTGTGTGTGTGTGTGTGTGTTTGTTAATTTTCCTTACCTGGGGATGACCTTGGAGCTAATCTGAAGACGGTACCGAATTTAAATATACTGTTTCTATTGTCTTAAGAAAATGACTACGTATTAAAGAAATTCAAGTGAGTAAATTTAATTTTAACTTTAGGCTTTCTTGCATTTCCCAGAATCCATATACCCTTTCTATGAAGTATTCCATGGTGGACATAGATTTAGATTTTCTAACATCATAAATAACAAATTAAGATTGAATATGTTTGGGAGAACTACAAATTCTTACATTAGTCTCCATAAGTGCCCACCTAACATAGTTAACAGAGTCAATGGAAATTTAAGCAAGATATTAACTACTGAGAGACATATAAGCCAGGAGGTAAGGAGGTGATCCTCTCAACTGCTTCTCTTTATTTAATTGCATAGATTTTCCTGTTTTAAATCTTGGAAATTTAGTAGAATTTGCATGATTGTTTACAGTGAATTTAGCACTGTGTCTGATCCATCACAGCTCACACTTACATTGGATTCCCTAATACCATTAAAAGTACTGACTCTTTTCAATCAATGACAGGTATAAACTATGGTTAGAATATTTTATTAGTGCATGTTTTGGGAGTTTCTCACCTCTCTCCATGCTTTGGTCACCACGCGCAGTCATTGCAGACAAGGTGCTGATGACATCCATATTCTCTGGAACATTAATCATATCTTCTTTCATACACGGAGCATATCTTCTTTTAAGAAGATTCATTTGGTTTTGACTTATATTGAGAAAATCATTTTAAAGTACTTTGGGATTTTTGTGGCAAGGTATTTCTCATTTACACAGTGTATAAATTAAAGTCTGAGGTCCCTCCTCTGAGACCCCTCAAAAAACCCACGTCCTTCATTGTAGATACTCTGTCAATCTTCTAACATCTACTGTTTTCTCTGAACCATTTATGATGTTTGCTAGATTTTCTGCAGGTCTTGGATTGCCAGGTATTACCCCTATGTCTTTGTGCTATAGATCTTTAAAACCACAAATAACAGACTACCTCCTGGATTCTCCTGAAAATAGAATCTGTCACACACACTGAGTCTGTAGTCCTTCATACTCAGGTGCCCATTATGTTTCTGGGTATGGATAATGCACCACAAGAGCTCATCATGATTACCAAGGCCTCATTAATACAGAAAGCTGCCAAATGTGGGCCCCAGTGTATTGTCCACCTTCAAGAGGAGATGAGTTCCTCTGTCCTCATTCTCTGGCATTTTCAGAGTGGTGGATAAGTTTGTCCTTCCCTCAGACCTCTGAGACATCTAAGGCATCAATTAGGTGAGTTATAATATCATGTGCGACAGAGCTGTAGAAGAGTGCTCTTTCTTTCCATATCTTATCTAAGATTTCCCTAATAAAGGACAGGGCTCTCATACACACACACGCACACACGCACACACACACACACACACACACACACACACACACACACTACCTTGCTTAATTTCAGGCAGCATGTGATGTCCCAGTGAGCAAACAACCTAATATTTACATTGTGGAGGACATTATTCTTCCCAAAATTTCCTTTTGTAGTCAAAGCAAACATACAAATAAACAGAACAACAACAACAAAAAAATACCTTCTGTGAATCAATTAACTTCGCAACCAGTAATTAAGTCAAAATCAAGCATTTCTACAAATACCAAGATCAGAATGCAAAGCCTTTTTAGAATGCTGTTTATTCCCATTGAATTTACAAACATTATCAATTGTACCCTAGGAAGAGTCCAGAGTAGAGTTGGGATTTCTATGGAAGAGGCATTTAGTAGTAATTTTGACCAGATATGGCTATGCTATGCAAGGCTGTAAATTCAGCATTCAGAAGCTTGAGAAACAAGGATCATGAGTTCAAGGGCAGGTTGAGGTACAGAAGACCCTACCAAAAACGGTATCTTAGACAACTCCCAAATAATGAAATTGAAAGACATAATGTTGCCCTCAAATTATTCTTTTTCAAATATTAGTGCAATAAATAAATTCTGTTCCTGAAACCATACTTATTTTTTAAATAAGTTTTGATGTTATCCCTATTCCATAAGGATAAAGGACACACAAACTCCTGGCACACACTAACCCTAGACTGTCCACTAGTTAATGTCCACCACTGGGCATGTGATACAGAATGCACTTGAACTTAAATTTCCACCCAAATATTCCTCTAACATTTAGCTGTGCCTTATTTGATTGTTGTTGGTTTTACTGCCACTGATTCAGGTGAATTCTTTGGTTAACAACCAGAGACGCAAAGCCTGCAGCAGAATCACTGTTTAAGTCAACTGTAACAAATGATGAAGCCACAAGAACTGAAGAACGGGACCTCCATGCAAAGCTACACCAAGTTCCCAACACAGACAATATCACCCTGACTCAGTATTTCAATGATGGAGATGGCATTGCCACAGATGATATCAGCCCAGCCCAAGACCTTAAGGTTACAATAACTTCACTTAACACTTAGTTTCCACTCAATGAGTCACATGAACTGCTCCCTCCGCAAACACGTACAGATACAATATAATCTTTTCTCTATTCTCTGCTTATCTCATCTGTTTTTTGCTTAAATGTGCAACCTCACAGTTCTTTATCTCAAGGGATCTCAGATGGAGGTCACTAACGCTACTGGAGATTATTGCTTTCTCCAGTAGGTACCGACATCATGTCAGTCACTCCACCAACATCCTTGAGAGGAGTACACTGCATCCCTGATGTTTCATTCTTCTACTCTCCACCAATTTCCAGCACAATCTTCCATCTTTCACCTGCAAACCCCACAAACCATCACATTCTCTCACGATCCAAGAGGTTTTTACCACCAAAATGCAGCTGGTACGTTTACTGTATAATTCTGAGCCACCATAGAGCAAGTTAGAGCAAATTATTACAATTTCATTATGATACATAACATTTACATTGAACTTGAGTGTTTTGTACACATATATATATCCCTGCAAAATTACAAACCCTTCCCCCTCTCTTTTTCTGTCTTTCCCTTTCCTGACCCCTTCCCACTTAGTTCCCGTTATTCCTCCAGTTAGTTCTATAACGTGACTGTGAGCTGGTTTTCTCATTTTAGAGAAACCATTTGATATTTAACCTTCTGTGTCTGACTCACTGCACTGACCATGATGGTCTCAAGTTGCAACTGTTTATCTACAAAGGACTTAAACCTATTCATTTGTATAGACGAGTAGTATTCCATTGTGTACAAATACCATGATTTATGTATCTATGGGTCTGTTGATTAATATTTTTGTATTCTTCACATTCAGCTATTATTGTGCTAAACATAAATTGAACTCTCATCCCAGAAGTATGCCTCAGCCGCCCTAGGTTAGTTTTTACCTATGCCACACTCAAATGGCTCAAGGCCTTAGCTGGAGGTATGAAAGTTTCTTTTCCACCTGATAGACTTTGGTTCACCACTTTCCAGCTGCCTCCCCTCTCTCTACATTGGCCACTGAACTCTTTGGACTCCACTGTAAGTGGCCTACATCCTCTTCCCCAACGCATCCAGCTAGGATTCCTGTGCCTGACTCTTCGTTTCTGATTTGGGTAAACCGGCAGCTGGAGAACTGTGTCCCATTTATTTATTTATTAATTAAAATCTCAGCTGGCCCATAATTTGTAAAGAGAGATTTCAGATTTTATTTTTCGTTGTAAATGTTTATTTAGTTTTTATTTTCCACCTAAGAGCAAGTTGCTATCTAGTCCAACCTATATTTTCTCGGGGACACCAGGACAAGAGAGGGGGTTCCCAGCACTGCAGTAATGGTCACATAACCATAAACTGAACATGGGTCAGACAAGAGCCAAAAATGTGTCTTCCAGTTGGAGAAGTTTCCCATGTGAGGTGCCTTGACTGCAGGTCCCACCAAGATATGAAGGTCCTTTTGCATACATTAAAGTCACCTGTGAAAGCCACAGTGTAACATACATCTAGTCCTCTCCCGTTCTGCCCGAGGCAATGTTGTTTTTTGCTTGGGTAACAAAAACCTCAATTTAGCTATGAGCTCTCAAAATATGATTAACTCATGGTGTTGGCAGAATAATTAAAATTAAATTTATAAGATTCACACCTATACCCAACATAATTGTGCACAGTAAAATGTGCATAAGCATGCATCGCATAGGAAGGATAAGTGGTGCATACGATTCTTAGGGAAATAAATGTTTCTAAATCCGTATTTCTTGTTAATGATTCACACTTTTAATGAGAAAAACACTGCAATGTTTTAAATAATTGATTCTCTATTAAAACAAATCTCCAATTTTTCAAAATATAGAAATCATATTGACTTCCAAATCTGTTTTATTAGAGAAGCAATATATTGTTTGCTATGCAGAGTTTATGAGATCAGTTAATATGTTGGGAAAGTAACATGAAAAATGCATTTTATTGCTCTAAACTCAAAATAACGAGTATATTTGAATAGGCTAGAAATAATTTTTATCAGTGAAAGTATTTTGTCATATACTCTGTTTACTATAATAGTTCAAGATGATAAGACTTAACTATTAACTTGGGTGGCTGAGACTTCAATCAGCTATTTTATTTTGCTGTCAGTGTAAACTCATACATGAGTTTCTCAATAGAAATAATAAAAAACAACTGTAAACAGGAGAGTGTAGGAGCCCATAATGGTGTACTACCTGGGCAGTCTACATCAACTTCAATGGAATAAATAAGGTAAGTGAAGTACTTAAAAAAAATAGAGTTTACTCCCTGCAGAAGTGAAAAAGAGTTGGAGATACACGTGATGCCACAGTGCTGTCCCTTTGGGCTTTCAAATCCAGTTTAATGATGTAAATGTTCATTTTTACTTCTTTGTTTTTGTCAAATGATTCTTTATCAACAGGAAGCATGAACTCTATGAAAGGACAGATTGAAAACTAAAAGATTCAATTAGATTTACATCGGATTAGTAATATTTTCCTATATTAATTAAATTAAGGTCCAGAATCAATACATATAAATAACATAAGTCACAAATAAAGTTAAGCATATCATTAAGAAGACATAATGTTCAGCAACAAAATTTTTCACACTGAAATAACATTAGTCTAAAATGAGAGTATTGTAAATATTGTTTTGGAGAAGAAAATAACTTAAAGAAGATAATGAAATTCAGCTATAAGTACCAGCTCCCGGGACAGAAGGAAGCTACGAAACCCAGATGGCATTTAAAGAAACAAAATTAGAGGTGTCCATAGATGAGAAGCTTTCGTCTGTGCCCTGGAGCCTGTCATATTATTTTTTTTTAGTAATTAGATCTGAGAACATAAAAAAATATTTTTTACATTGAAAACTACATAGTTAGAAAGATACTGTCAAATAATTTCGTCAGAGATTGAATCTTGTGTGTCTAAAATTATTCATATAACATTGCCATAGAACATATCTCATCTCTTAGTTTTTGATTAATGTTTACTTAATCATGATTAAGTTTGTGATGTTTATCTAGTCCTCATATAATGCACCACATAAATGACATCATTTTTTCTTTTGCTAATTTTAAAGATTTTGAATATTATTAAGCCTAGAAATGTTGGAATTAATGTAACTTGAGAAAAAGTAGACCAATAATACAGCAAGTGAATATGTGTCTGAATATTTACATGAAAATAAATATGAGAATGTTTGAAATGGGCTTAAATAATTTTAAACTTTTATTACCAAGGAATGTGCTTATTTAAATATTTTTTCATTTAATTGTAGGATTTTTTATATTCTTTAAATATTAACCTATTCTCAAATATGTGCCTGTCAAATATCTTCCCCCAATCTGTGTGATTTTTTCTACTCGTTATTCTTTTTCTGCAGAACTTTTTAAAATTTGATAGAGTCCTCCTAGTCTATTTTTGCTTTTGATGTTTGAATTTTTAATACCATAGCTAAGATCATCACCAAAATTTATGTTAAGTGTCTTCTCATAGATCTATTTTGGAAAGACAAAATTACAATTAGGTATTTATTCCATTTTGAGTTGGTTTTTATATATGATATAAATTTGGATCTAATTTCAATCTTTTGCGTGTGTATTTGGCACTATCTCCACATTCATCATTTGCTGAACATACCCTCCTGTCCCCTTGTGTATTCACCACATCTGCCTGTAGATCAGTCAACTATGCCTGATTTCTCAGCTCTCTACTGTGTTTCTCCAGTGTTTTACATGTCCCTTTCTGTGCCAGAACTTACAGTGTTTTAATTACTATAGAATTGTAATGTACTTTGAAATCAGGAAGTGTAATGTTTCTATCATCACTTTCCATTTTTTTAATTGCCTAGATGCTTGAATTGACCTTTCTCAGAAGACATACAAATAGAAAGTATATGAAAACATGTTTGACATTACTAATTATGAAGTGCAAATCAGCACAACTTTATCACTGCCTTCCTTCTAGTAAAGCTTCTAAAAAAAGACTAAACAACATTGATGAGGATATTTATGAATTGTAAATCTTGAACACAGTTATAGAAAACAAAATGGATGGAACGTAGTAGAGAATTGACTCAAAAATTAAAACTAGAATTACTACATGATCTAGTAATCCCATTTTCTACTATATAGGCAATATAATTGAAATCAAGATCTTAAAAGTATAGCCATGATTCCATGTTCATTGAAACATCATTCACAATAGTCATGATATGGAGACAATCTAAATTTCCTACACTGTGCGAAAGGGTAATGAAGCTGAGGTACACACACACACACGCACGTACATACGAACACACACACAGACACACACACACACACACACACACACACACACACACACACGTATTGTTCCTTATCCAACAGCATGGATCAATCCAGAGTATGTTAACCACATTAAATTAGCCAGCCACAGATAAATCAGTACCCTATGAACTTACTTCTATAACTAAAAATCAGTCAAATTCATAAAAATGGATCACAGAATGGTTGTTGCAAAGGATGAAGGAAAGAAAAGATGGAGTGTGCTCTTGAACTGCTCTAAAGATTCAGTTACACAAAATGCATAAGTTCAAGAGATCTATTATACCACATCATGTCATGGTTAACAAAATCATATACTTAAAATTTTGAGAGTATAGGTCCCCTGTTAAGGGCACTTGTTTATAGAGGTCAAGTTCATACCTCATGCTTGTAAACCTGGAAAGGTTTGTGATTTCTTGAAACAGTAGTGAATGGATCAAGAGACCCCATGTGGCTTCCGAAACTAAATACCAAAAGGCTTCACAGTTTTTATGTGGATAGTTTAAAAAACTGGACAAATTTGGGAACATTTGCTTCGACTATTCTGTCTTGGAATCAAATACCACTTTTGGGTAAAGCTCAAGCAAAAGGAAGATGTCAGATATTAAATCATTGCTAAGATAATCTGGCTGACACTTCAGGTCATCTTAGTCCGTGATCAGACACGAGAATGAGGAGGTCCCCAGGGATTCCAGGTCTTTGGAGCCATCGCAAGTTGTTACTGAACAGGGAAAGGTCATTCCTACACTCCTGGGCACATTTCTTGACTTATCCTTGTAGAGTGCAGTAAAACACATTGCTGCTTTATGACATTAATTTGGGAATGATTTATATACAGTAATAGATATTACATCAGTATATATGTACTGATGGATTATAAAATAAAGTGAAATATTAAACTCATTCAATCCTGTAACAAGAAATTGAGAAAAACTCACTCTAATTTGCCTGTACCTTTCGATTTTGTTTTCTGAGACTAGAAACAAATTACATTTGGTTTATATATCACACTAAACCCAGGTATATTTTGAAATGAAATTTTCTGAGGTAATTGGAAATATGTCGTTCAAAGATGGAAATCTAGAAGCAAAACAGAAAGATGAAATCCAAGAGCCTATTCCTGGAAATGTAAGTTGACACACTAAGAATTTCATATTAAAATAGAAATTGTAAAACCTTATAATGAACAGTCATTCAAATATGATTAAAGTAGAAATATTATATTATTATAAATTTTAGTGTGAGTCACAGAGCATCCTAGCACAGTGGTAATGTAAGTCTGGAATGATGCTGTTTTCTTTTCCTGTACTGGAAAAAAATAGAAAAATTAGTCACACCTCCATCATTAAAAATAAATAAATAAATAAAATCGCTTTAAAAATAAAATTTATGAAGCTGTCTCTAAATATGAAAATCATTTAATGTGTTGTGGTTTTTAAAAACATTTTCCCCATTTTATTGATATGTATAAGTGCAAAATTTAAGGTTTGCAATGAAGTTTAGCATTTTGTGCACATACATATCTTGCACTGCTGGTGGGAATGTAAATTCATACAACCACTTTGGAAAGCAGTATGGAGATCTCTCAAAAGACTAGAAATAAATATCCCCTTCTATCCAGGGACACCCCTCCTGGGAATATACCCAAAAGAGGCCAAAACAACACACAACAGACACATATGTATACCCATGTTCCTAGAAGCACAACTAACAATAGCTAAAATATGGAAGTCATCAAAATACCTATTAAAGACATTTTAATTATGAAATATTTCACATCTACAAAAAGTAAGATTAATATTAGACTGCCCATGAACCCGTTTCATAGATTTAAGTCATTTGTTCTTTGTCTTATTTGTTTACTATTTTAGCTAAAAATCCTGAGACTCAAGCATAAATAAAGGATGCAGTTCAAAAAAATAAATAACAAAACAAAAGCGAAAAAGACCTTAATTTTTGTTAATAGAACTTAATTAAGACCGAGAGAAAGAGAGAGAAAGTGTGTGTGTGCACGTGTGTGTGTGTGTGCGAGCGAGCCTATTCCTTCTAGAGAACAAATATTTTAGTATTAAAAAGAAGTAGAAAAAATGTATTGCAATGTTTTAAGAGAAATGAATGAGTGACCAGACACATAATGCATGTGGAATTGAAGATGTTAATATATACGAAAAAATTCTGTGTCCTTCCTATAACTCAAATATTGTATTTTTTCTGAAATCTGAAGCAAGCATTTGAAGTTCTTGAGGAAGTCAGGCTCACAATGTCATCGTGAACCGCAATACACTTCCTGAAAGACAAGACTCACCCTAACTATTGATAGAAAGGTAACTGAACACCAATTTGGTGAGTTCTCATAATATAGGGCATATCACATATTTGCAGTCTCTGAATATCTTATAAGAATACAGTGACTATTCTTGTTTTTATTAATGAAAGGCACTCACCTTTGCCATGCATTTCTATAATGTAGTTCTTCTTTATTGCAAATCCATTCATACAGCCCTTTATAAGAAATCTATTTATATTATTTTAGATATTGACTGATAATTTTGCATTACCTAATTTGATACATTAAAATTACATGGAAATAATGGTGGAAAAGTAATATCTTTATTTAATACAGATATCTGTAATTTATTTAATAGTAAATATCCTTGAAAGAATAGAAATCTAAATAACAACAGAATTTTAAACACAATAAGGATTCTTTTCTAAGGTTTTCTCATGGTGTGTCAGCTTGGCAGTAGATTTGTGTGTGTAAGGCAAGTACTGGGTCACTGGGGTACATCTCCAGCTTTACTTATTTATTTATTTATTTATTTATTTATTTATTTATTTATTATGTTGAGACAAAGTCTCACAGTGTTGCCAAGGTTGATCTTTGACTTGAGATCCTCCCACCTCACCATCTGAAGTAGCTGGAACTAAGAGTGTGCACCACCACATACAGCAACCTATGACATTAGGCACATTAGCAAAGAAGGAAATTTCCTTATGAGTAGAAGGTATCTTTTGACTGAATGAAAGTAATCACATTTATATGTCATTTGTCGTTCAGTAAAAAAAGAGTGAATATACCAAAATTTAAATTAATTTTTTTTCAAAAGGTGTTTAGGCTTCTTACTGTTTTTTAAAAAACTTGATTAATTGCTTGAAGCTGTGAAAATATAATCAATAACTTTTAGAATTACCATGATAGTTTGTACTTTCTTTTAGAAGATACTCAAAATTGAAGCACATTTATATTATTATATGAACAATTTTTTCTTTAAGAGTTGTATGTGTCACACCATAAAATCCAAACAAAAACACAGAATAAGTAGAAGTATTTTGAGAATAAAATACATGACCTGCGTCTAATATGCATTCTCATTTTTAAGAGTTTTATGTTACTGAGAGTGGCTTTAACAATGACAAGCAAAAACAAATGCAGTGTTTTATATTTTGAAAATTTACTTAGGATAAAAGTTATATATAAGTTCTACTCATTTATTAGCTATTGTTTAATAGATCCATAATTAGGCTATCACTAAATAACTGTTTCCTCCTTTTCTTTGACCACCATTCTGTTGTGTTTTGTGTGAGAGTCCTATGGTCAACATGTTTTACCTCAAACTTCTTATGTGAGTGTTGACGTACTCAGTTTTCCTTGCCACCTGTCTGTATTCACTAACTACCCTTGTCAAATTCCATTATAAAACTGCTTTATGCAAAAACACTCTTTAGTTCTACCAACCATCGCTATGCTTTTATTATTTACTAAGATCTTACCAGATGTTGGACTGACACTTGGCAAATACATCCTTAGTAACTTTCCGTTTCCCAGTAGGAAGCTACCTTCCAAAGAAAGTGTACCATTATGCTTTTTGTTGCCAGTGTAAGTTCCAATGTAAATGTGAGTAAATTTCTGAAAGTTTTAGATTAACTATTCATTTCTCATTATTTTCGTTCTACACATGTCCTAACTATAGCAAAAATTATCTCTCTATTTTCAACTTACCTTGATTTTTCTTACCAGCTGACAACTGTTTTTATTTTTATGTAAAAATAAATTATTTTAAGAAACAAATAAGACTAACCACATTCCTCCTATATAACTGGTCGCTGTTCTCTGGTGTACATGAGCACATGATATCACCGAAAATAGAAAAACAAATCTAGGACACACGACACACATAGGAAATCACATCATTGAGAAACTCCAACGCACTATCAATTAACCATTCGCTTTCATTCTGCGCTTTTATCTTTTCTTCGCTTCAGCTTACAAATGTCATCTTTACTCTTCTGTACCCACAAATTCCATTCACGGATCTTCAAGTGTTGGCAGCTATAAAATGTTTACCTTTTTCTATTGTTTGATTTTTATGATTATTATTGTCTTGATGACTCAAGCAAAAGCCAAACCCATACAATACCAATGCCAAGCATATTTATTAGAAAATATTTATGTTTCAACATTCACATAAACTTACTCAGCTAATTTTGTCAGCTACTCTTCCATGTAAAGGTAAGATAACAGTTTGGGGGTCTGAAGATATAAAGAAATAGATGCAAATTAAGATAGCATTCATGCAGAAAACATTTACTTATTATTCATATTAGTCATTACCTACTCCATAAATATTGAATGCCATCGGTAACACACAGTGGACAACAGGAGGCAAAGTGGCATAACGGTTGCTCTTCTCTTAGGACTTTAATCCAGAGGAGAAAGACAGTATTGAAAAGAAAAATAAGAATGATATAGACTACATGCTTTAGATTATGAGAAATCAAAGTCATACAAGCATGAAAGATAAATGTAACAATTTGTAGTTTTGTGGATGCAGTGCCTAGGGAAAGAGCTGGCTGTGCATGTCGATATTTAAGTAAACACCTGGAAGACAAACTCTCTCTGCATAGGACTTATCTGGAGAGCATGAAAAGGACTAAAAAGAAGCCTAGAATGGCTGAAATAGAGTGAGAGAGGAAATATGAGATGTGACTGTAAATGATAACAATGTGGGCTTTTAGGTCATGCAAGGTCTCACATGTACTTTGATTTTTACTATGTTTTAAACAAAAATAATAATTGAAAAATAGATTCTCTCTGATGCAAGTGAATACCCTGGAAAATGCTAAGAAAATGCTAAGGACAGAAAATTGAATAATTTTCAATAATGTTGACTAGAGATTTGGTTACTTAGACCAGGGTTAGGACGGAGTGGAAGAAAAAAAAATTGGGATTGGGAGCATAGGTGGATGGATAGAACGTTGACTTAGCAAGCACACGGTCCCCAGTGTCACATAAACTGGGCATTGCAGCATAGACCTGTGATCCCAACACTCAACAGCTTGAGACAGGGTGATGTGTAGGTGTTCAGGGCCAGCCTCGGCTACATACGGAGTTCAAAACCAGCATGGTTTACAGAGCAAGACTGTCCTGCAACTAAAGCAAACTTGATAAAATTTTCACGTGTATTTTCTACTGATAATTTGATATTGCATACTATTTCTACAGAAAAAAAGTGGAAAATGCTGTGATTGAGATTTGTGTTTGTTAAAGTCTATGTGCGAAAAGCTAATTCTATTCAGGGGCATGCTATTGGGAGGCGATGGACTTGGGGAGATGGGTCCTATGCCATGGCTGCTATGCTTTTACAAAGGTTGCAGAATTCCAGTTTTTTTCTTCTTTATCTCAGACTCCTGACTCCTCACATAAAGGACTTTGCTCTGCTGCAGGCTCCCACTGCTATGTGCTACTTCCACGGTAGGCCCAAAGAGTAAGAAAACCGACCATGGGGTGAAACTTCCATAGTTGTAAAATAAAAGAAAGCTTTTCTGTCTGTAAATTCCCTCTATAACTCTTTCCTCTTTATGACTCACGTATTTCATTATAGCAAGAGTAAAATGACCAATGCAAATGATAACAAGCTGTTTCCTGATCATGACCAATGCAAATGATAACAAGCTGTTTCCCGATCAAATGAAAGCAGGTATTTAGCCTTATCTGAGACAGGATGACTAGGAGAGAGGCTGGATCAGTATCTTTAGCAAATCCCTGGCTCTCCTAAGGAGGAGAAGAGGCAGCTGGTGTGTGCACTGTGGGAGTGGCTCCACGGAGTCCTTGGCCTGGCACATGCAGCCATGTGGAAGTCCAGGCTTGTCCCGAATGAACTACAAAACCCAGCTGGCCTTGAATTTACTGCAATCCTCCATCTTTAGCCTCCCAGCTAGTAGGATTACACGTGGGGCACATATTTATGTGGTTTGGGTAATCAAACCCACGCCTTATGCACAGTGCTACACTTGCTGAGCTTCGTCCCCTTTATTTACAGGTACAGGTGTGTGGAGTCTGCACTCTTTGGTTTCTGGTTTGAACTCCCCTGCCAGCTTGTGAGACCTGTACTCTCACTAGGGACACATGTGCTCTGCCACCTGGTGCACATCTGAGGCCAGTGTCTGCACACCATGGCTAGGTATACTTGAGGACAGAGGTCAAGAGCTAGGGCAGTTGGTGGTGGAGCGATTCAAAAGCAGGAGAGGTGCATGAGAAAGTCAAGTGAAAGAGGAAAGCAGGGACACCCAAAGAGCCACCCAAAGGAAAGTTCTGAGACACGAGCGGAAGGCAGGCCTCAGGAGGCAACATGCAGTTTCCTCGAATTGCTGTCTATGTTCAGGTGGGCTTTTCTGTAATGTGACCAACCTTTGAATCTCCCATAGGGTTGTAAGTGACCCTTTATGCATGTTTCTGTAAGTAGTCTCTGAAGTGTGCTTCTGTAGATAATTGTCACCTTTACTCCTGGGAGTAACCCAATATAGTCAGTGGTTAACCAAATTGGGCATTGGTATATTTCCCTATGCCTATCTTCTGTGCTCTGTCATAAGAAAATAGAATAGGGGATTTCTCTCTCTGCAGAAAAAAAGATATTCACAGAACAACTGGGATTGCATATAATGATGAGTTTAATTATTATAACTGGTGTGTGTGTGTGTGTGTGTGTGTGTGTGTGTGTGTACAATCTGTTGAGCTAAGAAGTTAGAAAATTTGAAGTTTAAGTTGAATGCTAGGCTTGATAATACACATTTGCCAGTTAGTAGCATCTACAAAGCATTAGCAAAACTCTATTTCTGGTTAAAACCACCCAAAGAATAAATGTAAACTGAAAAGAGATAGGATCAGACATTAGTCTCTGAATCATTATATATTTATCAAATGGGATAATAAGAAAAAAAATCAGAAAAAATACTGACAAGAAGTTTCCACAGTAGAATGAAGAAAGGTGACTGTGATATTCTAGAAGTCACAAGATTAGAAAGAAAAAAGTTTTGAGTATTAAAAAGCCATTTCCTGTGGCAGTCAGGTAGGTATAGGATTGAGAAAAAAGCTGCTGGATTTAACAATTTGATGTTTATCAGCAATGTTGACAAGAGTCAGGCATGGTAGTGAAGAAAAAAATTGACTGAATTTGCAGAATTGTAGGAAAAAAAGTTGTAGGAAAGGAAAAATAAAGCAAGAAATATTGTCAAAGAAAAGATGAGGAATCAGGGTTTTTCTTTCTTTCTTTGCTTTCCTTTGTTTCTAAAAATAGAAAAATAAACGAATCACACCTGTTTGCTACTGTGTCTGATGTAAAGAGAAGGAAGAGAACAACAGAGATAAGATAAGAAGATAGAGTTATAGGAAAAGATCCAGGAGTTGGTAAGAAGAAATAGAATGTTGACAAAAGATACAGTGTAAATAGCAAATGAATAGTACCGGAGCGGGGTTGGGGTGGGGGTACCTCCACGTCCACCAATGTCACCCAACATTAATGTGAAAGAAGCTTATGGAACTCTGTGCTTTTATTACTTCAATTTTCAAGCTGAAAAAGTCAACATACATATTAATGGTTTGGATCTGGAATGTCCTCCTGAAAAACCTCATGTATTTGGAAGTTGTGCGTTATCTGTGGATTTCGTGTGCTGTTTGGAGGTGGGGCCTGGGAAAGGGGGTGGATTGCTAGGTCTTCGACAGGAGGTGAGGAAGGATGCATTCTGGTCCAGCTTATCACTGCCCCGATTCCTTCCCCTAGTGATGCCATAAGCAGCTGTTCTCCACCATAACCCTCCGGCGGTTGCCAGCCACCCATGAGTGGCCTGAGGGTCTCTGAATTTGGGAATTTGGGAACTAAAATAAACCTTTCCTCCCCTTAGTTGTGGATGTCAGCTAATATGTCTCAGCAACAAATAAGTAACCCAGACACAACACTTCAGCTAAGAGCACAAAAGTGAAGAAATTGCAAATATTTAAGTAGAAAACAATAGGAGAACAAGCCAGGAAATGTAGTAGGAAAAAGCAATATGGTTGTCAGTAGTATGACACCTTGCACATTAGTTTTTTCATGAAAGTGAAATTAAATAACTGAAAGTATGTTGTTGAGAAAGGACAGTTTATATATCACCAATGATTGTATAATTGAAAGATGAATTAATCAAATTTTTGATGTTTATTATAAATTCCTGTGAATATACACTCTGGTGTTCAACAGTGAATTCTAAATACACCTAAAATTCTTATGACTTTAAAAAATATATATTAAACTTACTGTATTCTTTAATCTTCATAATTTTACAGCCATAAAAATATAAACATGTAGAAATAGTTAATAGATTTCATGTTCAGATAAAAATATATTAAAAGAAAATTTCTGATTTATTTTGTTGTTCTTAATTCATTAATTTTCCTCCAAGTATAAGAAAATTCTCTTTATGAAGAATTTCTTAATAATTCATCCTGTTCAAATTAAGGATTTCAGTAATACATGATTCTTTCAAGATGAACTTGGGGAGTTTTATTTTTAGGCATTGTCTAATTGATTTTTTTCAAAATGCCTTTTTGGATATTTTCTGTCATTCTGAAGTACTGGCCATATCATCATATTACAATTTTTGTGAACTATAGAAATTGGTAAGACGGTGAAGTTAAAAATTAACAATAGATATTGGATTTTCTTTTTTTTAATCTTCTCCGGCTACAGGAACTGACTTTTTTTAAATAAGGAGTTCTTTTCTTCTGTCCTTAATCAAAAAAAAAAAAAAAATCAGTGACATGACATTGTTACACTGTGAGGATAAATTCTTTAATTATACTTAGTACCACAGTGTTCTGAAACTAGTGACAAAACTTTGAATATAAGTGTATAGTTAAAATAATACTGAAAATATGAAAGAGATTATATGTGTATTTTTCCACACATGTGATTAAATGCTACTGTTTAATCACGATTAATAAATGTATGATAGAGCAATAGAATGTAATTTTTTCCCCTGCACACATTACTGAGAGAATTAGATCCTAGAAGCAGGATTTATTGATGATTCATAAAAATCAATTTCTTTAAAAGGCATTTTAAGGACATAAACAAGCAATGTGGTTATCCAGGGCAAAATTAAGCATAAAAACATATTGCCTCTGAGGCAGAACGAAATCGTTTCTTGCAGGGAACAATATTGCAGAGTCGCAGCATGAGCCCTGAATTCTATTTCAGAGAACAAGCGAGAAAGGGAAAAACACATTAATAATAAGCTGCTGTCCACGATCACAGAAATCTAAATTTTCTAGCTTGGGTATGACTATTGGATTAAAAAAAAGTCTCCATTTGCTACACGGTTTTTGATATTTAACTGGTATCATGTTTACACTATTAAAATACTTCATTTATTTATTTTAATAAAACATAAATTGACTATTAAGAGCCTCAACAATTTTTTGTCTCCTTTTGTTAAGTTGGCATGGAAAACGCTGTTGTTTTGCCTTTTATAAGGCATGAAAGAATGAAACATTTTTTTTGAAAGCGCTTTCGCGGTCGTACTTGGGGTAGTTGCCGGTTTCATGGCACAGTACAGAAACAAATTGCCGTAATAACAAGCAACCCAATGTTGATCATTTTTCCTCTAACATGTGTGCCTGTAATTCACTTGCTCCCGTCAATGTCGGCTTTAACACAGAATAAGAGCTTGGGTTAGTAGTTTTTTGAAAACCAGGCTGGAATGACCTCCATGGCTGCATTGGAGAGTGAGTGACTTGGCCTGCGCCTCGGGCACCAGAGGGAACCGCCGGAAGGTCTCCGTCACCCACCACCCCCGATCAGTCCTGCGACTGAAACCAGTCTGCATTCCAATACGGGATACTTACTTCACTTTGCTTTTTATTATTGCGTCACATGGCTTCTTGTACTGTTTTTCTCTGGTTCGGTAGATGCACATGTCTTTCCTCTGAAAATTAAAAAATAGTGAAAGCACAGCAATATCCAGAAGAAAAAAAAAGAAAAAAAAAAAACTGAACGCACACAATCGTCACGAAGCTACACACTGTTACATATTGCCTCTGATGCCATATAGCAGATGTACTATATTTAGTTTTAATATCATGAAAACAGCATGAATTCAAAATTGTGCATTCATCGGTCCCCACAGGAAACTATTTCGTTTTCCATAATTTCCTGTTCTCATCGCTAGTGAGGTTGAATTCTCTGTTTTCATCTCGCACGTTTTTTCTTGCTATAGTTTTCAATAGGTACTACAAAGTCCCTATGGGTGTCTTTCTGAAATTCAAGATTTATTACTCATTATTTAATATTCCTTTCATTAGTTTTTTTGTTTGTTTGTTTGTTTAAGGCTTTAAAATTTAGTTTTAGTTATTTAGTTTTGAAATTGTTGTTTAAAAGCAAAGGGAACCTTTTGGACAACATTTTAGTTTGGGCTTCCCCCTTTAGACTTTACACTATATTGAATTCTGTTTGCTACCTTCTTTGCTACTGTGGTGTTGGTCAGTTAGCGAATTCCTGATGGCCCCATGAAGATTTTTCCATTTGTGACTATAAACTGCTTCTAATTTAAATATAGAGACAGAAACTGATCTCATGTAGCATCTCGGATAATGAGATCACTCAGGAAAAAATATATTACTGTCTTACACCAGCATATGATTTTAATTTGTTAGACCATTGTAATCTATTGTTTCAATTTTACTTCTTTCTCCGCATGAGAAAACCAAAATGAATAACTGTAGAATATTTCACAATTTGCGAACAACATCATTTTGTCTCATTTAATAGTAAGGGTATGTCCCTGGATTTGCAAATTAGATGAACTGGTAGTGTCCTTTCATATTTCAACCTTTCCTACTGTTCACAGTTACTATCACACCATCAAAATATGGAAGATTACCTTTAAACTTGGAAGTTTCTTTCTAAAAGTATAGCTTTGTCTTTGGAATTATTAACTATTAACTTTGATTGTGGGTGCATTTCAAGCAGAAATAGGATCACATAAAACTCAATACTTCAGTATTTACCTAAATGCAATTTTAGTCTTAATCTACTAATTTATTAAAACAAGTCTCAAAACCCCAGAAAGTACAGAAGATCTGTGCAAACTACTATTGTAAAAGTGATGGAATAAAATTAATTGAACGTCTTATTAATGATAATATTTTGTATTTTCCAAATTGTGTAACAAGAAACACAAAATAGACATTTAAAATTTATGTTGAGATGGTGAAAAGAGTGCCTAGATATGGTAAAAGAATTAGATGCTAAACATTGGAAGGCAGAAAGAAGTTGTATGTGGAGTAAAGTAGATATCAACAATTTACTATTACCAGGTAAGTAACAAAAACAACATAGCACATTATTAATAAATTACAGCATACTCTTGACAATATAAAAATAATATTACACATTATTTATGAGATGAAAATAAGGATGTATCCCTTAACTATAGAACAGTTAGCTAAAGAAAAAAATTAAAAATATTAAGAAAGTTTTTATGGCAATGCAATACCTAACATTTCGTTTTTCTCTTTATTATTTTATAAAACACATTAGACACAGGTATATCCTCTACTATTTTACTTTTAATCAACAAATTTGAGTTTTTTGTTATTTACATTATTTTTTCTCTGTTTTTCTTCTGTTACAGTGGAATTAGCATCTATCATATTAACAAAATATTATGTTTAGAAAATCTTATTTCTCATATTAGAAAACAATATAAGCAAATGTGTGTGAGGAAAAAACACAGATCTACCATCTCCTTATATTAATCTATAGATAATGTAATATCAAATATCTTGAAACAGTTATATTTATGAATATTTTACTTAAGAAATGCTAACATTCATTTTAATTTAAAAAGTTATGCATTATACTGTCCACATGAAAATACATCTTAATATTTCATTGTATTAATGCTACTTATTTGCCATGTATTAAAACCTTTAATTTGTATAGAGTAGGGCTTTTTTAATTTGCAGAAAATAATTATTTTTGAATCACTGAAAGAATATACTGGATATTACCAGTACCAAATTAAAAACCTCTTATATTAATTTTATGGCGATGATTTAAATGTGCATGAACATACTTGTACTCATATGTTTTGGGTAAATATGCATAAATTAGTGTAGCTGCATTAAAAATGATTATCAGTGATAAACTATTTAAAGAACAGAGTTTTACTCACTGGGCCACTTAGTATGTAACATCTATCACAAATGGAGATTTTCTTTTCCCCTAAAATCCATCTTAGTCCAGTAAGAATGGCTGCCATTAAGAAACTGGTAAAAACAAATGCTGTTGAGGCCGTGTGAATAAAAAGCAACTTGCCACATTATTGATGGGAATTTAAAGTAGTACAACCATAATTGAAAACAGAATTTTTTAGGTCCTTAAAAAAATACAAATTCCATTTAATCCAACTGTCCTCCTTCTGAACTTAATCTCTTTTTTTTCCCCATTTTATGAAAGGGGGTTTGGAAAGTTCTTGTCACCTTGAAAAGATAGGTATGTGCACAAAATGCTAAACTTTATTGTAAAGCTCAAATTTTGCAGTAATACGTATCAATGAACTTATTCTTGAAGAAGACAAAGAAAACATTTTATAGACACCCCGTGTAGCTATGTTTGTACTTGCACAACCCATAATGGCCAAAACATTAAAAAAGCCATTTGCTCCTTAACTAGATGAGCAGGTGAAAAAATGTAGCATGTATGCACATTGGAGTTCTACTCATTCATAAAGATAGACAGATGTGATTCATGCACCTTGAGACCATAATGCTAAGGGAAACAAATTAGACACAAAGATTAAATATTTTACATTACTTTTTATGTGAGAAACATAAAACAATATAATTAAAGACCAAAAGTTTATAGATGACAGAAGATAGAAAGGAAGAAGATCTGAGAATGGGAGGAGGTGACAGGAAAGTGAAAGTAAAAGTGACTTTGATGTGATGTGCATGTGAGTCAATTTCCCAGCATGAGTAGTCATGCGACGAAACGCACACTGAACACACACACACAGACACACATAGACACACATAGACACACACACAAGGAGTGTTTTTGTCTTTTTCTTTTGACTAATATTTGATTAGTATCTGAAAGGGCGTTTAATGCCTTCCACTAATCCATATATAGTGAATGCATTAATTAGTTGACTGAACTGTCTAATATCTTGACCTCCTTTGAAGGTTGAATGTTAATATTATCTCCTTCACATCATTATGTTAGGAGGGAAAGTGTGAGCAAAATTCAAAAGTTTTGCTTAATTGCTGTGATAAGTCAGCAAAATTTAATTTGTGACCTCACCTGCAAATGTTATTACTCTGTTATGTTCACACACAAAAAGAATGGAGAACAGATTTCGGAGAATGGAGACTCAGGTCTCTGAATCAAATCAGTTTATCTTCGGGTAAAAGCTTTATTGTCCTGGACTTTGAATTCGCCCTCCTTTCCCATTTCTTTCCTTTTCTTTGTAAAACACATTTTTGAGTCCCATATGTGTTTCTCATATACATTTATTTCATAACCAAGAGCTTATCAAATTATCAATGCTAATGAAATCTGTATTCGTTATCTACTTCCTCATAAACATGAGGTAAGTTGTAACACTGGAATTTGTACACAAATAAAATATTTTTCTATATTACTTTTAGAACACCTAACATGATGGTAGAATCTAACATAAATTTTATATTTCCAAATATAGCAAGTTCTGAAATACATTATATTTCTTTTATGAATTTCTGGTTCAGCAATTCGATGGTGAGTGTTAAAATGGAGCCAGGTAATAGGTCACAGTCTTAAGTGTAAATGTAGCACATGAGAAAACTGTTGTGGTCTGGAAGAAAAGCAAAGATTTCTTAAGACCCTAAATTTCAGACACTAGAGACAAAAGGTTTTTTTTTTCAGTATCTGTTCTTATAAAAACAATGTTAAGAAAATTTGAAACCAGATGCAGAACCAGAGAAAATATTTACAATACTTACATGTAAATGGATTCAGAGTGCATGAGGAATTTTTATATTCAGTAATTAGAAAAATATAGACATTGTCAAACTATTTGAAAATTATACAAAAGATATTCAAATGACCAAAAAGCACAGAAAAACATTCAGAACAAAATATATAAAGAAAACATACCAAATTATGAGATATTCTGCATATATACTAGAAGAGCTAAAATTATTTTAGAATATATATTAGAAAGAAAAGCTATACTGTGTATACCACTTAGGAGTGTTGATGTGGGTGAAGTGAAACTGTAATACATTGATACTGAAAACATTAAATGTTAGAGAAATTTTGAAAAACAGTTTGACATTTTCTTAGAAAGCTAAATCTCTGTTCACCACAAAAATCCCATTCATAGATCTTTACAAAGGCAAGATGAGAACATGCATTCGCATGCCAACTTGTTACGTAAAAGCTGAAAGCAATTTGTTTAATACTAGTCAGCAACTCAAATATCTATCAATAAATATATAAAATTGCATGCAGTCAACAGAATAGACTCAGGACTAAAAAGGAATTAACTACTTTCAGTTATTACATGGATCCATCTAAAAGATGAGTGTAGTGGCTTGGACACAAGCATATGAAAGACACTATAGAAATCTTATATATAGTGAAAGATACCCAGAAATGGAGACTGAACATTCATCAGAGGTGGAACTGAAAGAACCTTTGGGAATGAAACAATACGCCTTTACACTGACACATGACTTCGTCTACACTTGTTGATGTTGTTTGTTTGAAATGAATACATTATAGTGGATATAAAAATTACTTCAATCATGGTTAGAAAGCTAGACCTACCGGTTAGTTTGTCAGGCTTCACTTTGCTAAATTGAGATTAAGACAAGGGTCAGGAGAATAGCTATCATCAACAATTCTTTTACCCACAGCAAAAGCTCAGCTGCTCCAGGCAAAAGTAAGTGACAGCCTGGTCTTTCTCAGAATATAACCCCCAGATAAGAAAACAGCCACAAGGCCACACAGACCCAGACAAATCATCTTTTTCAGAATGCCCAAACATCCTACTTATGAACCTCAAGGAATTGCCAAAAGGTCGGTGCTGCAAAAAGAAATGTCTGCCTCAGTTTACTTAATAGTTTCAAAAAGGCCAAGGTTGTGGTATATGTGAAACTGCAGACCTCAGAGTTTATGGGTGCTCTTCAGCCCAGGGCAGCTGTATGAGAGAAGACATTGTGCCCGTAATTGACCTCTCTCTATTGTAATATTATTGACGTGTCGTGTATAGACTTGGAAGTTCGTGAAAATGATTAAAATCAGGTTAATTATGGGAACTGTATGCCTTCTAAAGCAATAGAAATATAACCTAAAAGTGTTACTCCAGGGAAATATATTCCAGAATGCAGAAGTCCTGGGAAATGTGAAGAGGTTCTCAAGGTCACCTTTTTAAAATTTATTCATTACAATGGCCAGATTTCTACATAAATCATATCTATCAACAAACCTTTCTTACTAAGCTTCACTTTGCTCATGTGCCATCTCTTATGATGCCAGTTCCATCATGTTTGGTCCCAAAATTCTTTTTTGAACACTAACCTAAAACCACAATGGGACTTACACCCTGACTAGTGTCTGTTTCTTGCAAAAGAATTCTTTTTTTAAAGCAGTTATGAATGTTTGATATTTGTTATGAATAAGTATAGGGACAGTTATATGATTTTACTTATTTGAAAAAGAAAGATATGTTATATAATAATCTCCACTCAAACGAAAACATATTTTTTTAAAAATTCTTTAAGTTTCATTGTATATTCAGTTAAATTGAATTCAATCCAATACCCTTTTTCATTTTATCATGGTGGTTTATACCCAGTCTCCTAAATTGAAGATCTTAATGTCTTTAGTTTTATGAGAAAAGCAATTTGATATAATATTTAAATAAAATATGGTCTTAAGTCAGCCTTGAGGGCCCGCCTGGAGTTGGTCAGTTTTCCTTTCAAGAAATTGAGTAAGATCTTTCTTTTCATGCATGCATTTATAGCAATTTTGCATGACAGATATTAATAGAGGGTGGGAAGAGGGGCGGTGTCCTGCTAGGAAAGGGACACACACTGGGAGCGAAAGGGAGAGAAAGAGAAAAAAGTGGCCAAAAGTGATACATATGAGCACGTTTTCCCCCAAATTGTACATCATTAGTGTGTTATAGAATTTGTAGTTTGTTCGTCTTTGATGAAAAGAAATGGAGTAAGTCCAAACTCTAAACATTTTTTTTTTCTTTCAGTAACCCTTTTAACATTCTAAGACCATTGTACAACTTCCCTAATTGCCCCAGGTCAGGTACAAAGCCTTTAGAAACATGATACTTTTGGAGGCAAGAAGTTATTTAAGCAACTCTCAAGAAGCCTGTGGAAGCTCATTCAGTCCACCCCCTGTAACTACCTGTAAGCAAGCTGCTGTCTACAGCCCCAGGTGTTAATACAGCCTGCTTTTGGGCCCAGCTTCTGCCGACTCTGTATAACTTTCTCTTGTTCCAGCTGTAACACACTTCAGTTTTTCTCCTATCCTAGTTTCCTTGGGTTGTGCCCCATAATGAAAAGAATCCTCCAGTCTTATCAAACTTCTAGATTTTGTTTCCAGAAACATCTAGTGTCACTTGACATTTAATTTACCATGGAATGTTGTTTAAATGCTTCATTTTACTCAAATAAAAAAGACAAAAGTTGTAAACTCAATTCGTAGAAATGCGCTTTTAATGTTTTTATGCCCAGTCTAAATTCTTATTTAATATAAATATTGAGAAGCTTTTAGACTGCATGTAAATGAATTCTTCTGAGATTTTAATTTTAAGAGGAATGCTGACAAACCAGCAGACTTGTGGTAGAAACAAGGAATATAATGAAGAATGAAGAAATGAAAATTTTAACGATTGGCTCAAAAACTACCAATTTCCAGGAAAAAAAAATCTTTCAATTACTTAGTCTTCACAGGGCATGTGAATGAATAAATATGTATTTGAATGGATGAAAAGTTTAGCCAAGATAATGTTAACAAAATATCAAATGTGATTTAAGCTTCCTTATGCAATATATACCCATATTTACTTAAACAAATCATACCATTTATTCCATAGTCCCTTGGTCAACTGAGGGACAAACATTTATCAATTTAACTCATGACACAATTAGAGAATTTTGTCAGTCTTCCTTCTCATTATTGAGATTTTATAAGTTACTACCAACTTCACATTGGTAAATGGAACACAAGTATTTATTAAGGACTTAGAATTTTTTTTTTTTTGGGGGGGGGTGTGGTGCTGGAGGAATGACTCAGTGGCTAAAGAGCTTGCCTAGCAAGAGCTTAGGTAGGCATTAAGTACCTGAGTGTGATTCCTTAGCAGCACATCGGCTGAGTGTCACGGCCCATGCCTGTAATCCTAGCACTCCGGGGGAGGAGGTAGGAGGATTGCTACCGATGCCAGTCTGGACTCCATAGTGAGTTCAGGACCAGCTGAGGAAATAGAGCCAAGATCCGATCTCAAAAAAAAAAAAAAGTCTGCTTTGCAAAATACAAATCTGCATAAGCTTTTATGTATCCACACAATGAATATTATAAGATCATCATTTGTTAAATCTTAAATAGGTAAGACAATCTAAAAGCCAAAACATTATGTAAAAAATAGTGCTTTCTAAGTATGACTTTGTTATTTGTACATTAAGGCTCTGTTTTTGGTTCTAAATCTAAGTCAGATGTGCGATATGGGATAAATACTCACTTTTTAGCAGTAATAAGAGTATAGAAATAGAAAATCCATTATGTTAAAAAGTATTTTATCTCCTTCCAATTTTTAAGAATTACATGTGTAGATGAAATACTGAATATTTTAACATTTTATGTATTGTTGTTTTTTTTCCTTTTCTAACTTTTTTACTTGATCATCGTGGCTAATTATCACCATTCCTGGATGAAGATTTCTGCAGTCTCGTAGAATTTTCTGCCTCTTGTTTCTATTTGTATTAACTAGTATAGATAGCAAAAGTAATTTTAAAATAAGTCTCAATTTAGCAATAAGAAATTCTGGGAACGCGGGGAATAGATCAGTGGTTAAAAATGCTTCCTAGCATGCAAAAACCCTGGCGTCAATTTCCCAGCACCACAGAAAAATCTCCTGGGCATGGTAGTATATGCCTTGTAATCCCAGGACCCAGGATGCTGAGGCAAGAGAATTTCCATAAATTTTGTAAACTCTTGGCTGGCCTGGGCTACACAGTGAGGTCAACAACAGCCTGGACTACAAATCAAGATGGTCTCATTTAAAAAGTTTGGAATTTCTTGTTCTATAAAATACTAAAACTTTAATGTAAAATAATGGTAATTTTTCTCGTTCTTCAAATACTTTTATAATAAGATCACTTTCTCTTTACCTACAGTAATATTTATATTTTGCATCAATTAAATTGAAAATATTGTTACATGTAGACATTGAAAAACCTAATGCAAAACATTTTACAAAAGCCTAAGTTTAAAACGACACACACTTTTACATGTTGAGCATACTTATTTTATCCAGTTTGCAGAGCTTATTGAAAACAATAAAAATAAGTTAATATATAGCGAAATATGAGTAATAATATACCAAATATTCTAAGAGATACTCTGTGGTAGCTTGCATAGGTTTACTGCAAGCCTCTTTGAGGGGAAGATTTATTTCTTTATTATGCAGATAATGTTTTCATGTTTATATATTGAAAAGAAGCAGCCCAATCAGTTTATCAAACTTGAATCAAAAGGGAGTGGCATATTTTGCTGAGGAGTCTAGAGATATAGATGAACTATAAAGGGAGAAGATGAATGTTTTAGAACTCTTGCCTTTGAATATACTCTTTATATCTAGTACTTTATTCTATCTGCCAGCATTCAAAAATTTCAGCATAAATTTCAACTCTTGCTTATCCTACTTAAGCTATGTTAAGGGATGAAGGCTTAGCTCAGTAGTAAAGTGCATTCTTAGCATGTGTGAGATACGCAGCTTGCTACTCAAGGACTCTCTCACTCCTCTTGTTAAAAAGATCCTCCTTCAGGATGTACCAAAAACTGTGCTTTTGTTTTCCAAAGTGAAAAATTCTCATTTTTAAAAAGTTAGATGGTAATTAAATTACTCAAACCAGATTTATCTTAATCATAATTTTAAAAACATCATAAGCTTTTAACAGTTAACATTTTGAGTTTAAAGGACATTCACTCATACAAATACTATAGAGAAAGTAGTAAATCTAACATATGATACTTGGATTAATATTGATAAATCCTTTTTTATTTTGAATATTCTCAAAAAATTAGCACTTTACATGGTCATGTGTGAATCACAAGGATATAGCATCATTTAATTCCCTAAATTTTTTTCTCTGAGCATTTCAATCCTTTTGGACATAACTAGTAATTGTGAAGGACTATTCGTTTTCTTATTTGACAGTACATTTAAGGAAAAAATTACGTCAATTGATATTGCATATAGTTAATAATATGTAAATAAAAATCTAATTTTTTGCATCAAACAAAATAAAAAATTCTTTCAGAAAACTCTGTTAAAAAAGAGCAAGTAAAAAATAAATTTGCTTCATGCACCAGAAACGTTTGCAACTTCTCCTTATGAATTATGCATACAGATAGCTAATCACTGCCATTATGTTTTGCGAATCTCTGTAAATAGCATCATCATACACTGATGTTACGGGAGCAGAAATAGCAGAGTATCGAATTGGGATTCAGTGAACTCTTTTTTGTTGCACCTATCTTCAGTTTTAAACATCAAGCGGTTGTTTAAATGTTTTGCCTTTGGGAAAGGATAAATGTGTAGGGTAGATTTTATTCACAGACACACACAAAGAAATATCTGCACAGACACACATTGATACATACATAAAATTGTGCATTCCTATGAAATTTAGTGTGGAATGATATAATTATTATCTTCTTTAGGACAACTAAACTTTATTTTATTTTTATTTTTGCATAGTACTAATCATGGAACCCAGGGCTTTCATAGCCCCAGCCTACTTTGATTTTGAGGCCAGTTCTTGTTATGTCGCTAAACGGACCAGGTTGGGCTAAAAATTGTGAGCCTCCTACCTCAACCTCCAAGAATAACAAGATTACAAGTTTGTACCACTGGCTGGCTCAATTGTGTGAGTTTAAGAATTCATAAAAATTAATTCCTCTTGTTTTTTTTAAGATGGTGTAGAATTACTTTTTGTCTGGACTGTAGTAAGATTATTAGATATTTGTTAGCAAGAACTGCAGTAAACTGGTACTGGAAGTCACCCCAAATCCTTATGTCTTCAGTCTCCAGCTTTATATTCGAGCTTTTAACAAAATTTGCTTATGTAGTCTCCAGTCAAGGTGGGGAGATTACACCACACTCACCATTTGGATTTTGTGAGCCTTTTAACTTTTAACTTTGAAATACTTCCCACAGACTCATGTGCTCAGGGCTTGGTTCCAAGTGTAGCCGGTTTAAGTTGTGGAACCCAGAGAGGTAATTGGGTCATCAGAGTGCTGAACAAACCAATGGGCTACTTTCATAGCTGAATGGGTTTATGAGGCAGTGAGGCCGGGTTAGAGGAAGTAGGTCTCTGCTGTCTGCTTGAAGGTTACCTCTCTCTCCTCGGCTCTTCCCATTAGCTGCTTCCTAAAGGTTGTACGATAAGTAGCTTTCCTTCGTCATGTGGTGTCTATATTAACACAAGCAACTCTGGCATAAAACCTCTGAAACACTCATCCCCAAGAAACCTTTTCTTCTGTAAGTTATATTTTTATTCCAGCAACTAACAACTAAGTAGTAAACTTTTTTTTTTTTATAGAATGTTTTGGAAGCAACCTGTCACTGTCCAAACTAGTTTTAAGATAACATGCGAACTCTCACTTTAACTTACAAAAATTTGTTCTTGTTTTAATTGTGTCCTCACACAACCCTTCTAAAGGATGAAAGACTAGTAGAAAAAGTGGAATGGACCCGTTCAAGACTATTCTGTGCCTGACGAAACTTGACTAGCTTGAGACTAGAAAGACTGTCTAGGTGGTTATGACAGAACAACTAATGACAATCCCAAACACAAACCACAGGACTCGCTGCTGAAGGCGGGAAGAACAATGGGACGAGTATGACTGGCATGAGGGAGATTACTCACAATGCATCTCTTACTGTCATAAATATGTTTTAATTTAGCTGCCATATTTACCACACTTCATATACACTTCTGTATTTAAATAATTTGTGCATGAAAATTTTGTATACACAGAATCAGTCAAAGATGCAGAGAACTTTCTCAAACTCTCAGTCAGAGTGTGGTTTTTTGGTATCACCACTGTTGCTGATTCTCAATGAAGAATTGCTGATTCTTATACTTATTTCTAAGTCCTAAAAATTAGAACTACAATATATCATTGCAACAATAGAAACATGCGTTCAAGATAAGGAAATACCTCAGTAGCTCCACCAGAATATGTGTATCTAGTACCAACCAAGAGCGACAAAAGGAAGACATTTGTCTGTATGATATGATGTCTGGATTGAAAGTCTATACTGTCATGCATTGATTTATGTACACTTTTTCATTTACTTATTTTCACATGAGAACAAACACCCAAAGCTTTTGCATGACCAGAAAGCAGTTCTCTTAGGGATGAGGAGGCATTCTTTTAGATGACATTTCAAATGTTTTCTCCAATGTCATCTGCTTCAGTGGCCAAATTGTTGAGTTTTGGTTGTTATTGCTTTGCTTAGAAATCTCTAGTTTTGACTCTAAAAAATGGCATGGTTTCTTCTTCTGTGACTAATGCACGTTATTCTCATCCTTACACACTGCCTTATACACTCTCCATTAGACATTGTTATAACGCCATGTGCAACATTTTGGGAGCAATACTAACAAAGTCATCTTCATTATCATCTTGATTCAGATCACTTTAACTTTTGACCATTCATCAATAAATGAAGACTTGAACTTTCTGATTGATGTTAAAACTTTATTTAAATGCTACATTTTCCAGCTTTCTTTTGAAATCTGAAAGTATATATAATACTATCTACCTATCAATCTATGTAAATGTAAAGAATTCCACTTTTTTCTCAGTTGACATATAGAGTCCTTCAAACTCACTACCTTGTTTGTCATCATTAATGAACACAGTCATAGGCCAGAAATTGTGCCAGGCAGGAACAATTGCGTCTTCAATCACCATGTTCTGAGAGTTGAAAGCAATATATATGTCATCCTTCATGCTAACCTGTGCTTGAAAAGCATCTACTTCTATGCCTCTGTTTACCACCGTTAGCACGCTGCTGAAGAGAGTAATTTTATATGTACTTTTTTATTGGTCTGAAAACATTCAATTCACATGGCTAAGTGGTTACAGGAAATCACTTTTGGGGTAAACTACATTGCATCATATTTTTTATTGGAGTTGTCAAAAATTCATGGCTCATTTTTACGACAGATGGTGTCAGTTCATTTTTGGAAGTACTAGACTCAGTCCTATTTATGTTATTGCTATGTCATTTGACAGATGACAGTTCTAAGTTCATTTTAAATAGACTGAGTGATTTGCTTGAACACTGGAGATTAAACAACAAGTTGAAAATGCAAGACTAAACTTTATTTGCCATAGTTTATTGTTTTACTTCTATGAAAGGAAGACACACATCAAGGTTGTGGAAAGTTGAGGGCAGTTTAAGGTAGCAATGCTCTAAACGTTTGTACTATGGCGGGGTTCAGAATCCAGGGCTGATCATTGTGATCTCTGCACCCTCTGTGAGGGTGACCCGCAGAGATTGATGATGACAAAATAAAGGCTTCACTGACGTCAAACCCTCTTTGCAAAACACGTGACATTACAGAGACACTGAATGTCCATCACTCAATCATTCATGACCACCTGAAGATGCTGGGATATGTAACGAAAGTCAAGATTTGGATTCCTTGTGAATGCAAAGAAATTCATTTGACAACATGTATAAACAGCTGCAATCCTTTCATTAAATATAAGGAAAACAATCCTTTTTTGAAATGATTGATAACTGGTGATGAGATGTAGATGATTTGTAGCAATGTGATGCGCGAATGGTCTTGGACTCAACATAACGATATGCCTCAAATGTCGTCAAAAGCAGGCATTCATCAGAAGAAGTTTATGCTGTCAGTGTGGTGGGATTATAAAGGTGTCATGTTCTTCAAGCTCCCATGAAGCAACCAAAACAATCAATTCAAATATGTACTGTCAAACACTGGGTAACCTGAATGAGCCCACCATTCAGAAATGTCTAGAACTACTTAATTATCAAAGAGTTCTTCTCCATCATGACTACATGGGACTGCACACACAACTTTGATCACCCATTAAAATCACTGCTTGGAAAAGATGCGTTTTCATAGCCGCTATTGTCACTTGACCTTGCGCCATCTGACTTCCGTTTGTTTTACTCTCTTCAAAACTCCCTTTGTAGCATAATGCTCAACTGGGATGAAGCTGTGAGTCAGTACCTAGTTCTTTTCCCTGACAAAAACAGGTCGTTCTATGAATAAGGAATTATAAAACTCAATGAATGGTGATAGAAAGGTTATCATATGAAAGTGGCAATATACCATTGACTAATCTTTGCTTTTATATAAATAAGTGACTCTTGAAGAACATATAATAGAAAAATTGTGTCACGATTTTCCTGAAAACCCAATATTAGGATTGCCGCGAGAATGGGGACAGAGCAGTGGTCAAGGAAGGACAAACTCTTGCTGTAGTGATCCAGTCCAGAGTCCCTGGAGTAAGCAATAGTCACTAGTGCAAAATATAAAACAAATCAAAACAGATATTTCTGATCATCCACACTATTTTATTAGTGTAGTAATGGGTCGGTGCGAAATCCATTACAACACTAAGTTTTGCTTTTCCCATCACAATTATTTCAACTCTGGCTTCCTTAATTCATAAAGGATTGTTTCACCAACTTCAGTTAATATTTTCATGTAAAATAACACTAAAATGAAGATATGTCATCTGAATTGTAATGGATTCTGGTAACAGTTTTTTATTTGCGATGATCTCAAAAAATCTTGTCAATGATTTTTTTTTCAGTATATGATCGACAGATGCTTTATCAGGATAAATTTCTAAAAATATTGCATATCTTTACTTAAATTTTTGCTATCAGATTTTGCTATTTCAAAATTTTCTTCAATTCTCTATTCATTTTGATAGAACCTTGCTTATTTCGTGATCAGCACGTTATTTTGCATGTGTGTTCACTGCAGTTCTGAGAGAGTCAATTTTTAAATAAGCAATTGAGACCTACATTTTAAATGTTATGAAGTATTTCTTCTAATTTTCTCATTAATTTTTGCTTGTCATGTTCAGCAAAGAAACTCAACAATTTATCCTTCTGATTTTTTGAAAGTCAAATACAGTGACCATTCCAATACAGACTTGTATGTAAAATGTCTCATACTTAGGTTGCTGTCCAGTTTTATCAACAGCTTGATTTCTTATTAACAAACACACTGTCTTAATAAATACACTTTTTGAAACTCACGATTATCCATATGGACATCTCTAGAACCTTTGGACATTTTCAACAATCTCTTTTTATTATAGGATGAAAATAAGCAACAACAAAACAAAACAAAAATCACAATAAGTACTACATGTAGCTCTTGGCCTCATGTGGGGAATCCAGGGTGGCCTGTCTTTGGTTTTCAGCCTGCGCATGCCCTGTTTCACTATCTTTATGAAAATACTTTCTTGGGGAGTTCTGGGCATACATGAAAAAGATACATCGAAACGGATGTGCACTGAGCGAGTTTGCCTGTCTTTAGGGGATCCTAAGAAATCCATGTGTTGTGCACTCACTTTTAGAATGCCACTTATGGTGGGAGATCTGATATGGAACTTTCCACTGATGACAAAAAGTCATTGATAAAAAGTTTTAATTACGAAACATTCCTGAATTTGGATTTTCTATATATAGTTTCTAAACTAATTCCACAAACCCTGTATAAATATTAAAAAAATAGATGGCTTTAACTGTGCGTGTGTGTGTGTGTGTGTGTGTGTGTGTGTGTGTTTGTGCCTGTGTTAAAACAGAAAAACAGTTTAAAAGATTTTAAATCACATTCAGGCCACATTAAAAAGTTACACATACATTAAAAGCATATCAATTATTTAGCACAAAGTATTATAAAGATTAAAAATTACCAACCTTTATTAGTTATCCCAGAGTCTTAGTATAAAATTTCTGATATAAAATTAAAAAGTGAAGAAAAGCAAGTTTGAAAAACTAATCACGTTTTCTCTTAAATTTTGACACCAAGAAAATTTTCTTTCATTGGCCTCTGAATTTTCCATGCATTTGAACTCACATTTTCAAAACCCTTCATTTCTAATAGAGAAAAATTGTAGAGAGATGAGAGAAAAAATCTGAAAATAATATGACTATAAAGTCTATGCTTTTCTTTTATTCTCAAAGGCATTCTCATAACTAGTGAAAGAAATATCAAGGAACTGGTCATTTATTGTAATATTTTATTGTTAAGAGTATTGCATTATGCCTATTCAAAATCCATCAATTTAAATACATAAGAAGCAGTCTCATAATTTAATGGTAGTTTTATCATTCTCAATGTTAAAAGCATATTTAAATCACAATCCCATAAACAGTCCTATAATAAATTGTCTTAAAAAGTTTTAACTTGTGATATTATTCCAAATTCAATTTTTTCTTCAATGTATTTTGTATACCTGATATATTAGCCTATGTTCATTTATTTTAATTATTTTCTCTTACTACATAAAAACAATATTTTAAAATATTTTAATCATTACCTTTTCTTTAATGTAAGGGTACATGAGCAATAATTATAAATACCAACATGCTATACTGAAAGATGGATGAAATTCAATTTATTTCTCTGAGAATCATAGGTTCTTGTAGATCCTTGCTCTCAATGATTTAAAAGATCAAATGTAGAAAGTAAAAGCATTTAATAAAATTTCATTGTATTCCTTGTTCTATAAGAGAGATGTGTAAGCAAAAGAACATTTGAAGGAAAAAATTAATTTTAAAAGGCAAGTTATGAAGTTTCATTTTTAGACAGATTCCAAAGAATGGAACTATCACGGGTTTGCAAAGACATTCTAGATGTACATAATAAAATAAATGGATTGCTGGCGGTGTGAGGACAGCATTTGCTGAGTAATCCTTAGTGTTTAAGCGGTTAGTAAAGACATTGTTAAGCACTGATGCTAGACAGCTAGAGTGAGTTCAACCAGGCAAAATTTGAATACTTTTGTGATCCATTTACATGGAAAAAAATCTTTTGAAACTCCCTGAGCTGTAGTATATCTTTGCCAATGATTCCCATCCCAAAATCTTCAATGAAACTGCAACTTTATCAATCATGTCCCTCTAAAATTTCAATTTAAATTAAATTCAATCTCTCTTCGATAATCTCTAAACTTCTCTTTGTATTTATTTTGTCTCTACAATCTTTTCTCAAGCATGCAAGATACGCCACATGTTTTCATCTGTTACACAGAAATTTACATACTATTAAGTTTCAATAAACTAACCAAATCACGCAATCAAATCAGTTTTCAAAAGTGATCATGCAAAATTATAACACTATTATTAATTGTGATTACTATAAATAAAATGAAAATTTTATGTAGAAACATAATATGGTCATATTATGTAGATTATATAACATGGTTCATGATGGGAATTCAGTTTTTGATAATAATAACATTTTTATTACAGATTAGGACTTTAATTCTGCAAGATCCATAGAATCTCAATCCCTAAACCCTTAGAATTTGCTGCTTATAGGCCACTAATTCCTGAGCTGAATTAACTTCTCAGATCAACTTAAGACTGATGATCTTTCTTTGGGATGAGGCTCAGAAGTTTCATCAGTATTCATTACTAGAAAATTACCAGAAAAAAAAACAGGTATTTTTATTTGAAAACCCAGTGCATTCATAATTTTAAAAGCCTGAGCAAAAACAAACTTCAGAAAGAATAACTGTAAAAAGAGCAGTTCTAATAAAGACAGAATATAGAATCTGCCTTTGAAATGTTTGAAAAACCATTCCATTTTGTTTTCATTTTATCCTGTGTTAACATCAATTTTTGTATATTTATGGTATGAAGTTAATTTTTAGGAGTGGAATTCCAATTTATTTTACTGGTAGACAAGAATGGAATTGAATTACTTTCCTGGAAATGACATGCATATTGCCAACACGTAAAACATAGCTGTATAAGATATGCCAATTTACAAGTGAAATTTGACAGCATAAAAGGAAATCTAAATACATTTTATTTCACTGAGTGGTCATAACATGCAGTTTTAGAAGAAAGTAATTTTATTTATGTAAATGTGATATTTTGAATAATGGAATACAATAAGAAATTGTGAACATTGTATTGTAGCATTTTACTACCTTTTAATAGAGTGTAAAATTACAATATAGGGAGTGACTATTAACAAATAGCAAGCAAGAAAACACACAAGAAATTACTGGAAAATGGGATTCTATACCAGACATCGAATGTCACTTAAGTGAATAATAAATAATTAAGATAAGGTTTATACGATGCAGGTATATACCTTATTTGAATCAATTATTGGACATGATTTTCATAAATGCATAATTTCAGAGTGTGTGCAAAAATATACTGATTTATGTGTGTATATATATATGCACACACATTCACACACTCCACTAAAAAGTGTTCTGTATCAAGATATTTTCATTGCAATACCTGTATTGCTTTTGAAGTGTTGTATATTACATTAATAACACATTTTAATTTACAGTATTATAATAATTTCACATGTATGTTTAATTAGCTGTGTGGACCATGAAGTTGTTTTTTTAAAGATTTCTAGTAACATGTGAATATTATGTATGTGTTATGATAGTTTTACCAGCAAGTCCTAAAGAACATTTGACATATAGAATCTTTTTGTTACACACTGTCTTCCGAAGCCTGTCTCTGCAGCACAGTTTTTTAGCAGGACTTGGGATAACCCGAGACGCTTTCTTGCATTTAGTTTTCAATAATTAGAGATGTGCAGGGAACACTATATGTTGACATGAGTGTACAACTGCCTGAAATGGCCAGGCTTTGTTCCTATTCTTCTTAGGGATTGTAACCCATTGAGATCCAAAGAATGGCCAAGAACAGCTGGGTTTTACTCCTGTCTCTCCTGGAACCAAGATGTGACTTCAATATTTTACCTAGGAAGTGACAGGGTCCTTGCAGGATGTAATTGAAGAGGTGGAATTTTAGCTGTGTCTCAAAGTGGGTACACACAGTCAAGAGTCCAACTCCAGGGGAAGTGATCTGGTGGCCATTTGTCATTTACTATATATATATTTTTAAAAAGCTAAACTTTGGTCATAGTTTACATATACAGGTATGTAAGTGTGGAACTGACCTATTGGAAAAATATGGAAAAATATGTTCCTGTGCCTCCTCATTTTTTCTAGTCTGATTCACATGATTTGATATTGTTCTCTATTTTCTTACATTGACAAAGTTCCATTTCTACTTCTATTCACTTTGAATTTCTGTATTTCATATATTTCCTCTGGATCGTCAGGTTCACCTCCTCTCATGTGTTTATTCTTCACAGAGATTTCATAAGGAAATACTCCATCCCTTCTTAGAGACAGACTGGCAAAAAGTTAATGAGAAATACCATCCAACGCTGCCATCCTTTCTATCTGCGCATAGTTGTGTGCATACGAACACCTGAGTCAGCGTTTTTTAGGGTAACAATGGCTGCTTTTTTTTTTTTTTCTTTTCTCACTGAGACCCTCGTACGCACTCACACTTCCTGATGGCCTTTTCCCTTGGTCCACTTCCCCCACTTAATCCTACTCCCCTGTGAGTTCATTACAAATTTAGACATTTTCCCTGCCAGAATAAACTATCCATCTATAAATCATATGCAAATTGAAGTGATAGCTTTTTTTCTCTGCTACGGAGCCATTTTAGTACTTCTCAAGAGATTTTTTAAATAAATATAGTAGTATGCAATGAACATTCTATGCTTCTTTTAATTTCTAGTGCTGGATCTTTTCTCCTCGGAGGGAGTCTTTTTACTTCTTTGTAAGACACTTAAGTTTCACCAGAAAAAAAGAAAAAAAATGAGTGTATGGATTTTGAACTCAGTATGACTCTGCAGCAGTAATGTATTAATTGTGTTTAGAAAATTTGATTTCCAAATTTCTTTAATAGTTATATTATCACGAGTATGAGTATCACATTTAAGTTTCCAAGCAGATAAACAGGAGGTAATAGTCAATCAAAAATTTTCAAAACATAAAATGTATGAGTTCAATATTGATTTTAGTTTTGATGGCTTAGAATTTCTCTGAAGAAATAAAACAAGACAAAGAAAGACTTTAAGGACCCCTACACAAAAATTTTGTCTGCAGTTTTACAAAAGTAATGGACAATATTCATATGGGAACCTCTAAATCACTATATTTAATATATTATATACTTCCAACTTAATCAGTAATCTAAAAAGTGGCAACCAACAAAAAGTAGAGAATAACATAAAAAACAGAGGAAAAAAATTGTATTTGGATAGAATTACCCAGCTAGACATTGTGTGCGAATTCAAAGAAGCAAAATCACAATCAAATAATAAAGCAGAAGCAATACTTTTGGGAAAAATCACCAGCTATAATAAAGTACATGAGAAGAAATAGAACAAGATTAGGTTGATAGATTCAATTCTTTTTATCACCTGCATTGTTCATGCAAATGAATGTCGTTTACATATTAATGGAGAAAGCAGAAGTACAATTTGTATGATGGAATTATCAAAATCGATCTTGAAATGTGAAAATTTAACTGTTAGCATGTAATTGCGAAATTATAAACACTCTAAATAGCTAATTTGTATAGTTAAATGAAAAATGCTTCTTGTGTAAATGTCTAACCCAAATTTTAAGAATTAATTAAGATGGGATCTTTTGATGAAACAAAAAGAATCAAAATCCATAATGATTCAAACAAAATGAAATGCCACTCAAAGTGTTGTATTTGTTGTTCATATTTTAGTGCAGGGTCTTCCTGTAGGTGAGCTTTTGATGCTGTTGGAAGAACACCAATTTTCCCCCTACTAAGTATGGAAAGGCTGAGAATTGTGGGAAGTATTCATCAGATTAATTGTCACTTGTAAGTTAGAAAACACAATTAACTCCTCTTTCTATTAAAAAATGGAGAAGAGTTACACTGGACTCCATGTTGGCCCTGTCATAAAGCAGATGCTTGAATTAATTTGAAAGTAGAATATACAAGGGCATACTAAATATCAAGTCCAATGTTCTCATGGTAGAAGTTGTTCAATTATTAAAATTCCCAGTTTTTATGCTGTGTATAATCCATCCTTTTTTATTTTAAAATTGAAGTTTTTTAAAAAAGAAAGAACATTGGACAGCTCTTTGAGTTGTGAAATTTTAACAAGATGTTTTCAAAAGAAGAGACATTTCTGTACATTAATCCTTGCTTCTGCTGCAATGAAGCTTACAAAGGTCAAAGCAGATAGAGCCTTCCTGGCCCTCTGTTACCGTCATACCTGTGGAACAGCAGGGTCCTCCAAAGAAAGGGCAGGAGTGATGTTCCCTATAATGAATAGTGCTATTTTGTTGCTTGACCTTCAAGACAGCCTGAAATTTTAAGTCAAAGATCAGTGTGCAAAAGCAAATTGATGAGTGGAAGCACTGTAATCTTAGCTGATAACTCTTTAAAAGGTAACCAAAGCTATTTCTTTGCTCCCTGGATAATGGTAAACTTTTCAAAGAACTTAAAAAAAAATTATCTGGGAGAGCATAAGGAAAAGTGAACATTTTGAGCGGCCTTTTCAAGACTATAAGTCATGTTAAGAAACTGAAACGGTCTTCACAGAAGCTATTTAAAGTTCTGAATATACCAGTAAGGTGATGTGAGAGTCATGAAAAACTGTAAGTAAATGAGGGTTTGAGGACCACGGCGTAATATACGCCAAAGAGAAGCTCGGAATAAAGATAAGAGAAGTCCTTTGGAGGTCAGACCTAATCATGACCTCAATTAGTACAATGTAGATCAGAGTCAAAAGTGGTATTTCCGGACAGAAATATGAGAAAAATATGTAAGAGAAGCAAATAAAGTATATAAAAGCCTGAAAACTTTTTGAGGTTTAATTTCAAAAAATTGAAGTGGAAATAAAAAGCCACTTAAAATGTATCCCATTTTTGCATTACTTTTTTCTCTTAATTTCTGAAGACAAGTATTTTTGGCTTAATTATGACCATGGGAATATTTTTAACAGGGTAAAGGAAAACACTCATACAAAAATTTATGTGGGTTTCTCTACAACTGCACACACTCAGACACACACATACATATATAACTAAAATTATCATTTATTTTATATAAAACATACATATATGTATATATAAACATAAGCTATGTGTATGATTATATATATCAAGTGTTTTACAAAATAAATTATAATTGACTTAATTTCAATAACGATATACCACTAATTTTATGAATATTCATATTCATTTCAGGTTTCACGTTAGTTTTTCAATAATCTTGTATTTGAGCAGGAAAAAGGGATTTGAAGCTCATCCTTATAGTTGAAAGCTATCTTAGTCCACTCCTTAGTCCATTTTCTATTTTCTGAAAGCTTAAACACTAGAGTCTGAGGAGTTTAAGGAAAGAAGTTTGTTTTGTATCCCGCTTTCCCTCTACAGCAGCCTGCAGTATCTTAAAGACTCACTGATTGTTTCTGTTCCCAAGTACAGCAAGTAAAGACAAGGGACAGCAAACCGCCCTCTTCCCACTAGACAATACACAATACACCGTGTCTAATGTCCATCTTTTTTCTCCTTGTTTGGCCACATAGACTCTGCAAGAAATGCTGATTGCACTCTACTCCTCGATGTGTGTAAACTCGACCTTTCTTTTTGCATTAATCCTATCTGCTGTACATACACCATTCAAACAAATTGCCTGTATCTTTAAAAACATTAGTCCTTCATTCTAAGTTTTTGGGGTTTTTTTGGGTTTTTTTTTTGTTGTTGTTGTTGTTTTTTTTTTTTTTAACATCTGTGTCTTCTGAATCTTTGGGCTTATCTAACCCCGGACTGAAAATATTTTAAAACTCTGTGTCTCTACTGAGCAGGTACAGACATCTTTCTTTGTTACCATTCCTAAACTAATAAGTGTAAACATTGTTTGCATAACACTTATATTTTATTCGTGTTATAAGTCATTGAGAGATGACTTGAAGTACATGGGAAGATGTAGGAAGATTACAAGAAAATACTACCCCACTTTATAAAAGAGACATATGCTTCCGTGGAAATTTACTGTTCACAGGTGGCCTGGACTTGACCTCCCAGGATGACTGAGGGTCGGTTGCCTTAGCAATGACTCTTGTGATACACCCTAACCAAAGGAGTATGGGTGGAACTAGGAACATGACAGTTACCTGCCTCCTTGTATACAGCGATTTATATATCTGGATAATATGCTTATCTGCAACAGACAAAACTATTCTTACTGAAGGAAAAATTAAGATAGATTTGGATACAATTTGAAAATTTCACTTATGAAAGCCAATGGCCACATGTAAATGACAGAAATAGGCCAACCCAGTCGCCAAACGAGCTTCCAGATGTAGAAAGAATACATCTGATCATCTTGAAATGCTGTGCTCATGAATGACCCGAACTCCACTTATCTCTTAAAAGCCAGCACAGAATGACACTTATGTCCTAGAACTTCTGTATCTAAAGAAATCTGTAACTTTTTGATTTACACAGGGGCATAACTTCTTCCACTGCTCAAAAATTGGGCCAATTATTATAGTAACGTCAACGGTGTAGAAGAATTTCTTTGTGGTTTCAGATTTCTTTCTCTTTTTCTACCACATGTGTTTAAAATGTACTTTTGAAGAACTTTATCCTGTTCTGTTCTAGTGACATGTGGGTCCTGGGAATATAGAACTTGTGATCATGATAACATAATTATCACAGCTTTAGCTTTATTATCTGTACTAAATCATGTGAAAAATTTAATTTAATCCCATTAGGTTTATAAGATTTACTATAAAAACAAGGCTGTTCAAAAACAAGAATATTAATAATAAGTTTTTTGATCTGATTAGACCTAAGCTCACAAGTCATAGACATAAATTTAAAAATACTATGCCCTATACCTAGTTCTATTGCATAGCATATATTTTATAAGTAAAATAATTTGCTTTTTAAATTTTCAAGTTCTAAATTATATTCAATCCTTAATGAAATAAATTATATGCATATAAAATTTTCTTTTCTCCTATTATAACAAATAAACAATGAAAATAAATTACTATTAGTTTCTCATAAACTCACAGTTTCATTTTAGCCAGTTATATTTCTTTATTAATTTTCATCCCAGTTGTCTGTAAGTTGACATTTTTGGTTACATTTGACCCTAGAAAATTACAAGGGGCATCAAAAATGCAGTAAATGTTTAAAACAGTTATTATGTTAATAGACACATTGCCATTAATCCCCTCAAAATTTAGCCCTGGCTGTCGACACACCTGTTCCTTCACTCTTCTGACTTTGAGAAGCAATTCTGGAAGTATCTTTCCCTGAGTGTCTTTATCTGCATTGCTATGGCGGCCTTGGTGTTCTAACTTGATGCAAAATGTTGACCTTTCTTGGTCATTTTGATTTTGATTTTGGGGAAGGGCCAGAAGTGGCATAATCTAGTGATTAAAGTGGATGAGGACACATCCCAATTATTCACAAGTCTGTCTTTCCCTTGGGGGTACTCCGCAGCAACATTTGCTGTATTTTTCATTTCACCCCAGAAAGACATAAAAGGACATTTCTAGAAGTACTTCTAGGTAAGGTGGCAGATACCTGCCCAAGCTGAGCCAGGTGGCGAGTACTGTAATCCCTCCTCTTGAGGTAGGCAAGGGAAAACCATAATAAATTCAAGCCCAGCCTGGGTAACTTAGCAACACAGTGAGAACTCAGTTCAAAATGAAGTGAACAAACAAACATAAAAAAACTGGGGTATATGTCAGTGTGAAAGCCTTGAGCTTAATCTCTAGCATCACATATACACACACTCACATACATATGTACATACATGTGTACATATATACACACACAAAACAAGAATAGTGAGATAACTATCTTTGAGGAGAGGGGGAATGCTTTGAAGTTAACTAATGGCAATTTGTCTTTTATTATAATATATTTAAATTTAAGCATCCACTATAGCTTTTTCTTACACTTCACATTTCCCAGGAAGTACTTTTCAACCCAAATACAATTTTATTTTACATCCCAATGATGCAAACATTTACACAAAAAGTGCAGGGATCGGATAGGGGTCTCTACACTTTATTCAGAAGTTAAGCATTGTTCTCACATTCTACAGGTTGTTGCTGAAGATTGTTCTAGAGGATGTTTTTAAAATATTTTATTTGCACCACTTAACAATGCTTACAAACTTTGCACAAATTAATAGAATTTAATTTAGCTAATTAATTATATGAGCTACAGGTCCAGCATTCTATTTATAGTATTGCAGTTATTTTATTTATTATTTACATAAATGAATAAGAGTGTTTTATGTGCACTTTTGAAAATAGATAAAAAATATTCTGGAGGGATATATGACATTTGAAGGTAAGTACCTACTAAGTACTTAGGGTGCTCACAAAAAAAACAAAACTTCAATTTGGACACTGTTTAGCTCAATGTCACAATCTTAGTAAGTGGCAGTCCTAGCACTCTATAGTGCTGGGTATTTAAGCAGCAGAGATAAAGGCTTCTACATAGTGGAGCTGATGAAAAACTATTGACAGGCAAAGGGGAATAAAAATTTGCAAGTTTTAAGCCAGAGACAAATAATGATGTGTTGTGTATGTAGGATGCTTAAAACTTTAGCTTGAGCTTTCTTTGGGAATTGACCAAAGTGACAGGAAATGTCTACAAAGTACTGCAGATTAGTAGATGTTACTGTTGGAAAGCTGGAAGTTTATTGGAGTCTCTTGGGACTAGACATCATGACATGTATTCGGAATGAGTGCTCGAATGTGTAGATACCTTCAACAATTTTAGTATTGTTCTATTTAGTAAGAAGGGGTGCACTTGATATTTGTTTGTGAAATAGAGATTGTCTATTTGTCACAATTTCACCATAAATACATATAATTGAAATAATAATTTATTTGTGAGTGCATACTCATGATGGTATGATTCAGATTTGGAAATCTACACCTCTGAGAAAACCGCACACACAGGTGGGGGGTTCTACCGACACAGAGAAGAGACCTCGCTGAGTTACCTGTTGTCGCACAGTTGAGAATTAACAGTGTCACTTGTTAATCTTGCTCAGGAGTAGAAATGGCCCTCCCTTCACGAATAAGGTCTGATACCTCTGAAACCATACACCAAAATAAACCCTTTTCTCTTGTAAGTTAATGTTCTCTGACATTTGGTCACAGCAGTAGAAAATCAGTGTTGCCTTCGGCACTTAGAATAGGATGCACAATATGAATATAATGTACATTATGTCTTCCTGTTACTATTGCGTATTTTGCTTTAGACTTTATGCTCTAAATGGAGATTTCTATCATTAAATTAATAAAAGCGAATGCATTCTTTAAAAAATGAAGATCTTATAAAGCATAATATTTATGTGAGCTTATCCTTCTGAGGTGTATGACACTTGGGAGCAACATTTACTGTGTGTCTGTGTGTAAGGGGTGTGTGTGTGTGTGTGTGTGTGTGTGTGTGTGTGTGTATACACACATATATACAATCACATTTCATGAAGATGCAAAGGAAGACTCAAGAAATGCTTCAGAAGTGGTATGAATGATGAAATGATCATGTTCAAGGCAAGGGGTAGTATTTGGAGGGAGTTAATAGTAATTGTTAGTCTATGACTGCAGTAAATTTTTAAAATTTTAAAGATTTAAAAAAGTAAAATGCAGAAAAAAAGAACTTTACTAATTTTGAAGAGCAAGCCAAAATACAGCAAGTGACATTTTTCATATGTATTAAATATATCAAACATTTTTCTAAAAAATTATACTGACTAATGAGAAATTAAATTCTGCAGAGCAGGTGTAAACATAAGATTATAAATATAATATTCATTAAAAGTAGGGTAGGTTTTGCAGTAGTAGATAGGTATTCAGTAATGTATACAGAGAACTTTTGTTATTGACTCTACCTGATGCAAATGAAAAAAAATTGCAAATTGTTAATTTATTTAATTAATTCAGATAATTACATATAAATTTGGGCAATAATTTAGGTTTTAAAAGTGGATTTGTTAGCCAAATTCTACATAACGTATTTCCATTCTTAGAAACTTAAATAAATTTTAAGATCTATTGACCTACATGTACTTTTAAAAATTAATTAATATAGAGATTAGACTTGTCTTTATGCATTCATGTTATTTTGAAGTGCAACTGTCTGTATAACACGTTTCTGAAAGTCTTAATTTAAAATTGTCATACAATAAATATTTCTTTATAATTTATTGTTAAAAGCTCAGATTTTAGAATGAGGAATATAGTAATATATATATTTAAGTGAAATAATATAGAACAGAAAACTAAGAAAAAATTAATTTTATTATAGCTGTTGCTTGGAAAAAAGAATTTGTCACATAGATTATTTGCTGTCTAAATGACATGATTCATTGCCTACAAGTATATATCAACTGTTAATTTTATTTTTGTAAAAATGACCCAATCATTACCTCAAAGGAAATGACCTTTGTGTCTTGTTTCCTATGAGGTCTTTTTCTTATCCTTGTAGAAATATTCAGAGTGGAATGGATTTATTAACAGTAACACAATTAGAATACCCACAAATCGCTTGTTCTATATTCAAGAAACTTTCATCTCTTATCACATGCCAAAATTTCTCTTGCTCTCAATAATCCTTAAGCTGATATCTTAGCTAAGTCTACACATAGATTGACTTCTTGTTTGAATCTAATTTATAGAATTTATTACTACAAATATTTGTAACCTTAATCTTCATAAAGCACAATAACAACCTGAACGATTTTGGTAGCTATACTATTCTCCCCAATACAAGCTTTTCTTTGATATCATCTTTCTGAGTATGTCACAAGCAGGACTCAAATTCATTTTAAGGATATTTTACAGTCTTGAAACTGGAAAGTATAAGCACCAGTAATCCAGCTAATTGTTCCAAAAATGATGTGCATTTATATAAAATGATAAAATAAAAAAAGAATTTGACTAATGATCTTGATAACTGCCTCAGTTCTACCCTTGTCTGATTATCTGACCTTAAGAAAGTTCTCATAATTTCTTTAGGCCACAATATTTTAAATAACAAAGTACACAAACAGGCTTGATTATTTTCTAACTGTAACATATGAATTCTCCGTCAATGGTTTTGAGTGTGAAAGCTTGCTGTTAAGTTGTTCATAAAAACAAATCAAAAGAAATCTACCAAATCTAAGTATGGTGAACATTCTTCAAATATCAATGATGAACTAGAGTGTGTACTTGAACCTGAGCCTTTATGGGCATATTACGTTACACAGTTAGAATGTCTTCCAAATTATTTTTGTAGTAGAACTAAAATACTATTAAAATAACACCTAATTTTCTAAATATTAATAACTAAATCCCTACTATTCTAGAGATTGTATTTACAAGCATCATTTAATAACTTAGGACATTTATCTCATTTTATTAGAAAGAAATATAAGGCACCGACTTGCTCAGTGACTTTAAAATATCAAGTAGTATGCTCTCTTTTTTGCTTGTTCTAGTTTATCTGGTATACAAAACAAAATTAATGATATCAATTATGTCTAAATGTAAACACTTGTTCTCAAAATATACTTCATAAGATGTAGAATATTAAAATTTAAGGTAGTTGGTTGAAGGCTGAATTTTTTTCTTTTTTTATAATGAACTTTGGAATCCTGTCATGCCCTGTAGATGATAATTTTATTTTTAATTTTCTTTTCCTTTCTACCACCCAAAGCCTCTCTCTCTCTATCTGTCTGTCTGTCTGTCTGTCCGTCTGTCTGTCTGTCTGTCTGTCTGTCGGTTTCTGTCTTTCTCTCTCTCTCTCTCTCTCTCTCTCTCTCTCTCTTTGTTCTGCAGTTGTGAAGATGGAACCCAGGACTTTCACACTGAGCTATATCCCTGGTCCATTTGAGTTTTTGGTTTTGAGACAGTTTCACGCATTCCCTAGTTACTAGTTTTTACAAGCTAGACTTGAATTCACGAATTTACTGTCTTCTTCACCCAGGGTGCTTGGATTACAGGCTCGTATTTCCTGGCCTAGCAACAAAAAAATTATTCAATAAGAACCAAATAATCTCTGTGTTTCTTTCTGAGTAAGTATCCATTTCAATTTAAATAATACAATGAGTACCATTAAAGCCTCCAGGTGAAATGGGAGTTGATTTTCTTTTCATTTCATTTCTTTTCTTTTTTGTTTTTGTTCATTTTGAGTAAAGTACATTGGGGAATTGAATTTGCATTCATGTAGGTATAATGGACATACCAATTAAAAACAGTGATACACAGAAATAAATGAACTATACATGTGCTGTCACTGGCATTTTAGTAGGTATGCAGCTCAGTAGCCCCAATTGCATCTCTATGGGTGAACTGAGTCAACACAACTCATCAGATAGATGCACAAAGGTGATTTTGGGGATTATTTGAAAATTAAAGACTTGACAGAATTATTTTGAGATAATTTCTGCAGTATGGGCAAACACAAATATACTTTAGAAAACTTTTCTCTAACACTATATAAAACACAATTACAATTTTCATCTTTAGGTACAGAGTATATATTTATTAAAATGAAGAATATGTTTTTGAAAACTAAGTTTTCTTATCTTTTTAATGATAAACCATCATGAAAAATAAACAAAATTGTCATTATTAGAAATTTAACATATATGAACAGAGAAATGTTACCCAATTTTGTGTCATAAAATTATTCATATTATAAATGCTTCTTTAGTATACAGACACAGATTTAGTTGTAAAACTAAATATGTAAAGGACTTTTTGTAAAATGTTCTTCATCTAGAAGACTTTAGGTGACTATCTTGATGGAAGTTAGTACATGGATTAAGTTCAGAAAGGAGTCATTAACCCTGCTCAAGTGGGTTTACGTAGTCAGTAGACTTTGGAAGCAAATGCCACTAATTCCACCTAAATTTGTCCACATTATTTTCACTCCAAAGAGACTGGATGTAAAACAGAAGATACACATGGCAGAGGCTGGAAGGAAAACCTTCCATTACATGGAATAACCTACAACTCTAAGATGCTTAATTTGGAGGTTCAACATTGTGTTAAAACACTCAGCATTCTTTATCCTTTTCAATGTTAAGAACGATTCACTTAGATTAAGTCTGGAATAAGAAGCTTCCACTTCCCATGTGGCAACCTCACAGATTACATAATACAGTTCCCAGTGAAACACGTAAAACTGATGACAACTATTAAACAACCATTATGTATTGTGTTCCTCAAAATTGCTACCAGACCAATAGGTATAGAAACTGTGATGTATGTGCCCAGTAGAGTCCTCGGCAAAGGCAGGTATACTGGAGACTTTTGTAGATAAATGGATGCTACTTGGGACACTCATGCTTAGCAAACTAAGCCAACTCAGAGGGTAAAATGAGGCATGGTTTCTCTAATACAAGAAATACAGAATAGAGGCATTTTATAAAACCAAATGTGTGTGATAGTGGGGGTGAGGGTAAGGGGGTGTGAGGTAAGGAACCAAAGGGCCAATTAGGAGCAAGGGAAGTTTGCAATGTGGTCATGATATATGTGTGCACAAAATCCTCATGTTCAATGTAACTGTTGTACATCAGACATATATAATATATATGCCAATAATAATTTATCCATATATATGCATATATACATGCTTATAAATATTGAGAAAAACTCCATTATAATGAATATTGTGTTCCCACCCCAAACATAATAACAGCGTGAGTTGTGTATGTTATTAGGTAGATGCAATCATTTGACAATATCTGTATTTGCATTAGCCGTATGTACTTCAAAAGTTTATATTGCACATTATAAAGATATGCAATTTTATTTTTAAACTAGGAAAGAATAATAAAATCTTATTATTATCAAAGGGCACAAATCAAGTATTTATTCAAGAAAATCTACTAAAATCTATAGCTATATTCATACTCTGTGCTATGTGAGTCATGATCTGTTTATTTCCTCCTACCTACCTCCAGCTTAGCTCAGTGAAAATGATACCAACACAATGATACTTTGAAATTTAAAATGCTCACTCATGACAGTAACAATTTGAGATGAAAAGTATCATCTTACTCCAGATTAATACCTTGGAAATCTTGCTCAAAGGGAGAAGCCATTCACTAGTAGGAAGGAGAACATTCAGAACTTTTCCAAAGACATTGACTTTATTTGAAGCACAAGAAAGGTTAAGGTAAACCTAAAAATGTTTCTGAAAATTTCTCCATGCCTGGTTATAATTAGATAAGCAAATGGAAAAGATGCTTGCTAAGTCTACTCTGTCATAGTAATCTTGGGACTGCTGTATTTTTAATCTGACCAAAAATAGTCCACGTGCTATGTCAATCACCCTGTGCAATTCACACTTTCACCTGTGTCTCCCAGGTCCGTCTGCTTTGTACAATAGGCAAAGGAAGTTCCAAAAATAAATGAAGTAGGAATAAGGACGAGTGTCTCAGTTGAAGACGTCTTTTCAGTTTCCTCCTCAGCGGTACATAATTTTCACTGTGGAGATCTTCCACCTACTTATTAGGTAATTCCTAGGTCTTTTATTTTTGAAGCTTTAATGAATAGAATTCTTTCCCTGGTTTCTTTTCAGTGAGTTCATTAGTAGGGTTCGCTTAATACCATAACTTTGGATTATCTCACTATCTTTTTAATTAACATGAAAATGATTCTTTTTATTTAAAGTCTTCATGTGGTAAGGTTAAGAAAATGTTTCCTAACTTTTACCTTTAAATAAATGTGTTCCATTTTAAAATAAAAGGTAGAAAATTATAAATTATAAAAAAAATGGGATCTATTCTAGAGGCTTTCGTGAGTGGAATGTCAAGGAAATTGTGAAGTAGCAAAATTTGAGGAAAAAAAATAGGTATGTAGAACATAAACAGTAGCTAGCTTGGTACATCGACAAGAGAAAATATTGACAATTATGCTTGGTAGTCTGTGTAGCCAAGCTATGATTCAAGTATAATCTTTAAAATGTACAAATCCAGAGGATTGAATGAATGATACAGCAGTTAAGGCACTTGCCTTGCAAGCATGAGGCCCTGAGTTTGATTCTCAACCACATAAAACTAGGCATGGTGATGCAAGCCTGTAATCGTGGCACTCCAGAGACCAAAGCAGGAGAATTGCCATGAGTCCAAGGCCACCCTGGGCACCATAGTTAGTTCAGGACCAGCCTTGGCTACAGACCAAGACCCTGTCTCATAAATAAATAAATAAGTAAATAAATAAATAAAATATATGAATCTAAATTTGGCTTTCATTCACCATATAATGTATCAGATATTTAAAATAAGAAAAAAACCATTATAACAATATCATGATTTGATTTAGATTTTCAGATATTAAAAATGCATAATTAGCATTCTCTATAACCAACTATGCCTATCTTTGGAAGGCTTACAATTATGTCTTTTACTGAGTAGTCAGTAACATATGTTTTATATCATTATACATATATCATTAAAAAATCTTATTTCATAATAAATGCTATTGAATATATGTCTGAAATGGTTATAAATGTTTATAGAAATTAAATCAATGAATTAATAGAAAATTCTTCAACAAACATGTCGACCTTAATTTAATTAAGTAACACCTGAACTGTGGCTGAACTATGAAATGGTACACAGTGTGACACAGAATTTTTAATGTAAAGGTTAATGACTTAATTAGCCATATTAAATGTTTAATTCAAATAAATGCTCAACCAGCTGACTGTGAAGTTAAGCAATTTTTATCCCCTTTCCTTCCTGCTTTAAGAACCTTTCAAACTAATGTTCATAAATGGGATAGCCCATAATATTGAGGTGGGGAAGCATGAATTTCAATTTGCTCTGGGTATCACACCATTAAAAATAAATATGAAAAGATGAAATACAATGTGTTGCTAGATAAATTTAGGATTTTGGGAATGATAATTTAAGCTCAAGTAGGAGTTCAAAGTCAATGGTCTATTACTTTTCTTTCACTAATTTAATTAGGACTGCTTTTGTTTCTTTTCTTTTCCTTTTTTTTCCATTTGTGGATTGCAAAGCAATTGAATATAAAAGAAATCAAAGATCTCAAACAAGTTAATTTTCCAATTAATATATACTCCCACAAATGAATGTCTCCACCCCAATATAATGTTACATCTGGTCTTGCAAAGGAAAAAAAGTCTCATAAATATGGGAACATGCCAATTCTCTCTCCTCTGTCTGTCTGTCTGTCTGTCTCTCTCTCTCTCTCTCTCTCTCTCTCTCGCACTCAAATTGCTTTTCTTTTGCACAACTACTAAGTGGTCTCTCCTCATAATCCTGCCTCCCTATAAATTCTTTTTTTTTCCTTTTTTTCCTCATCTTATTGATATGTATAAATGCAAAATTTAAGGTTTACATCGAACTTGAGCATTTTGTGCACACACACACACACACACACACACACACACACACACACACATATATATATATATATATTGTCAAGGTGACAAGGACTTTCCCACTCTTGTCCCTCCCCCTATCCACCCCTCCCTCCCTCCCTGCCCTACCCCCCTGTTGTTTCATTTTGTTTTTCATTTTAAGTTTCATGAGATAGTTGTGGTCTGGATTTCTTATATCAGAGAGACTATTCAATGTTTCACCTTCTGCTTCTGACTCACTTCACTAAACATGATGTTCTCAAGTTTCTTCCATTTGCCCGCAAAAGCCTCCAAGCTGTTGGACTTTATAGATGCATAGTATTCCTTTGTATAAAAATATCACAGTTTTTGTATCCATTGGTCTGTTGACCAGCATCTCAGATAGGGAACTCATAACTAGAATATACAGGGAGCTGAAGAAAAGTAAGTCAATTAAAATAAAGGTTCATATTGAAAAAATGGTCAAATGAAACAGAGACAGTTCACTCACGAAGAAGTAAGTACAAATGGTCAATAGATACATGAAAAGATGTTCAACATCTCTAGCCATAAGAGAAATGTAAATCAAAACTACGCTAAGATACCATCTCACTCCAGAGACAACGGCCTATATCGACAAGTCAAATAGTTATCAGTGCTGGTGAGGCTGTGGGGAGAAAGGAACCCTCCTGCACTGCTGGTGGGAATGTAAATTCGTGCATCTGCTTTGGAAAGCAGTATGGAGAGCTCTCAAGAGACTAGAAATAAATATACCCTTCGATCCAGCTACAGCCCTCCTGGGAATATATCCAAAAGAAACCAGAACACATAGCAGAGATATACGTATACCCATGTTCACAGCAGCACAACTAACAATATGGAAGTCGTCAAATTGTTTTTTACTCTAAAAATATTTACAGTTTTCTTTTCAACATAAGATTAGGGGAAAGCATCATTTAAGTGATTGTATTTAATTTTTAGAATAGTTTTTAGAATAATAATATATTACTCATATTATTTGCAAGCAAGAAAGGGGCATATACTTGGAATGTACCCCGTTATTATATATAGTCTAAATTAATGCTTTGCTTATAAGAGGAAACCTGATAGCAATGTTCACAAGCTTTGTAAAATACTTTTAACTGGCTACACAATATAGCACCTCCTTATCGCTTTATGATTATTTTCATGTCTTGATTCATTTTTGTCATTTGAGCTTTTGAGTTCTCAGCCATATCTTTCTCTTCATAACTGTCACAGCCATGATTTTTCTACTGGAATGCATCCATATTAATTAGCTCTGTCTGCATCGGCCCTGTGTGTTTCTTTTATCTACAAACCCTTCTTACATTTCTGGCTTAGAAACAATTTGCGCATCAGCATTAAACACATCATCCATGATGCTCCACTCAAAAACAAAATTGCAGGATTATTCAAGAAAACATGTACTTGACTTCTTTTCAGAACTGTCTTCAATTATTTCTCATTCAAAAGAGAAAATTGAAGTCACATTTCTGTTGCTGTAACATGGAAGCAGAATTTCACAGAGCTGCTAGACTTGAGTCAATCGCAGTTACTTCAACAAATTGATATGAATGATTTTGAAACAGAGGTACAAGTACAGACATCAATTAAGAACTGAGAGTTAAATTCACTCTATAAGGTAATGAAATGTGAATTTCATAACTTCAGTGCTGCTGAAGACAAGGCATAAGGAAATTCATTCTATAGCAACTAAATTTTTTTTTGCCTTGAAAACAACCCATCTTTGTGTGATAATCAGGAAATTGCACCATTTTTAATTTAATTTCATAACCCCACTGATATAAATTTAGGATGGGCATACTTTCTTTTAGAAAATGTCACTATTTAAAGGTCTATCCATAATTTTTGTTTTAATGCAACTTCAAATACATATACAATAATCAATAAATAAACACATTCATGAATTACTTTCCCTCAAAATGACTTTTATTATATGCATTGCTAATTCTGATGGTTGGCACAGTACGTAACAAGAAATATCATATAGACTGCATGTTTTAAAATTTGTGTGTGCTTTATAATTCTATAAGAATTTTGTCATTAATCATTACAGTTGTGTTTATCTTCCAAAATTTTATAATTTTAATCTCTTCTGCCCAGCTAGGATAATTATAATTTTTCCTTTTCATGCTTTTCTGCATCTGCTACATTTTTAATGCTCTGTTGTCAGAAGTGTTGCTGGTGAAGATCTTTTCCCACTCCGTGGGTGGTCTCTTCACTTTGCTTATCGCTTCTTTGCTGTGTAAGAGCTTTTTAGTTTAATATTGTCCCACTTGCTGCCTCTTGCTGAGATTCCCGGTGCAGTTGGTGATCTGCTCAGAAATTCCTTTCCTATCCCCATGCCTTCTGTTTTATCTTCTAATTATGTTCAGTGTTTCTATTTTTCCCCCCACTATTTTTATTAATATACAGATGTAATACATGGTATTTACAATGAATCTGGGTGTTTTGTACAACTACGTATCACAACAACTTCACAATCCCTTTCCATTTTCTACCCTCCCACGCACTCCCTGTCCCTTACCTCGGCTCCGGCTATCACTTCGTATGGTTCCAAAGAATGTCTGTGTTCTGGGTTTTCCAAGTCCGAGAAACCATACAGTGTTTAAAATATTAATCCACCGTGCCTAAGTCATTTCACTTAAGTCACCACTCTACCTCAGCTTCCTATTCCTCTAACGGGCTCACAGTAGTTAGATCTTGTTATCTCTTCTCTGAATCCAAGCAATCCCTTCATTGGGATGTTCACCAAAAGTTTTTTTTTTCCATATTTTCCTACATCTTTGTTGTTATTCTTAAACCTGGCCTTACCCACCAGTTCACACTAGAAAATAACTATAGGATATAGTTCAAAAGACTAGTTAATTTGGGAAAGAGAAAAATAAGTAGATACATAAAATTCAGTTGCCTTAGCTGAATACTGGAAGGTGCATATTTGTACATTCACAAGGTTAAATTTACATCAATCAGTTTCCTTAGGATAAACTTTCATTAGTGACCTGATAAGCGAATTGCTACAACAATACAAAGTTAACACTATATCACATTGCTACATTAAATGAAGTCAAATCTATACCACATAAATATACTTTAAGTGACAGACATGAAGGCAAATTTAGTTATTTCAGAATTCCTTAACTTTCATATCTTATTTCCTCATATTTCACTAATTACCAACATACTTTTTTCTCAGCTCATTCTCCTCTAGCTGTGGTTGCTTCTTCTCTGGGGTCATTGGTGTCGCTGGTCTCCCTTTCACTTTCCAGGTTTCCTTTAAGTATTTTCTGCAATATTGGTTCAGTGGCTGCAAATTCCTTTAAGCTGTCTCTGTCATGGAAAGTTTTAAGTTCTCCCTTTAAATTAAAAGATACTTTTGCTGGATATAGCAGTCTTGGTTGGCATTTATGTTCTTTTAGTGCTTGGATGACACTGCTCCAATATCTCCTAGCTTTTAGAGTTTGGATTGAAAAATCTGCTGTTATCATGATGGGCTTATCTTTGTAGGCCACCTTCTGTTTTTCTCTTACGGCTTTTAGCATTTTCTCTTTGTGTTGGGTTGCTAGAATTTTAATTATGATGTGTCGTGATGAGGATCTCTTCTGATCAAAGTTGTTTGGTGTTCTATATGCCTGCAAATGTTCCATGTTCATTTCTTTTCTTAAATTTGGGAAAATTTCTTCCATTATTTCATTTAAAATGTCCTTTAAACCTTTTGTTTTGTCCTCAGTCTTGTCCTCGATTCCCGTAATTCTGAGGTTGTTTCTCCTTGAATCGTCTATCAGCTGTTGCAATGACTCACTTTCTTTATTTACTTTGTGTTCTTCATGGCCTGTATGTTGCAGCTTAGTCACTTTATTTTCTAGGTCTGACATTCTAATCTGAAATTGTTTAAAGTGGTTGCTTATTATTACCTGCATGATTTTCATTTCCTGAATATCTTCATTTAATTTTTCTATACCTCTGCTGTGTTTTTCTCTATTTTCTTCTTTTGTCTTCATTATCTTCTGGTATATTTCTTCTCTGGTCTCCTCTAGCTGCTATTCAAGGCTTGCTTTTTGCTTATCCATGTATTGGTGTAGCTCTTGTGCTGTCTGTTTTATTTCTTGCTTTAATTCCTGCTTTAATTCATTGAATTTCTGGGCCCAGAAATTGCCATCATTTTTGCCATATTCATCTTTATTTACCCTGACTTCATCTCCTGGGGTTTCAGGTCTTTTTGTAGGAGATTTGTAACCATGCTTCCCCATTTCTTCTTTGGTCTCCTCTAATTTCTTTTCAAGGCTTGCTTTTTGCTTAGCTAAGTGTTGTTGTAGCTGTTGCTCTGTCTGTTTTATTTCCTGTTTTGCTTCCTGGTTTGCTTCCTGCTTTAATAATTCCTGCTTTAATTCCTGCTTTATTTCACTGGCTATCTGGGCCCAGAAGTCACCATCACTCTTGCCCAGCTGTTTTTTGAGTTCTGCAATTTTGGCACCCCTTGTACCATCCCCTGGGGAGTCAGATCTTTTCATAAATGGTTTGTTACCATGTTTCCTCATGGTTCTGCTACCTCTGACTGTCTCTGGTGCACAGGGAAGAAAATGGTTCCTGCTGACGTCACTGCCTGTGATGGCTGTTGAGCACCATTTCTGATCTGGGTTCCTGGGGCCTTTTCTAGGGGGGAGCCCTTCCTGTGTTTATAGTACACACACCTGCAGGTTTGTACTTCCATGGCTGGGGCCGCCCGCTGCCAATAATTCCCACTTATCCGGGTCCGCGCTTACCTTGGGCTGAGGTTCTGGCCTCTGGACCTTGCTTGTGATCTGTGGATGCCGGCAGCTTGGAGCCTCACTGAGTCGGCTGTTTTCCTCCTCATCTGATGTGACTTCAGGATTTCAGACCTGCCTGCAGCCTCCTCTCCCATTGTGTGCTCTGTTCTCCCCCAGCTCCGCTCTGTCCGACTTTCAGGTCCCAGCCTGCTTTCCCCTGTCTGCCGCTGCCTGCGGTTTGGAGCCGGCTGTGGCTGCTTCCTTAACCTTGGGGATTTTTTTCCCCCCAGGTTTCGATAGTCCTTCAGTGTTTCTGGCCTCTTGCTGGTCGCCTTTCAGTTTTGGGGGATGCTCCTCTCTTTCCTAGCTACACCAAGCACTCTTTTTCTAACTTTCTTCTTGACTTTTTAAGTGAGTTGATGAGGAGACATTGTGCAGTGTTGTTACTCCGTCGCCATCTTGACCAGAAGCCCTCAGTGTTTCTATTTTGATGCCCCAGTTCTTTGATCCCTTTTGATCTGGTTTTAGTGCGTGTTGACAGATATGAGTCTAATTTCAATTTCCTGTATATGGAAATCCATTTTTTCCACAAGAATTCCAACACCCATCTAACATAAAGACTGAAGAATACATATTATCATGGAAACAATGATATTTGCCTAAAAATTAAGAAACAAAGTTTACATTTTGTCATAGTGCAGTTCTTCCTGCAGCTTTGTGCCTTTTAAAGACATAACTTGATCTCAGTAAAACTAGTAATTTGCAACATATAAGCTTTTAAACAGAAAAAGAAAAAAAATAACAATATTAGCGCTATTCCGATTAGCCACATCTCACGTTATTAACAATAGTTTTTAACTAAAGAAGTGAAATTCATTTTTAAAATGCTATTTCATTCCCAATCATAATAAATATAAGAAATATATGACTCTGTTTTACTGTAACCAAACAGAAGTGTCTAATAATGTGCAATTCGTATGATCCTGCGATATCACTTTCCCCCTAACCATCTGTGTGATTTTGATTTGAAATTATAACATATGTGATTAATGCCATTACAATATTTCATTTAGTATGCATTTAATTTTGTTAGCTGCTAATTCTCTCATTTTTCTGTTTTTAGATATAAGGTAAAATTTGCAAACAATTCGTTATAATTGAAAAAGTATAGGTGTATGAAACCACTTTTATTCAAATATAAAACATTTAATAAAGACTGGGAAATAAAATATACAGTAGAAAACCTGGAAGGATATTCACCAATTTTTTCTATGATTTATATTTTCCCGATGAGAGTAGTAGAACTTGGGTAGAAATAGACATAATATTTCATATGTTTTGTAAGTCAACTTTGGTAAGTATTTTTGGTATTGTTTGGGTGACATGTCAGCACTCATATTGCATTGGTGAACACCAAGAAAATGAAGGAAGCAGGGTTTCCCCATAGCTTCATAATTTTCCATGGAGGGCAGGGGTATATATTTAATTTTCTGTTAGCAAGGATCAGTGAGAGGCTCCTTCCAAAATATTGTGTGAAGCAATGAGTGGCAGAAAATCTCAGAAGCCACTTGTATTTTTAGAAGACAAGGTATATTCCAATTTATTCTCTTCATTTTATTTTAGTGACACACACTACTTTCAAAAACATGGGTGTATGCATACATACACACACAAGAGTTTATGTGAACTATCTAATGCAGTAATTACATATTGCATATACTGATCTAGAACTAGAACTCTCCCTAATTCACCAGAGGAACTTAATATTTAACTTTAATTAGTTTTAATGATTTTAAACTTTAAAAGTCACATGCGGTTAATAGCTATGTATCAGACAGCACAGCTGCAGAACTTGGTACTGTTAAATTTGGAAGACACTAAGACTCAAAAATATAACACACTCATTGAACATTATGATCAGATTTCATTATAACAAATAACTCTAGGAATTTTTGTGCATTAAGAATTTTTAACATTGTGGCCTGTGGTAAGTAATCAACACAGCATTTGTAATAACATCAACCAGTTTATGTTGATAATTAGTCTATTGTCTAGTTCATTTTTGGTAAATAAAGTAATTGTTACCCACTAATGCATGTTGAGAGATAAATTGTTAAAAATACATTATAGCCTATAAATCTATTTTAATTCATTAGTTTACATATGCAAGGAAGTATATGAATATTTATACACAATGGATGAATGAATTAAATGTAATGAATATGTATGCATGCATGTGAATCAATGTAAATGTATGACTACATATATACATGAATGTATATGAGTATGTTTACATGCAAGTGTAAACCTGTATGCCTAAAGATGTACATGTTTCAAGATGTTTTCAAGTACATAGACATACATGACTTGAAGAGGGAACATCCAAGCATGGACCCAAGCATGGAAGGAATGATGGGTACATTCTAGTAAATTCTTCAAACTTACTTTTGCAAGTTATCTGCCCTTTAAGAATATCTTCTTTGAGGTCGCGTGTTCCTAGAATTTGATGGTCACTTTAGTTGGTTATTAGAACATAGGGATACACTCACTATTTTATGACTGAGAATATGAAATTACTGTATGAATAGATCTAGAGGTCATACATAGAATGAGATACGGAAATGTAGAGAAAGTCTTCCACTGAAAATTTATAGATTTTACAGATTGTTTGGCATGTAACCTGACAATTATCAAAAACAAAAGTATAGTTTAAAATAGATGATAATTGGTAACAAACAGATCAATGCTAAGGCTTTTCTCTTCATAAGTTAATCAACTTTTTATAACTAAATTTAATAATAAACTATATAAATTTTGAAATATTTATGCTTATTTTTCACAGTTAGCTTATCTTTCATTTTTGTTCTTAAAAATACATGCTTTTTATTCTGAAGACATAAATCTTTACTAGCACATTTTTCTCCTTTATTTCTAAACAAGTTTTTTTTTGGCTACAAATGATGTTACCTGTAAGCTGGAAATGCAAAATATGAAATATAAACCAAAGTGATACCTACTGAAAATATTATGTATCAGTTAAGTATGGCTCAAAAGCAAGTGAGACACCAAGAGAAAAAAAACCCATATTTCCTTATAACTCGAAAAAACAGAAGATGTGTCCCAATTCTGGTAGCTATGTTGAATTGATGGAGAATTCACAATCTAAGTTCCATGTACAAGAAGCCCTATGAACAGTGACTAAACTTGTGGAATGAGGTTGTAGAAAACACTGTCCTCAATATAGCACTAAAATATTTCAGACACCTCAAAGAAGTACTCAAGTGAAAACATTAATATGTGTGTTAAATGAGCAAAAGAAGTTGCTCAGGCTTTTGCAGTCACACGTATTGACTAGCACCTTTCCCTATCAGAGGGAAGGCAGGCTTTTCCTAGCCTGTTGTGCCTAAGAAGCACCCCGGGTTGAAACACAATTAATGTCCTATTAAACATATGGCTGGCTTAAATTGCACAGTTCTTTACTTTGAATGGAAAGGACTGAAGGATTTGTCTCCTTTCGTGCCATATTGTATTATGGTCAAGGGACTTCTTTAGAAAAATAAGTAAGGTTTAAGCCTGTTATCACTGGGTTTATTGAAACAAATTCAGCCTTAGCTTCAGGCAAAAGTCTATAGAAATCAGTTTGATAAACCTAATTACCACTTTTTATAACACTTTTGGGCTACTTTGAAATAGAGTCCAAACAAGGTATAGTGAACGGTTGACTTTCCCCAAAGGCACTGGAACATTGATCTAATTGAACTTTTTCCAAACAAAGAGCAGTCTCAATTTTTCTGTCTCCTAAACAACAGAGAAATGAGGAATCCAAGCATATCCTGAAAGTCCTTCGTTTAATTTCTTAGAAGCATCAACTTTCTTCCGTTAGCGCTGCAACACCATTAGCTTTAATGTTTGGTGGGTTTGTGGGACACCTTTTTTTTTTTTTTGCTTCATCTTGTTAAATCGCATAATATGTCCGTACATAAAGTGTCTGGTTTGCAAGGATATTCCCAAAGCTCTTACTCAAATGCATTGCTGTGTAAACCATTTCTTCTGGTCAAGTTTGCCAGCGGTTCACATGCATAAAAACCATATCAGAAATTATTCAGCGTTGCCAACTTCTTATTAGCTCTATTAATTTCATGTTGGCTTGGATTAAATTAAATTGTATAACAATTTTTATATTTTTGAGTGTTATTTTGACATGGCAATTTTTTATTTTTATAGAACTGTTTTTAATGTTTGTCATAGAGTCACTACATTTCTAAGTCTATATAAAGTAACTAAGTGCCAAGTATTCATATTCCTTGATTTATAATCTCTGATAAAATTATCTGTTGTTTGGCTAATATGGTTCCTTTTCAATTTATTATAATAATCATGGCTGCTATGTATATTTTTGTACATATATTTTGCATTTGAACAAAGTTTCTGTGAAGCTTATTCATCATCATTGTGAAATGCTTTATACAGTGTTTATAGCTTATATGGTTCTAATTTTACAGAATAATGCAGAATTTTTTTATAGATCGCTTATATCCATTGCACATGGCCTACAATGTACTTTGACAATGATTTCCAGAACTTGGAGACTTCTGGGCTGATATCACAAGACTCAACAGCTTTAAACAGTGACCCTAATGTGTAAGCCTTAGGGAAAGATAAATATTCTACCGAACCCACTTTCCGCTCGTCTACGGTTATGAAACTTCTGCTCTGAGATGAATTCACGGTGAAGCCAGCCAGCAGCGAAGGCCTAAGGTCTCACCCATGTTGCTTATTTCATGCGGGTGCAGTAAATTTGAGAGACAGAGAGAGATGAGAGAGAACAGAGATTGCTAAATATAAAATAGGGCATTCAGGTTTAAAAATGCCATGGAGACAACAGATGTGGTTTCTTCAACAAAGAAGTGACCGCAAGCAAATAGACTGTAGCAAATATATATATATATATATATATATATATATATATATATATATATATATATATATATATATGTTGGGAATTTATTGCTAAGAAAAAGGAAAAGCCTGAACCACAGAATTGAAAGTGATCCAGGAGCACAGGCCGGAAAGACACTGAAACGCCCACCTGACAGCTGATTTGTGGGTTCCATTTCTGATAAATCTGGAGGATTCTTAGGTGCTGTATTTTCACATACTGTGGGTCTTCTTTTATTTAACTTCCCATAATCTATCTATCTATCTATCTATCTATCTATCTATCTATCTATCTATAGACCATGACTATACAATACTAATCAAATTAATCTTTGACACCTTATCAAGCATTCATACCTATTGGCTCTTTTTGTCTTTAAATTTGGGCTTAATTTTCGTTTGTCAATCAAATCAAACTTCTAGTCTCTTGCATGTCCAGTTTGTTGAATCTGCTCAAAATTTTTAGTCTCAGGACTTTATTACTCTGTGAGTGTGAAATGCTATCTATATAATTTATAAATACTCCATATTACTCTGAAATCATTTTTCTTGATCAATTTTTGATTTCTTCTTTTATATTTTATATTTTATATAATACCTCATAGTTCACATTTAATAAGTGCGGTATTTTAAATATCTGTTGGGTAAAAGTGAGGATTGACATTTTTCTTTAGTCTCCTGAGTAATGACAAGTTATTTGAATTCATCACGATCCTGCCTTTTGCTTTTGCTTCGTCACTTACTTAACCTTCCAGCTGTTTACTAGGGACCCTCCATCCTATTTTGTATAGTTTTGCATATTTAGTTTTATTTTTTATATTAAACATATCAACTCGAGAAGCTCCTACTGTTTTAAGCAATGCCTGTTGCTATTGGTGTATTCCTTACCTGCAGTTTAGTGTGAATGATCTTTAGAGTATCCAGTTCCCAACACTGCTACCAACAATAAATTTTTATCTATAATCCTACTATAAGTCAAAAATAGTCAAAGTACTGACACCCTCTCTCAAAATCTAAAGGAAAAATGGCCTGGGCATGAGACTCCACGTGAAGGACCTCAGCTAAGCCTTCAGTAACACAAAAAGGAAAACAAACAACTAGACAAGAACAACAAACACACTCACATGCACACATATATACATCTGCATTGTTTGTGATAAAGAGAGATGGGAGTTATGTTTATTAAGTGTATGGATTTTCTTTGGAGAGTCTATATACAGTAAATATAAAGAATGGGTCAATGGTTCTGAAGAAAATAATAAAGAAACTACAAAACAGTTGAAATCATTATTTTCCTTCAAAAGGTTAGTGTACTCACTTATATTTTGTAGTTATGTAGTTGTGAGTTTGTAAGATAAATATTAGTAAATCATTTACTCAAAACTTCTTTTTTTCATATGTTTTCATTTTGGTTGTTTACTTTTATAGATTTAGTGTATTAAAGATATTTTCTCATACTATTTTAAGATATTATTTTATTGTGCTGAAATTTAAACAAGTGTTCTTTTGATGATTAAATACCAAAGTTCATGCTATGGCTCAATATTTTGAAAAAGATGTAAAAAATTCTTAAATTTACCACTTTTGATTGTGTTTTGTTTATTATCACTGCAGTCCTACACTCATCAATACTATTACAGTTAAGGTCTTTGTGTTTGGCAGAAATTTACTTGTATTTTTTTCTTCCTTTTAGAACAAGCATTGTACTTAATAAGTGTCTTTGTTCACCAATTCTAAATGCACCCAATTTGTTGTCTCTTAGCAACAGACAAGAGAGTCTACCAGTTGCTCAATTTCAGAGGAATAGAAAAACTGCTTATCATCCAAAGAAAGAGTGCTTTAAGGTATCTTTCTATTAGATTAAGGATTAAAACCTATTTCTGAACAAAAAATTTGAAAATAAATTCCAAGCAATGCTAAAAATTAAGATGTAAGATATTGGCTGTGCTGGCTAAATAACAATTTTAAGAGAAATGTAAATAATTTTTAAGGAAATGTTTCTGATCCCTACAGGTCCCCAAATTTTCCTGATCCCTTTAAGATAAAATAAAAATATAAACACCTTTAAGTAGAAATATACTAGACTGTTCAAGAGTGCAATCTTTAAGGTCTGAAAATTAGTTATTTATGATGGCATTTCCACAAGATTGTTAAATCTTTTGAATGAAAACTTAGTGGGAATAAGGGGGGAGTTCTGAGTTGGGGCCTTTGTTGGAAGCTTTCAGTCACTGTAACAAAGTTTCACAAATTCATTGCGTTGAAAGACCAGTAACCAATTATTCATGATTCTGAGGCCTGAGTCTTTGTATTGGAAAGAATCTTTGAGAGGGGAGTGTATAGAGAAACAGAGGGAAGGGGGGGGGGGGGGGGGGGGGGGGGGGGCTGGAGAGAGAGGTAGAGACTGAGAGGTAGAGAGAGAGTGGGGGGAGAGAGAAGCATATCTGTAGTAGGTTCTGTCTTCCTGCTTTTGTTCCAGCCCAGCCTTCAGACTGCCAGATGGTGACCTCATTAAGGCAGAGTGTCCTTTATATGTTTGCTGTTACATGTGCCAATTGCCTCTGTCTGTTAATATGCCCACGAACACACTCAGAAGTGAGTTTTAATAATTTTGTAGATATTTCTCTACTCATTCAAGTTGGCAATCATTATTGACCATTAATTGTAGTCTGTACCCAATTGCCTTAACTGGAGAGATGCTTTGCAATTCAAGAGGAACCATTTTTCTATTTCTTTTTTCCCCATTTTATTGATTCTGTGGGTAAAAGTCCCATTAACCTAGGTAATTGTAGATTTGTTCAGTTTATGGCCAAACATCACCGTGTGGCTTTTGCTTTGCACTCATAAAGAGGATATTTTTGCTGATGTAGAATTCAATTTCATGGTGGGCATAAAAGAAAACAAATACAATGACTTCAATTCTTAGGAACTGCAACCTTAAGAAAAAGTAGGACCCAAGAGTGGGAGAATGGGGTCATTACCTGTGGGCAGGAGAGAGCTTTAAAAAAAAAAAAAGTCTGTCTCCCTGATTTATGAGTCTTATGCACATTCATATGGGCAGATGCATTCCTGAACGTGCCAGTGGGCACCCTATTTCAAGAAGGAATGATGGAGGAAGGAACGCTTCCAAATATATCTGTCTGTGTTGTAAAGTGAGAGAAGGGTCCTCTTCTATGCCGTCCATCAGTATGTTTGCTAGCATAAACACCTGTCTGTGTTCCCTTTAATTCCAGAGACCTCAGTAATAGAAAAAAAAAAAAAAAGATGCCCTGGCACCTCAGGGCCTTCCAAATCTAATTATCTTTTAGAAGTCCTGTTCTCACAAGCCTGTAGAAATTCAAAGATGACAGAAAGTCATCAGCTTGGATTCTGACTCTTCCTAGGTTCTGCCTCTAAGGGCCTGGATGTCTAAATGGCCTACCCGTGAAGAAAGATAATCTTCTATTTTCAATATCAATTTAATCACGTATTAACTAATTTTACTTTTAAGGTTTTATTTGTCAGTTCTAGACATTTGGTATGGTCATAGGTAGAGGGCCCCTTACTCAGCCTACGACAGCTGTGTTCTCTGTCTACCTTGGATTTCTCTTCTCTACGTTGGAATCCATCCTCACAGAATCTTCTGCTTTCTTAATAATATGCTCCTTTCTGATTTTAGCTTTCATAATTTTTGAAAACATTGCATATGGACATTTGCACTTTGAATTTTTGTGTGCTATTAGCATAGATGCTGTATGACTTTTAATATTTTGCATATAAAAACATGAGAATATTAAGGCATAGGGAAGAGTCTCTTTAAAATAATGTGGCATTTATATGTTGGATAATTTCAAAGGTGAGAAAAATGTTGATTGTGATGTATGTAGAGCTCTAAGATCCAGTAGAACACATGCAATTAAACTTGAGCATGAGATTAAAAACTGTATGCTTTCTAGCACAGGTGTAGTATAAGTATGTCTCAATCTAGTGTCCAAATGTTTTGTTCTTACCTGAAAGTTAAATTCAACAGTTGGTCCTTTTTCTTTGTTGTTTTTTGGGTTCCATTTGTCATTCACAGACTGACTCAGGGTTGGATGTATGACTAGGATGAATATGATTAGTGATGATAGAGATGATGTCAGGTTACATCATGCAGAAACTAGTAAGTCAACATCAGTTTTGCATATATTCTACACGATTCTCAGTCAGTGGAAGTGTTGAAATATCCATGTGATACCCAGGATTTTATTGATGTTCCCAGATGATCACTCTGGTGTCTTGGTAGAGTACGGACCAGACAAGGACATCTTGAATTCAAGGCGAGAGTATAATCAGGTCTCTTGTCAATTGTGGTGAAAGAGAATAGTGCCCTGAATTTGGAAGATGAGAAAAGGAAAGCAAAGCTCTGAAGTCAATTGGAGCCAGGTGGTATTTATTAGGGCATAATTGAGTAGTGGGGTTCAGGTAGGGTGAGCAGAAGTTTGAGAAGTGCTTCACAAACCTGAGTATTTAAACAATGAGCAGGGATTTCCTTCTATAAAAACAACTCCAGTGAAATAGTAAGTTTCTAATAAGAAACTAAAAATAAGATTGAATAAGACTTTTGTATCCATAACGTTATTATGTGGAGAAGAGGCTAGAGTATGGCATACTTCAGTGAGAAGATTCTATTTTTCTTCCATTACAGAGATGCTTGGGAATATATTGTGTTTTCCTGGCTCAAAAACAGATGTCTATAAACCAGCTGTTCAAATTTTCACACCATTTTGCAATAAAAGTTCAACATTTGCCTCGTTTTCATTAACATTTTCTTTCCTTAAACAGATTTTATCAGTAAAATGTTCTATTAAATTTTCCTTTTAGAGCAGTATGTTTTGCAAGAAGAGCTCAACAATTTTTAAAGTATTGAGTATTGATACTCATGAATAATGTGATTTAAGCAAAAGAAATGATTAGCTTATCCTAGAGTTAATGCAGCCTCTGATGGATTTCTCTTTTAGTTTTCACTTTTCAGCCATCTCTGAATGTAATTTCTTGCTGTTCTACCTGCTGTCACTAATTTGTACGGCAAATCTCTTTTCTCCACCAAAGCTAGCCCCACTACACGAGCAACCCAACCTGTGATGCTGCTAAATCGAGCATAGTTAATCACCAAGAACAACGCCTTTGATTTGCCTTCTTTCCGCAGTAATCTCCCTCTAGTCATTTTATAAATGCCTCCCTTTAAATTGCTTGAACATAAAATTCATAGCATTAACTTCAATAATCATTAATGTACAGGAAACAATTTAGTTCTGCAAATAGGACAACGTATTTCAAAGATTTGGTAATATTCTGATAGATATTTGCAAAAGAATGATTAGGAAGACAAAATTCACACAAAAGATGCTTCTATTTCTATTCCACAAAAGATGAATGATTTTAATATATTTCTAAAACCATTATATATTTAGTCATTTGCTGATTAATGTAATATTGAAAAGATAAAATCACATAATGATATTATATTAGATGTAACTTAAAATTAATGGATAATAAAACTAACAATAATGCCTCTAGCATTCATTAATTCCCTAGAAACACAATTTAAATAATTTCGAAATGCAAGAAATTTAGATGACCAAGTATAGTTGATTTTTTTGTTGTTAAACAATGTCTTTCCTCAATAACATGTACTGCATATTTTTAGGGTATTTTATTAAGGCAGATGGTTCTAATAGGAGTTAAAACTTTTTAAATTCATTATTGTTTTCAAAGGCGTATCATTTTCACCCTTGGCAGATATTTGTTATTGTTTCATTAATGTTATTTTCTGCTATTTTTTCTCATTTAATGTATAGTAAAACAAAACTCATCTTAATGAGTTTAATAATAAAATAATGACATTTCATTATAATTTTACCATGTTTTATAAATAATTATGAGAATGATAAATTTGTAAAATTTTAATAAACCGTATTTTTTCCAAGGGTACTGTTTTCCAGAGACTTTCTTTTGTAAGGATCTTATTTTATCAGTTATTAATTAATATTAATTGTTTAAATGATGAGTATTTTGGATGATAATTACCATTTTGTTGAAAATATTTCACAACTCTTCTCTCTGACTTCCATTTTTTAAAAACTGAAAAGATTTTGACCAGTTTGTCACAGCTACAAATTTCTATTTTTTTTTCAAATTTTCTAACATCTCTTTGTAACTAATATCTATAACTTTCATAGATTATGCATTCATCCTCAATTCAAAAGTGGACTAATTATTAGTTTTCTGTTGTTTTTCTTCCTCAGTGGTCTGACATTTTATATTAATTAATTTTTGGTTTCTACAGTTTCTTTTTTGCAGGAAAATAATGAACAATAAATTAATTTTTCATTAAATAATTTTATCTTTAACTGATATGGTTTGAAATATTCAAGCCAATGTTATCAAAAATTGTGTTTATTGTTAGAATTTTGGTTACAATTATTTAATATAAAGAAAGCTACAAATGCATCTGATTCCTTAGTTTACTGCTACTTAAATACATTACATTCTCATTTCACAAGACTGCAAAATCTCAAAGATCACAGATTATAAAGATTAATAGCACCCTTGATTTTAAAATGATTATAGATTAAATGAGTATATTTATTCTGATATTTATATAACCATCCAGGAGAAAAGTTAAGAGCTACCATTTCTTTTAGATATTTTTCAATTTTACTATATCATATGATCATCATCAAGAATTCACTTATTTTATCAGCTTTTGTTTTTATACTTTGTTATTTATATTGAGTTCTCAAACAAATATTACATGAAACTATGATATGGAAGGTTACATTTCATTTGATCAAAACCTCCTCTATGACTTTCAGAATCTACTTAATCTTTACAACTGGGTAGATTTTATTCTTCTTGTTTTTTACCTAATAAAAGGCTCAGAAAAATTAACACATTAGATAGAAAATAATAAGTTCATGGTTTCAATCCAGATCCTTACTGTGGGTTTCTTTATCAATAGTATCTAGTATAAAAAACTATTAGTTATCACTTGATTATCAAAATAGTAGCAATACAGTTGCATAGCTAACAAAGAGTACTCACTATTTTAAACCCTTAAAATTATTGACAATTCTTAGCTATAATAGAATTGTAAAATGTAGCTTCAGATTTTCAGATTCATAGTTTTCTTTCATAAAGTGAATTATTACAAATGTATTTTTATTATTTTTCTCTGTTAAAAGTTGCTTCAACTGACACTAACAACATTGGCAAATAGGCAAATTTAGCCTCCTGACAATAATTGCATATCACTCAATAATATACCCATGTCCAGAAATATCTTCCAAACAGAATGATCTATCACCATCAAATAATTCGTGAAGTTAGACCTGGTTGCTTAGCCCTTTAATCCAAGAATTTTGGGAGATTGAAACAGGAGAATTATTAAAATCAAGCCCAGCGTGAGCTATTTAGCCAAATAGAAGCACCCTTTCTCAGATCAACAATAAGAATAGGACAGAGATACAGTCCAGAGCGAAGGCCCTGTGTGCCATACCCACTACCACAGGAAACACAACAAAGCGAAATAAAAACTCACCAACGATTTTAAGTTTAATTTCAGTTTTTTTTTTGAGTAAATTAAACACATACTCTAGTGTATTAGCTAATATAAAATAAAATACTGAAACATCAATTCATTTGAATGCACAATATTTAAAACTGTTCTATGAATTAGTGTTGAATTGCTGAGTGTGAAACAGATCAATTAAGTAAAAGTTATCTTCTTCAGTAAATATCAAATGTGAATGTAAAGACAAGGATACTTTAGAAGTCTTCTTATAAGATAGGCGCTTATCAATAGCATTAATGAACTCATTAACAAACTGTGTTCTCTGTAATCCATCAATTTCCTCATAGCAACAATGTAGAAATAAATCAATACAAATACTTTCAGATAGATGTGCAGCACAGCCTCACAGAGAACTCTAACCTCAGAATGTCATTCTATAAGTATTTAAACATCAGCCAAGACACAGAAAGCATCAAGTGGTTTTCAACTTGCAAAGTTTAAGAAAGATTTTTATGTTCTATAGTTTTGCTTTTATCTAACTCTAGTATGCGTTTTTGGAATATAACAGTCTGTTAAGTGGTATTACAAAAGGCAATAATTTAAATGTGCATTATGTTGGCTAGTTAAATGACAGACCTGATTTGAACAAGAGGTGAAATATTTGTAAATAACAGAGTTTAGAGTTGAGTTTCTGATCTAATATTTATATTAGTGTATATAATTTTGGGTTTCAAAATTTAAAACCTTTTACAAAATTTTCCACTAAACACTGTGATTTTTATGGCTCAATATTCCCCCAAGGGAGTGATTTATAAGTTATATATAGGCTTAGAATGAATTCAAATTGAAATCTTCTTTTCATAATGTAGAAGCATTTTTAGTTCAAAAACTTTTTTGATCTGATATTCTAGGAATAAAAACTGGTGTGTAAATCTCACACTTAATTTCTAGACTAGCAAACTTAATTGTCATTTGGTGAAATTATTGGTCTTCTAAGCATGAATTAGAGAAAGACTGATTTATATCAGATTCCACTAAGATTCAGAGGTGATTTCATTTGAATTCATGACTACAATAGCGGGCTTTGTATTTAATCCAAAATTGATTCAAAACCAAAGAATAATACTCTTTAAAGTAAACCAAAATAGAAACCATAGATTGTTAAGATGACATGTTCATAATGTTTAATAATTTATAATTTTCTACATGTGTCCACATGATATTTTAGTATAGTAATATTAATTTGTATGATACTGAAGAAATTGTGATTAGCTCAAAAAGACTACATCACATATTAAACAAGCTCTCCTATTCAAGATAATAAGTATTTTTCGTTTTATTCTTTACAGTTTAACAAAATAGGCAGCTATGTAACAATTTCTATTTCATTGAGACAGCAGTGAACTAATTAGACATTAGTTGAACAAGTGTAAAAAGTCATATATTTTACAAAAGATTATGCCAATGGTCTAATTCTTGGCCTACTCATTTAATTTTGTTGCATTATAAAGAGACAATGCGAACTGGAAATTTTTGACCTATTCTTTCCCAGAATATATTTTGTCCATATGTCTAATAAATATAATATAGTCAAAACACATATGTGACAGTGTAAAATTGCACACATGTATTATCGTCTTGTAAGAAAATAGAATTGAGGAATGGTAGCTCAGCAGTTAAAGTTCTTGCCTAGTAAGCACAAGGCCCTGGGTTTGATTCCTAAGAGACACATGAGCTGGACTGGATGTAGGAGACAGCCATGAGTTCCAGGCCAGCCTGGGCTACAGTTAGTGATCAGCCTTGAATACAGAGTAATACCCTGTCTTGAATAAATAAATAAATAAATAAATAAATAAATAAATAAAGATAATAATAGAATCGAAGTAATGGTAACACAAGATGTACTTTGGATTATTAAAATTTATAGAATTAACCAAAGTTAAAGGTCAATATTTAAAATTTGAAAACCAAAAGAGTTGCTAGTAGGTATTAGTTATATAAATATTTTTAAAGTTTAATTTGTAAGGCATTATTGCAAAATTCATAAAATTGCTTTTATTTCAATGTTAAAATTAATATAGTTTCTATGTATCTCAATTTGCATTTTTAAAAATAGACAATATTAGTACTATTTTACTTGTAGTGTCATGACAACTACTTCATTAAAGAAAAACACAAAGAAAATTACAGTGAGAAATTGGAAAGTATTTAGGTGACTCCTAATATGTAATATAATTTGAGAATTATGTAAAATAGTTATATAAACAGAAGTCATCATTTTTCAATATTTAGAAAGAATATAATACCTTTTCCTTCGTATTTTTTGCATTTAAGATTATTTTATTTCTCTTAATGTTTAAAATTCTCACACAAACTATTTCACATGTATTTCAAATGAACTCTTTTCTAATGCTATTAAAACATAATCTTTTTAGTCAAAGTAATCTAAACTTTTCTGACAATTAATCTAACAAGTATGGATAGGGCTAACATACTCCAAATTTGTGAATTTAGGCTAGGTTTTAAGCATGGTTTTCACTACATTCTCATGGTCTCAAAGTCAGAGTTAACAACAGATTTTTAATTTTCAGTCAAAATATGCAGAGTCTGGAAGTTATTATTCTTATCTCCAAAACAAAAGTGATCAAAACCCAGAAATCATGATTTTTTAAGTCAATCAGAAAATTGAACACAGAGCATGAACTTCTGAGCTACCAGCAGGTAAAAACTACAGCTCATTCTGGAACAGAAACAGCTTAGACTTCCATCAGGTAGTAATACTAATTGCCTAATTACAGTGGAGTAGGGTGGGCAAGTTGGAGCTATAAATACTCCCGGAAGACAGGATTTAGGGAAAACGCTGCACTTCGCAGCTTTCTTTCCAGGAGCAGCATCACATTCTAACTGTGCAAATTGGAATGGAAACTCCTGCTGCTTCTAGCAAGCGAAAGGGGAAAGGAAACATTTTGAAATAGCATCAGAGAACTCCGCTGTGAACCAACGTCTGTCCTTGAGAGAAATCACTCGACCAGAACCTAACCAAGTGAGGGAATGGAAACTCCCATGTCCATCTTTTTTGTGGCCTTTCCGCATTACTTAAGAGGAAAAAATTAATATAGATGTATGAAGCATTTATGAAGGTCACAGGCAAGTTTTCTCAAAGCCTTAGACCTGACATGATCACAGGTGGCTTCCTCGGCTTCCGCATGTTATTATCTTATCATGCAGAAGCCTGTATAGTACCTTGTTATTGTAGTTGAAAAAAAAAAATCTCACAGGACTCAGACTATGAAGAAAAGTAACTTCTAAAGAAGCCCAAGACAGTGGGGACAAGCCAAGCAGGCATTTTCACCGAAGGCACTAGTAGCTACGTGAGAGTAAGCAGAACAGAAGTTCCATTAAAAATAAAATCATACAAACCAACCCTCCATACCTCAGTTGCTAACACTACAACTATTGATTTAGGAAATTCCTCAGAAAGTTAAAATGTAATACGAGGAGATATTTGTTGCAAGGTATATGTGCATGTGTTAATTATTGAACTAAATTAATAAGTGTATAAATAAGTGAATGTAAATAGGACATTTTATAAGTGCAATATTCACTGTTATTTATTATTTGCCAATAAAATGCACTATTTATGGAAACATCAACATTTATGATCAACTCATATGTTTCATGTAGTTTACATTTTTCTGAACATTTTTACCTTCGTTTTTTCTCTCTCTTTCTCTTTCTCTTGCATTACTGTGCCTCTCCTTCTTTTTTCACATATTTTTAAATAATTGCACACCAAGAATCCATGTCTTGCAAACTCTACCCTTTTGGTTTTGAGTGCAACATCTTAGATTAAAATTATTGATGTTTTTATAGAAAGGTAGCTTAGTTTGTCTAGCTGTTTGAGGGAAAATATAATCACATTTAAAAAATAAATATTTTTCATCTGGAAGTAAAAATTATCAACAACTCTAGTTAGAACAATTTTTAGAATATTTAGTCATAAATTTATGGACTAGATCCTATTAAGAAAAAACTTTTTTGAACTTGTTCTGGATCATCATTTTTTACTATAAAAACTTAGAGAATGTTATAAGCTACAAAAGTCAGCATTCTAGCATCTTCAGCAAATTACCTTAAATTAGTTACATATATTAAGCATAAAGCATATCCATAATTTATTTATGGCAGATGACATATTTCTACTTGTTCACGTCAATGAAATACACAGGAAATGGGGAAATGAATTAGTTATGAATCCCTGCCTGTTGAGGGTATGGTAATGCTGAGTTATTGATTTTTTCTGATGTTTTTAAGTTCTACATATTATGTCCTTTAATTCCAGTTTGATCTTGTTATTACATGATTTCCTATGCATACCTACACAATTAGATGGTCTGGTTTCTTAGACTCTTTGCAAATATTTTGAACACCTACTCCAATATTTACATAAAGGAACAGTGTACTTGCTCTTAAACGAAAGATTCTGATTCATGGAAACTAGGATCTTCAGATCATTATGAGTCCTCAGTCAGCTGGGAACGTTAGAGAAAAGATAATGCCAAAACATCTTATGATGCTATTGATTTTATCTTTGCTGACGTTCTTTTTGTGAAAATATGTGATGCATTTCACACTAACTCTTCCTCTGAGAATGAATTTATAATCTTGATAAAATACATATATAAAAAGTATGAATGGGAGCCACAAAGAGATAAAAATTTGGCATGTTGAAAACTTGGATCAGGGAAAAATACACAGCTGCACTCAAAAATGCTACAACCCATTTCCCCTTTGACATAATGCTGATTCAGAAAGGGACATCAAAGGACTCTGAGACTTCATCTTTCTCCAATTGGAGCAGCTGTTTTAAGGGACACCAAAGTAAAAAATTCTGATGAGGATGTGGGGCAAATAGAAGCACTTTCCATGGTTTTCCAAGTTAAGTAATAAGCCATTACTCACTATGCATTTCTTCTATAGCATATAATTGTATGACTCAAGGTATATATCATTCATAAACTGACTTCCAGTCCTGGTATTAGTTTATTAAAATATTTCATTGGGTAAGAGATTTAAGTGTTCTAAACATACATTTTCTAATACATTGAAAATTATATATACTTATTTTCGAAAGAAGATAGATGAAAAAATTAGATGATTCATATTATACATACCCCATTGGAAGTGTCAACAATCAAATCCTGTATTATGATAGTATTTTTATGTTTTCACTATGAACTTACATTTATTTGTCTCTTTCTCTAACATAGTAAAAGGGTTCTGTGCTCTTGCAGAGAAAGTTTAGAGCCTATGCAAAGCACTGTGCTTGAGAAAATATTTGTGTATGCTGTTTATCTTTGAATTGTATGTTTTTAAAAACACTAAACTAGATAGATAATAGTTTCAATTTAATGGCACAAAGTATTTTTTTCTATTTTCAAATTTTTAACAGTCTACTATATGTTTATTTTGGAAACTAGGTTCTTTTATAATTTTTCTCCTCTTTAAGATAGAATGTCTCTGTAACATAACAAATGTTGCACTATTGTTATGATTTGAGTGAAGATGGTCCCCCAGAAGGTTCATGTTTGGAGGATTATTGGATCATATGATTAATCCATCAATTTGTGGTGCTGGTAAGAGTTGGGATGGAGAAAGGACAGAGTATAGGGTCATAACTTAGCAGGGCACAGCTCTGCTGCTATTTTCATCCGCTGTCCTCTCTGCTTCCTGTGCACAGGAGATGAACAAATTTTCTCCAGCTAAGTTATCTTTAGTAATGCACAACTCTGCAATGAAATCTCTACTCATTTTTCTGGGGATAGGCAGGTATGAAATAGACAAAATATGTAATGTGATTTTATATTATATATTTTATAGAGCACAATATTTAAGGTTTTGGCATATGATATAATCTACATAATGCCAAATGCTATGAAAAAGAAAGGTAGAATAAGAAAACGGGTGCAAATAGACTTATGAGGGACATGACTGCCATTGAAAAGAAAGGGATATGATAATGGGTGAGCTGTAGAGTGGACAAGAAGTGTTCACAATTTAAGTGATTGCCTTATATATGTGATAAAAGAAATGCAAATCAAGAGCTCTTCTGAGAGTTTGGCTTGAGCACCTTGATACAAAGTGTTGCAATTTAATAAGACGGAGATAATTAATAGGAGAATTGAGAAAACCTGAAGTCAAGAACTTTTTTTTATTTTTTTGAAACTTGTTAAACCTCTGGAAATACTAAAATATTAGCATAAAAGTCACATGAGGTATTCAGTAAATCAAATATTATTCTCTTTATTCCTAATATAGCTTAAAACTATTACTAGATTAACAAGTCAAAAACCCAACTTTATGAGAGAAATGCAAATTATTTCAATATTTAAGAAGAACAGAAGGGTAGAAGAGTTTTAAACTATCCTCATGTATACATATTCACATCTCTTGCCAAGAGTGGTTTGACATCCAGATGCTTGAGAAGAAAAAAGAAAAAGAAAGAATAAAAGCAAGTCCTCAAGCATGCTAGACATCTAAAGATGTAGCAATAAGAGCCCATCTTTAGCTTTCAAACTATTTTCATTACAAAGACTCATTCATACCGTTCAAACACAGATGTCTCTTCAATTACAACTTCTCTCTACTGTATTTAACATAGTTATATTTTTTTCTGCCCGAATTCAATTCTTTGCTATGTCTCTGATTTACATGTTAACAAGATCATTCTGGCAGTTTTGCTGGAGCATAGATTGAATTTAAAGTGTGAATTCAAAAATTCACACGTGAGGCTGCTGGCGTGGCTAAAGTCAATGATCATCTGCAGATGTAGCGAGATTCAGTGCGGTTGGAGACCATTTGGACCTGGGCAATGAGGAGCGGATGATCCGTAGGAAGACTCATATTTTTGACTCTAAATAAAAGTGTAGAAGCTGGAAGAATACCACAGCAGTAAAGCGTTTGCCTAGCAAGCCCTGCGTGCTCAAGTTCGATTCCCCAGCCGCACATAAGCTAGGTGTGGTGGCGCAAGCCTGCATTTTAGCACTCTGGAGGCTGAGGCAGAAGGATTGCTGTGAATTTAGGGAATTTGGACCACAGAATGAGACCTTGTCTCAAAAATAAATAAATAAATAAATAAATAAATAAATGTGTAACTTTTTCTCACTTCTACTAGTGTTAGTATAAAAAGCCCCTGGGCTAGTATATAACTCTGTGGTGTTTGGTCTTAGAACCCGCTACAGTTTGGATCTTGAGTGTCCCCAGAAAACCTCATGTAGTTGGAACTGTGTATTATCAGGTGGCAGAGCTCCGCTGGAAGGGGCGGATGTTTGGGGTTTGACCTGAAGTGATGGTTTCAACTTGTTGATGCTGGGGAAAAGGGCGCCCAGGGCAGAGCTTTTAGTTATGTGTTTTTTTGACTTGGGGACCAGGGAATGAAGAAAGGGCACCCCACCCTATGGGAGGGGCTGGGGGGCGTGGCAACCGGCAGCTCTGAACTAAGTAATGGAGGAAAAAGCACTTTGCTTTTGCTTGACTTAGCTACTGCCGGCAATGAGGTAAGCAGCTGTCCTGCCTCTGTCCCTTCCATGTACCTCTACCATTGCCCGCTGCTCCGCGATCCGACTGTGTGAAACCTTCGGAAAGTGTGAGCCAAATCAATCTTTCCTCCCGTAAACAAATAAACAACAAAAAAGGAAAAACAATCTGGAGAAGTCATTATAAACAATATATAAATAAGGAATGTGTACTTATTTACTGTGAATGAATCATGATGGAGAATAGCCTCGTGGTCATTTGTAAAAAGGGTTATCTCAATGGGCTCTAATTTGTATTAAACTTATCTTTGATTGATATATAAAAACCAAAGTTGTATTTATTTATCAGGTATCAGGTATATTTTAACTGATGCATACATTGAATTATATATATGGTTGCTTAATTTTTCATTTTATTATTAGTGATAACTCATATCAATTGCACAGATTAATGTGCTTTTTGTGACGTTTTAATATTTCCAATTTCCATATACTACACTTTGTTTGATTTCACTCCCGATCACTTGATTTTATCCTCTTATGCAAAAAATAGTTTTTCATTCTAGATTTTTTGAAATATAGCATACATGATCCCTATCTTTATGTGCCCTGCTGTGCAGAAGAACAGGGAGCGTCTCACGCCTGTCCGTCTAGGCGTAACTTGTGCTGATGGCTCCTCCTTCTCCCACCCCACTACTGTCTGCAGAGAAAATAAATCCTAGATTCTTTCCTTTTGTTTTATTTCTGTAATATTTTCTTAATTTGAAATGAGTGTATTTTATATTATTTATTTGCTCATAATTCCTGGATTTCTTTCCTTGACATATTTTCTCTGAAATTTAGTAAGTTAAAAATCTTGTTACTACGTTTTGAAGTCTAAATTTAAGCTGTAATTTATCTTACATTGAGTGTTTCTGAAAATGTTCGCATATTAATTATTAGGGTATGTCAGGGATATAGTTCTTCCTGCTGATGGTAAACAGCATCAGTCCCCACAGTGGCTAAACAAACAGGAAGTGGAGGGGCGACAGCGTGTCCTGTCACAGCTGGGACTCTCACCTGCTCTTGTCCTCGGGACTTCAGTCTCCTGATTGTCAGGCTTTCAGACTTGGAGTGAACAGAGTTATTGGCTTACTTTTGTTTTCTCTCTGCAGAAGGCAAATAACAGTAAAATTTGTTGGCCACTATGATACATAACCTGGTTCCCAAAATAAATGTATGTGTGTCTCTATGCTCGCTCTCTCTCTCTCTCTCTCTCTCTCTCTTACTCTGTCTTCTTATTCATCTTGCCCTGTATGTTCTACTGATTTTGTTTTACTGAAGAACTCTGAAAACGATAAGTACTATTTTTGTTTGGCATGGAAATTATGCTTACATGAGAAATATTCATGAATAAAAAATAATATTAATGAGTTATTTTATATTGTAAGATAATTAAAATGCATATTGGACACCATCCAGCTTTTTTTTTCTTTTACCATGAAGTATCATCAATTTACAAATACTTGAAGTGGTCTGATATATACTCAAATGAACTCATGTCCTAAGTATCCTTGTCTGGTACATGTGTTAGCATATTATTGCAAATTAGTAATATTTCATAAAATGTTAAGGTTAAATGTATATTGAAATATATGCAGGATAAATATATATTCACAAATAGATCAAATATGAATTAGTAATACATAATACATTACTTCACATATTTTAGTCTTTAAACAATTGAATATTTACCTGGATTATTTTTTCTTCATCGTTACACAATCTGCATAAATATTATTTTCATAAATATTATTTCTCTCTCCTCATGAGAGAGAGAGAAAGTAGCATTTAGTTCATGAGGAGAGTTTCTCTCTCTCATGAGGAGAGAGAGAGAGAGAAAGAGAGAGAGACTTTGCTATGGGACAAATTATCTGCCTTAAGACTCTTTTCTCTTTATTCAAATGACTCCTGCTGTCCTTTCCCTCAGCTAAGGGCAAGCCCAATTCTCAGGCATCTGGACTGTTTGTGAGGGCTCATTCCACGTGGCGTCACTACAGCAAGTCTGGCTGTGTCATCTTACCAAGACTTGTACTTCCCCAAAGTCCCACTAAGAACTAGATTCCTACATATCGTCTCTTTTCCTCCATCCCTCCTTCCATCCTTTCTTTCTTTTCTCATATTCTTCATTTTCTTTATTTCTATTGTTATAAGGCATATAGTTTGATATTTCAGAGGTCATTTCACTTTAGAGGTTATCCTATCAAAATGCACACATGGTTATATTTGTTTTCTGATTTTATGAACATTTATTGAGAACTGGGCATGGCGGTTCAGGCCTGTAAACCCGGCACTCTAAAGGATGGGGCAGCAAGATTGTCATGAATTTGAGATCCGCCTAGGAGACATAGTGAGCTCAGGACCAGCTTGAACCACTGCGTGGGCAGCAATAGTCTATAGCCTGGACTACAGACTGTGTCTCAAAAAAAAGAAGAATAAAAAAATATATATACATTTGAACAATTGTGTTGGTTGTGGAAATAGCTCATACTCTGAAGTATAATTATGAAATGTGTATAAGCCATTATTGAAACTCTATAAACAAGTTTATGCCTTCTTATAATCTGTACAGTAAATCATAATTATATGTGAACTTCACAGATAAAACATTTTATAGGTACTAAATTTTTCATGTGGATAATTGGAACCAACTCCTTGGGAGTATTTGGCTCAATTTTCATGTAAGTGTGACTGTATTGTTATTATGAAAATTTTCACAGTTAAGGTCCAGTCCAACACATTTTTTCCTATAAAAATAAGCTTAATGAGTTAATTTACTATCAGTTACATTAAATATAATTAATCTTAATAATATAATTATGAACCTTTCTTTTCAAGTAGACCTTTATATTTTTTATGCAAAACTCTTTGTGATTCTCTGTACAATATCCAAACAAGTGTCATTATGACCTAAAAGCTTTGTGCCTTTTATGTACTTTAGTTTGAAACATTTACTGCTACTATTACATTTTTGCAATTACAGTGAAGTGAGGCAGAAAATAGCAGTTCAAAAAATGTATTCTTGTAATGAAGTTGGAACCATTAGTTTCAAGGCTGGTGTTATTTTAGTAAATATTTAATCTTCTTAGCAGCATGGGTTCCTAATTGATCTTTAAGTATTATTGTTCCTGGACATTTATAATCGACTTCTAATTGCTACATTAAAGCGGTTAGAAAATAAAGTGCAATGGATGGTGGAGGCTTTTACAGTGCACTAAATCAAAAGAATATAATAAAATTTAAAATTTATTTTACTGTGAAAAATTTAAGGACAATATGCTGAATTCCACACATTCCTTCTTTCTTCTTTCTTTCTTTCTTCCTTCCTTCCTTCCTTCCTTTCTTACTTTTCTTGTTCCTTTCTTTATTTTTTCCTTTATGACACAGTGTTTCAATCTGTTGTCTAGGTTGTTCCTGAACTCATTAAGTAGCCCAATCTGGACGAGAACTCACAGCAATCCCCCTGCCTCCACCTCCTGTGTGCTGGGATTACAAGCATGCACCTAAGTGATGCTGGGGAGTCAAACTTGTGGCCTCAAGCTTTTGAGGAAAACTCTCTATTAACTGAGCTAAGAATCCTAACTCCTCTCTCTTCTTAACTTGAAGAGTTAAGCCATCATATGGGACATATATGATACATTAATTTTATGCTATTACACATGCAATAAACTTGTCATGTATTAAAAAATAACTTTGCATGAAAACTTTGGGGTAATTCCCAGGCTCTATACATCTCATGTTCAGCCTTTTCTGATATTCACTTTCTGTCATCTATCTATCTGTCTATTCTATATTTTTTCTATGTAGCTACCTCATTGCTAAAAGCAGAACTACCTTTCATTAATGTCAGGAATTCATTGAAAATATAAGCAAGCAAATCTCTATAAAATATATAAATATGAGATGCCTCGATTTCTAGCAACAGTTGCATAAACAGAGAAGGAAAACTCACCCATATACTCGAGTCACCCCAGCTCCTCCCCTATATCGCAGATGCTGCTACTTTACTGTCTTAGCTATCTTCATTTGCATTCAACTATTGTGTTACCGACATACTTAACATGTGCTACCCCAAATAGCATTTTTGAAGAGGGTTTAACTATTACCATGGGATTCTTATGTGTCTCCTAAAAGATGTAGTATGTAAATATATTTATTTATTTAGAGAATTAATTTCTCTAGAGAAAGTACGCTTTTCTTTGGACAAACACTGATCCTTTATACTCAGTAGCGAGGGACTCTTAATATATATTTTGAGAGATAAACACATTGTGGATCTGTGTACAGAGCAATCTTCTCTCTGTCTTTTCACAGAATCCTGATAGGAGATAAACTTGATAGACTTTTCTCTTTGTCCTTTGGGATTATCGGTTGCAAGAATAAGATGTTTAATACCTATGTTCCTACCAATTGTGAAATATCTATCTAAGGATACAGCAGAGAAGGAAGATATAGGAGACCATAGCCAGAGATACTATGCCCTGTTGGATGGGTTTCAGCTCTTGTGTTCACCAAAAAGTGTGAATCACTCAACTTCGTATTTCCATTATTGGAACCCATGAATGTATTTTATTCTATTTTTCATAATTTTGGAAGTATTTCATCATTTAGCATCTAGCATTTAATTATGTTACCAGGTAGTAATACATGTATTCAAAGATGATCAAAATAGGTATTATATTTTAGTTCAAAAATTACCCCAGAAAATCTCACGTTTTCAGAAGTGGGGGCTTCAGGAAAATGATTCATCTCTGTTGAAGAATATTAGAGGTTTTCTTTTTTAATTGCATGTGACCGTATTGTCATACCTGTTGTCTAATCTCCCTCCATTTCATTCGCCTCTTATTTTTTAACTTCTAATATCTCCTCTTCCGCTCTCCATTTCCATGAAATAAATTTTACCTTTCACATATGAGCAAGAACATGTAGTACTTTTGTTTGTATCTGATTTATTTCATTTCACATAATTGTCTTCAATTGAAAATATTTTATTCCTTTGTATGTCTAAATAGTTTTCCATTGCGTATATACATTATTTTTTCTTTATCTACATAGACATCCCATAATGAGGACTGGTTTGTCTCCTACTTGACTATTCATAGTAGGTGTGGGTTTCACTTTGATACATTGATTTACTGCATGCATACCATTTCATACTCAAACAGGAACACTTTGACTTCTTTTTTTCCTATTTGCATGTCCTTCTTTTCTATCTTTTGACTTTTATCTCTGAAAGTTTCACTACAATGGCAAACACATTTGGTGAAAATACATATTATTTGTCCTGTTTCTATCTAAAAGTAAACAAAATTCTGCTATTTATCTCTCAGTATAATATTGTTTATGAGTTTGTCCTATATAGCCTTTGTAATGCTGAGTACAATCCTTCTATGTATCAATTGTTGAAAGTTTTTACCATAAAAATATATCAGAGTTTGCCATATGATTTTCCTGAAATTTCTGACATATGACAGCTTGGCCTTCATATAAGCGATGTGATATAATACCGCTATGACATATGTAAGGTAAATATCTTTTGATTGCAGTGGATTGCATTTCTGTTGTATGACTGAAGTTTTCTTGCTGGTATTTTGTGATAATTTTTATTTCCATATTAATAAAAATATTGCTCTGCAGTATTCACTTGCATTGTGTTCTTTTTATGATTTTTGTTTTGAGTAGTGTTGGTTTCCTAGTTAAGTTTGGAAGAGTTCCTACTTTTTCAATTTTTGGAGATGTTTGAGAAGAATCGATGGTTTTCTCATGAAAAGTTTAGTAATACTTATCAGTAAATCTAACTCTGGTCTTTCTTTTATTGTGAAATTTTCTATTACTGATTAATTTTTTGTTTATTATTAGTATGAGTCTTTTATAATTATCTATGCCTTTGTGATTCTTTAATGGTGAACATGTATTCACCTGTAGGCTCTCCAATTCACAAGTTTAAAGTTTGTTATGCTTTTAGTGGTTAGTTTTATTATCATGATTTTTATTATACTATTTTTTGAACTGTGGTCTTATTTGGGCTTTATTTCTTAACAAATCTGGTTAAAGATTTGTTGATTTTATCATTTTATTAAAATTAATTGTTTAATTAATCTCTCATATTTTCTTTTTTGTTTCTTTTTCTGCTATAATCATTGTTTCTGCCTGTTAATTTAATTGTTCTAACTGTTCTTTTCTAGTCTGTCAGTTGAATAATTAAGTTGATTATTTGAAATCTTTCTTCTTTTTAGATATAAGCATTTATTCTATAATTTCTCTAAATATTGTTTTTGTACTATTTCATGAGTGCTGCATGTTGATATGTTGATTTAGTTAATTTTTAAAATTCTCTTTTGGTATCTTTGAGGACTGCCCTTTTGCTCAGAAACAAGTTGAGGGTTTTTTTTTTTTTTGCATTATGACAATTTCTTTAATTACTTCTACTTTGAATTCTAGTTTTATTCATTTGCAGTCGAAGAAATATGATGCACTTTTTTTCCCCTAATGCATTTTGAAGAGTGTCTTATACATTGATGAGGTGATCTGTCCTTTATAGCTACCAGGGAAAACACTGTGCGCAGTTCTGTTTAATTGGATCTATCGTATATTTTAACTTTAATGTTTTTTCTGATTTTTGTTGGAATGATATATTTATTGATGAACCTTGTATGTTCAAGTCCCCGACTATTACATAATGAATACATCTCTTCCTTAAAATCCAAGGAAACTATGCTCTATATAATCTAGCACTCCATTATTGAACACATAAAAATTTACTGTTGCTACGGCTTAGTGCTGAATTGTACTCTTGTACACTTTGTGATCTTTGTTGCCTTCTTTTTCTCTTTCTTTTCTTGAGATAGAGTATTGTTCTGCATTCAAGTCTTCCCCTGCCTAGGAACTCCCTATGTAGCCCAGAGCGACCTCTCACTCATGGCGGTTTCTCTTGCTTTACCCTCCAGAGTGCTGGGATTACAGGCATGTGCCACCAAGCCCATGCCCCAGTGCTAGGGATTTGAACTCAAGGCCTTGTGCTTTCTAGGCAAGCACTTCAACTGCTGAGCTAATCTTTCAGCCCACCCCTACCTCATTTTTTTAGTTTTTCACCTAAACTCTATTCCACTGAATAAAAATATAGTTTCATCTGTTCACTTTTAATATCCATTTGAATGATATATATTTTTTCATTATATCACTTCTAATTTATATTAGCATGTCCTTGAGTCTTAGTACTCATTCACCAAGACTAAATCTTTTGAATGGGATATTTAACATTTAGATTAAGAATTAGAGTTAAGCAAGAGCATATTTTTGTAATTTTGCATTTTTATAGTGAATTTTTTTTACCATCTTTAATACTTCATCTTGGATTTATCTTTAAAGATTGTGGGTTTTCTATATTGGACAATACGAATCAATTCTTCCATTTTTCCATATATCAGTTCTAATAGAGAGTTTCTCAACATTCCGTGTCACGAAAGAAGCAGTTAGACTCCTTCTCGCTAGGGTAGCACCTACATCAGAAGAATCGAGTTTCTCAGTTTTGATTTGGTTTTGACATGTTTTCTTCTACATTTCTGAAAGAGATCCTTGCTGGGCAGAATATTTTGGAATGGTGGGTTTTTTATTTTTATTTTGTTTTATTTTCAGGATTTTTGAATATATCATCCTATATTTCTTATTCTATTTTCTAAGAGATCTGAAGCTCATCTATGGGAATTCACTTTTTTTCTCTTTCAAAAAAAATGTTAACAGAAAATTTTCTTTGACTTTGTTTTTGATGATTTGGCAAAGAAATGCCTCTAATATGACAACTTTTGATAAAATCTGTTAAGATTCCCTTGAGTTGCTAGGGCTTGAAAGTCTACTTTTCCAAAATTTAGAAAATTTTCAGTTATATTTCATTAAATAATTTTATGCATCCTTCTTCATATAGAATGTATTTAATACAAACCTTTGTGCATATAGACTCATATGTTTGCTTCCTTTTATGTTTGAATCACTGTCTGTGTCCTTCTTCCCTTCTTTCTTTTTCCCTGTCTTTATTTCTTACACCTTTATTTCATGTGACTGAATTATTTTAAGAGACAATTATTTTAAGAGCTCAGTAATGCTTTTCTTTGCCTAGTCTAATCTTTTATGCATATTGTTAACTATATTTTGTATTTCAGTAATTGAATGTTTTAATTCCAAGATGTCTAGAGTAGTCCAGTTTTCTTGAAGCCTTTTTATGTGATGTCTACTTAGTGTTGGTGTTTGCATATCTGTTGAATAGGTTTTCTCTACCAGTATTTAGAGTGTGATGTAATAAAAGATTCCCTTCTGCAGTTGTGACATAAGGAGTCAGTCCAGTAGATCACGCTGGCTGTGGTAGCCTAGTGCTTCTGTAGCTGTAATAAGCATCAGCCATAGCTATGTAATGTCACAATGTTCCAGACATCATGAATTATGTTTTTTTTTTTTTTTCAAACCAGAAAAGAGTTCTCAGTTGATTCAGAATTGCTAGTGACTCTAGGCTTGGCATAAGAAGTTGGGTGCACATAAGTTTCCAATGGCCACGTGGAAGCAAGTCTTACCTGGAGGACTCCATGGTCCAATCATTTCCTTAAAGCCCTACCTCTGAAAATGTGAGGCATTTGAAAACTTACAACTGAAAGTAATTATTCATTACTCTTCTTATTTCTGTGATAGAATACCTGAAATCCATAATTTAAGGGAAGAAACATTTACTTTAGCTCACTATCCAGACAGTCATAGTTCATTTACAGGTGGGTTACAGGAACCAGAAAGAACTCCTCTGGCATTGCGGAAGAGAGCCAACTCAGAGAGGAAATACAAAACCGGTATATACCCTTGTAGGTCAATCCCAAGCAACCGTCCTGCCAGACAGACTCTACCTCCCAATAGCACACAGTATCAATAGGTACTTGAAGCTTCAGGGGATCACTCCAGATTCAAACCTTAGCAAGAATGGCTCAGAAACTATTTAACAGATATTGGAATTTGTACATGTGCATGAATTTTGTGAAGTATTTTTATTGCTTTTTGAAATAAAAAGGAATGATGAAAACATATAGAAGTATAATAATAGAGGGCATTTTTACTTAAGATAAATTATACATTTAACAAAACATGTTCTCCCAGAAATTAGAGCAATTTAGATTTATTTTGTGTGTTTGTGCTGGTCCTTAAGATGACATTTTAGGGTATCATCAGATTTTAAGGCTTCTAAAACACATTTATTTGTATGTCCTAACATACCTTATCACATTTTTAAGTCACTTAAGTATCACTAAAATTTAGTTATATTTTTATCATCTAATAATGATAATAATTAAAATTCACGTGACCAAATTTTTCAGAAAACAAGTGATTTGCTGGTTTACTTTTGCCCAATGTAACCTTCATAATTTACATATAGATGCAGAAAGTACTGGTAAAATATTAAATGATTACATATAGCTATCATTTTTTGCTTACCCTAGAAAGATAATTTTCATTGATTCCACTGGCGTTAGTGGTGACTAAATCATGAAGTGAAAATTGTCAGAATTTATTTGAAAACCATACATGGGTGTAAACTGGGCAATACGTGCTCACGTACTTTAATTGAGATGACACTATCTCCAAATTTGATTTTTATCTCACTTTTCTTCTCTGAAATTGGGAATAGAACTTAATTACATTTGTCAACTTTGTTTTATATTTAGACATAAGAATATATGTTAAATGTTTTCAGAAGCATAAGTGTATTATTTGAGGAAATAATACTTGGTTGTAACCTAGCAAATAATTGAATAGATTGTATTCAACCTCACATGATACTCAAATTGGAATATTAGAATGCTCTAATTACATTTTAAGCGAAAAGACTTGTGCTCAGTTTAGAGAGTCTGTGAACACGACAAATCTGAACTGATGAGGTGATCATACTCATTGACTGTTGGAGTCAAAATAAATCTAATTTTCAGTTAAATTACTTATTAAATTTGGCCAATTTTTAAAAGATAATTTATTTGCTCATTATAGTTGTGATGAGAGTTGTAACTAGAGAACAGTTTAATTATTAAAAAAAAATACATGACCAATAACTGGCTAATTAAAGTTACTGAACTCCTTGATGTTTTTCTTCATTAAGCCTGAGAGAAATTGTAGGGGCATTTCCAATTACTATAACCTACAGAAGTATACTGAAGAATTCTTCAATTTAAATTTTATTCTTTATATGTAAAGGTTTGGAATTCTTGGTGGACCCAGAGAGAGATTATATGATCTGACAATTTATTTTTCTAAATAATGAGAAAATAAGTTTGCCTATGATGTATTAATATACAAAATACTTTTAAAAGACATTTCAATATCAAAGATTCAAAGATAAAGATGATTTGTCATGATTTTCGGATAATATAAAATATAGAATATGGTAAGAATTCTTTTCTTTCATAGAAAAATAAATATTTTGATTTCTTACAATAGTTAGCAAAGAGGAAGATGTCCAAAGTGGAAAGAAAACCAAACTGTGAAATTAATCATTAATTAAAATTAATTAAAAAGTGACAAGTCAACATCTAATTGGAAAATTTTGACATAAATTTTCTGAAGAATAATTAAAAGTATGACTTCATCTGTACTGAAAAACTACAGGAAATCAAAATAAAATATTTGATTGATTCATAGTTTCATATATAGTACCCATGACCTGCCCTAAACAAGCCAGATGAATTAATAGAAGAAAACTGAATTCACTGCCATGAGGGAGAAAATTAACTCTTTTGTTCTTAGCACTATCACAAAAAAAGAAAGTCAAAGATGCAACAATTATACGACATTGCAGTCTGAATAAAGGGGCTAATGGTGGCTCTTTCAAGTCAGGGAATAATTTGGGGTTTGACAATGAACATTTTGCTGTATTACTGCTGATACCTAAGGACCAAATAAAGTGAAACTATGATATTGATGTAAATTTTGATGATATAACTATTTGATGAATATCGTATTTGTTGTAGCCTTTGATAACTTATTCTGTAAGAAATTCTTCAGGTAGATACTGAATTATTTACTGGCTAATGGTTCATGGATCTTCTGAAAATAAGCTTTGGAAACACACAACTCATATGTTGGAATAAGTGGTCTGGAGTTCTATCATGGTCACGTTCACAAAGATGGTTTTGATTAGCAAACCTGTATGTCCAGGCTCACGTTAAATACCTTTTCACTAATTAGTTGCATCTCACCACAAATTTGTGACTTATGTTTGATTCTCACCTTATTTTTTTAAGAGTAAAAAGATCAGAGGAAAGAGTTAAAGAATGTAAATATTTACTTCTAAAAATGTTAATGTGTTTATATTTAAAGGTCAAAGGGTGGAGTGAGAGAGGGAGTTCAAGAAGGGAGAAATGCAAATTTATAACTATCCTGCCTCAGATGTTTTCACATTATTTGGTGACCAATATATACTTATTTTTATTTCAAAAAATAGTATTATTTCTAAATTCACCTGAATATATGGATGAAAAGATTTTGTTATTCTACTGGTTTGTTCCATGTCTAATCAAGTGACATATAACAAAGTTTTTATGAAAAAAATATGCATAAAATGCTCAAGTTAATTGTAAACATTGTGTATCATATATACACACACACACACACACACACACACACACACACACACACATATATATATATATATATATATATATTAATAAAATATGGAAAGAGTTTTTATCCTATTAAGAAGAATAAGAGAATTTTATGAAGAGCAGAATAATTGATCAAAAGCTCTTTTAAAAGGATTTTATTGTTTTTGAAAAATAATATGAAGAATATTTAGCCTGAATATAGATTTGAAGAAAAAATTAGGGACTTTTTAAAACAGTCAAAAGTAACTAGGAAATATAGTTCAGATTTACACTACTTAAGAAAGAGCTGTCAATAACAATACTTGAGAAATATGGTGAAATTATATTTGTCTTTTAGAAAGATTAAAATAACTGTAAAACATGATACTGTGGGGTTCCCAATAAAGCTCTAGCCTTGTCTGAGTCTGCAGACATCAGCGTGGCAGTCTGCAATGAGGTGAGCATCTCTCCAGCATCTGCACATGCTTCTACCATTTTCTCATGATTGGACTGCGTGAGACCTTCTGAAGCTGTGATTTAAATAATTTTTTCTCCCTTAAGTTGTGTTTTGTCCCACAATAAGATAATATGTAAGATAGAAATTTGTACAAGGAGTGGGGTTGTTGCTGTGATTTTACTTGACCATGTGGCTTAAAAGCCTTTGAAGTTGGCTTGTGGGAGGAGCCTGAAAAGCTTTGAGGATGCTGGCCGGAGCAGCCTTGGAGGGTTCTGATCTGAGCTTGATAGGAGATTCTGGTCAGTGCTGAAAAGATCAGAATGCTGAAAAAAAGCATGGAATGGAAAGGCCAGGCTCAAGATGTTTCAGATGAGAATGAAGACTATGGACAACAGGTCTAGAAGGGATGTCTGCTACTTTCTTACCAAATGTGTGCCAGAATTATGCCTTTTTTCAAGGATTTTCCCTAAAACTGAAATTACAGGTGGTGTACTACTTAATCTAGTAGAAGAAATTTTATGACACTCCAATGTTCACACTGTCACCAGGGTACCGCTTGTAGAGTTTACACAACTGTACACTAAAAATATACAGGGGAAAGTGACAAAGAATAAGTATGTGAAAAGTTTGCCACTTTATAAGATTGGAATGGGGTGCAAAAATTGAGCCAAAAAAAGGTGGGGCAAAAGATTAGCATTGAATAAGAGCCAAGTTCTTGGAACAAAGATTATAAAAAGGATTCCTAGAGGATGTGTCTGTGCAATCAGAAAGATCTCACCATTTATCAACTAAACAGTGCAAAGGCACAGGACCTTGCTTTGAAAAGAGTATTCTAGAGTATCAAATTGTCCCGAAGATTGAAGTTTTTGCCAGAGTCAAGCTGCTTGAAGTATAGCCATCCATCCAGACACTTGGAGGCTGCTATGGTCAAAGGCAAGGAGCCATGCATCGGTATCATCCATGTGGTGCTAGCTTCACAGGCATGCATGATGCAAAGGTTATGGGGTCATGGAAGCTTCCATGCATATTTCAAAGGAAAGCCTTGGAGGCCAGGCTCTGTACCTCAGGGAGGGCGGTGAACGAATTTACAAAAAGAAGCCTAATGTGTAATGGAGAGCCTGGAAATATGGAGATACTAGAGACACTGGTCATCAGATGAGGAAGGCCACAGGCTACGAGCAGAGTCCGGCCACAGGAGAGGCGTGCAGTCTGCAGTCAGAGGCCATATTTCAGGGGCAGAGCCATTCATGGTCTTTGGCATTCACATCATGCCACGCTCTACCCCAAGTGCTGGACATGAACTTACAGGTTTTAATGCTTGCTCATTTCAGTTTAAAATTTGTTTTAGTCTGAATGCTTTCTGCCGTCCTATTTTTTTTCCTTTAGTAAAGTAAATATGTATACTGTTTTGTTGTATACTGGAATATTTAACTTTTCATTTTCATAGGAGCTCATAACTAAGCGTCTGCCTTGAGTCACAGAAGAAACTGAATTTGGGCTTTTTAGCAGTGCTGGAAATGTGAAGATTTTGGCAAGTCTTAGAGAAAGACTAAATACATTTTGTATAAAAAGTTTAACAAGAGTCTTTTGGGGACCATTGGCCGATGCTATGGATTGAATCTTAAATGCCCCCAAAGCCTCATGCATTTGGATATAGTGGGATAGCTGTGGAACTATGTATTACTGGGAGATAGGGCCTGATATTTTGGGGTGGAACTGCAGGGACTGTGTTCACTTGTGACTGAGAGTTGAAGCAGGCCAAGTTTTCAGGTGTGCTGATGTCTTGTGGGCCAGAAAGTGAGGGAAGCTCACCAACTCTTGGTGTGAGAGGTGGCCCAAGGGCAGCTTGAAGTAGCTAAACAAAGGGAAAAGAAAAATGTTACAGCTAGCTTCTACCTGGGAAAGCTCTGGCCTTGTCCAGGTCTCCAGATATTAGCTTGGCTTTTTGTTGATAATGGGGTGAGCATCTCTCCAGCCTTTACCATGTGATTCCACTGATTTTGGCTGCACCGTGTGGACTGTGTGAGACCTCCTAAAACTGTGAGCTAAATTTATCTCTCCTCCCTTAAATTGTGGGTGTTGGACATTTTGTTACAACTAGGTAAGTATCTCCAACATCTAATAAGATCACCTGAAATTCAAATACCTGATATATCAATCGGTTAGCTGCCCACATGTAGGGGTCTGTGTGAGAGAATTTTCTGGTGATGAAGGTTTTTTTGTTTAAACAAACTCTGTGTCTTGATTGAGACTGAAGTTGACTTGTTAATCACATCCAAACAGTTATTAGACTTTGAAGAGTGTTCAGGAAGTAGCTTTGGAAAATTAACATTACATTAAATCCAATCAATTTATGATAGGTGAAAGATTTTAAAAATCTAAAGATTTAAGAAATCATTGCACAAACAGAGAATAAATAATTTGAATAGGTGAGATTAACTAGAAAAAGAAATAAAAGTTCAAATTTTAGTAGCAACATATTTATGATTCAAGGCTAATGATTATGCTCAATAGAAGGTCACGAAGACCTAGTGCAATAGAACATGTGAACAGGTCAGTGGTGATGGTTAATTGTTCCTTTAAACTAAGGACACTTGATCACCTAGGTGATATTCTTTTTGGAGCAGAAAGAAAGAATCTTCAGAAAATTCTGAATGGAGACAAACCACTAGTCTCTTCTTGATATTTTTCATTTTTATAAGAGAAAATATATGAATATATAATTGCAAACAAAATATCTTCTAAAATCTAAAGATAACAGTTGCAGCAATTTATAATTAAGAAACAGAGGTCTCTATTAAAAATAAAATGAAGGAAAATGAATTTTATGCAGTTAAAATCCTCATGAAATTATTGTGGCTAGGATATAAAGAGGCACGAGGACTCTATATGATAGAACAACAGCCTTGTCAAGGACAGTGAGTTTTTATGAACACTGTGTAAATGGCACTGGTAAAAGGCTCTCACTACTCGAAGAAAAGTTACATTACAATATTACTTAATTCGGAGATAATATAAAAATTATCCCAGAAAACACTCTAGCTCCAGCTTTATTCCATTTGATTCATCCTTCTCTAAGATGGGTCTTACTTTGCCAAATGATAGAGGATTCTACAAATTCATTGTTACTATCTAAGTAACACATTCCCCAGTACTCAGTAAGTAACATTAATCATGATGTATGCAGTCGTAAGATTAAAAAATGATGTCTGGACAGTGGTAATGTTGAAAAAATTGGATACCTTATATTTTGATTAAGGTCATTTCATGTTCTTTTCAAGATTTTGTATGAACTTAAAAAAAACACACATATAGTCACTGAAATGTAGTTTCGTCTTTATGGTGATGGCTTTAATTATTTTATAATGTGGAGAAGCTTCTTGTAATCTATTAAAATTCAAGTTATTAAGAGCCACTTTTGCAGTAACAAGCTTGAGGACTGGCATATTTTGTATAAGGAGAAATTTAAATCTTGTGTTTTGTATAAAAATCAATAAATTTATGACAGTGGCATTCTGCTCTGTTCTCTAATAAAGTAATTTCTATTCTCATGAGTGGGCAGATATTGAATTGTGTGAATTTTGCGTGAAAATCCCATGAACAAGATAAATGGATCTTCCCTTCTGGACAGAGAACTCATTTAAGTCAAGTTACATGCTCCCTGTCTCTTGTGTAAATGTTCTACTTGAGCTGTAGACTTCTCTTGATTTGAGAAGACACAGTCAGTGGTACTTTTACTGTGCTTTTTCCAGTGGTCTTAAAAACATAACATTCCTGAAAGACACAGCACGTTTTCTCTGTGAAGTACCCAAGGATTTTGGTCTAAATATTGACAGGTAATTTTTCCTACTTATGTGTGTGTGTGTGTGGGGGGGGGTGCAATGTGAGATTTTGATACATATTATTGCACAGTAAAGTGACCAGAGAAAACTGTTACCATATATCTCATATGTGCACTACATAATGACCAAACATGACATTTAGGTTAGCAATCATTTCAATTACTATTTCCTTACGGAAATAAAATTCAACATTCACCCTTTTGGCTACTTCGAATTGTATGATTCAATATTGGTAACTATGATCAATCTTCTGCAGAACAGTAGAATTGCAAGTTAATTCCATTTTCATTTGAGTTTGTGCCAACTAACCTCCCTCTTTTCTAGCACTCATCCTTGCCCATTATCCGATAACTGCTCTCCTCCTCTTGTCATCCAGGACAAGAGCTTCTTTGGAATCCTCGTATATGTGAAACCATATACTGTATTTGTCTTTCTGTGTATTGTTTGCGTTATAATGGTCTTTATGTCGCCGAAAAGAATAAGATTTGATTTCATATTGTTGAATAATATTCCGTGAACATATAGATCACTCTTTATCCATTCATCTTTCGAAGGATAAATTGTTAAAGGAATAGATTTCTTTCTCTTGCCTGACTGCTCAGACTGTTAATTTCTATACTCTATGAATGCATAACGAAACTGGGAGAACTTGTGTGGCTCAGGATTTTAAAGGAAAGGTTTTCACCACTTTTTAGCTAAACATATTAGCTCTGGATTTGCAATATAAATGGTCTGCATTTGATACACGTTCCTTCCATCCATAATTTGTTGAGGATCTTTAGCACAAAGGTGTATGACTTCTTCTTATATGTATTTAAATAGATGATTTTTTAATCCTTCATTCTGTAACATGGTACATAATGCTTACTAATTTACATCATTTGATTTACGATGTACCATGCTTACACTCCTGGGGTCAGTCTCACAGGATGATGCTAAATGATCTCAATGCATAGCTTAGTTAAGTTTTCCAGCATTTTATTTTAAAAGGCCTGTGATTAAAATGGCCTCCTGAGGAATTGCACAGTAGAGTGACCAGAGAAAACTGTAATCTACCATATATCTCAAAATCAGGGAAAAAGAAATTAAATGTTTTCACTATGGAAAAAAATGAATGCTTAATCTAATTTAAACATTGCATACCACTCACATATTTTTAAACATCACATGATGTCTTATTATTAGGTAAAGTTTTGATGTAATTAAAAAATGTAAAAAGAGAAACATCAGAGAAAATTAAGCATATGGTGAAACCAGATACCACATCACAGACACTGCTGTGTATACGTATAGGCATATACATACAGGCATATATATATATATATATATATAATTGATGGAGAGGTGAAAGAGTAGAGACAGCAACATCAGCAGAGAAATAGAAAGAGGGTATAAAAGAAAAGAAAATTTTATAACAAATCATGGCAGAGCCATCATACATCTATATATGTGTGTGTATGTGTGTGCATATATTTGTGCATATACATATTATGGCAAATCACTTTAATTTTTTAAATGTGTTAAGTAATCCCATTTTGTTATGGCTGGTAATTTCCTTTCATTAGTAGACACAGAAACACAGATCGTTGGCAAATTCAAATTAATTGAAGAACACTTTTGTTAGAAGTATAGCTTGTCTGCATGCAAATTTACATTACACTAATAAAATATTGCTTCACTCATAATCACTTTTATTCTTTTTTTTTTTTTTTTTGAGAAAAGGTCTTGCTCTGTAGTTCAGGCTAGTCCTAAATTCACGATGTAGCCTAGGCTGACCTTGAACTTACAGGAATCCTCCTACCTCAACCACCCAAGTGCTAGGATTAGAGGCGTGTGCAACCATGTCTGTTGTACGTGGTAGTGGTGATTTGAACTCAGGGCCTTCCACTTGTTAGGTTAAACACTTTAAACACAGTGCTATTTCTCCAATCCTATCTCATCATTCAATGCACACATACTGACATTATAATATTAAATCATTACAATAAAATTCCAATGTTAATTTTATTGTACTTAAATTTTATTAATTGAAACTTAGCTCAACTCACCCTCATTGAGTTACAATTTGCAATGGTACTTCAGTACCTTGTTGCTCATATATTTTTAAATTTTTGTGATAGTACTTTGTAAAGATCTTATTTATGAGGAGTTTTAAGTGAAATGAAAATGTTTGATGGAAAATTTTTTATTTATGTAGTATGCAAATGATAACAGTTATTAAGTTCTATTTGTTGAATATCTGAAACTAATTTATAATATAGGAAAGTTGTATGTTTTGTTAGGATATTATTCTTATATTATTGATATAACATTTGAAGTGTCTTTTCACTTGGTATGAACTCATGATAAAGTCAAATACATATATATGCACATATATTTCTGTCCCCCTTTTTTTGCCTTAGCAGTAAAATTGATATACTAATAGTCTCACAAAATTTTGCAAAAATAATCTCAAAGTGTAATTCTGACATATTTTATGTCAAAAATTTTATACCCCCCACACTTATAAAAAGGGGAGGTAAATTGGGTGCCTAGATTCAAGAAAAAGTTTACTATTCTACTACTTATAATTCTAATTGCTTATATTATAATTTCAATGCTCTGCCAAATGTTGCATGCCCTCTATTAATATTTATGTAACCGATACTTATTAAAGATTACTAGATACAAATATAATCTTATCCATATGGTATTTGTCTATAGTTTGCTGAACCATACCAAAGCATCTCAGCATTAAATTTCTTCATCGAACCCTTTTTAATGCTGAATGAATAACATTAGAAGTCCTTAGTAGGATCTATCTGATTTTAAGTTCTGTTACTAATTTAACAGTCTGATTTTATATCTTACTATTTCATGAAAATTAATATGATATATCCACAGTTATGCACATTGTCTAGAAAAAATAACTTACTCATATTCTATTATGAGCAAAGGAACATAAGGATAGATAAGAGAAGCCAGATTAAAAACAAAATAAAATTATACCCATGAAAAAATAAGCATAATGCAATAAAATAAATCAGGGGAATTATATCAATATATAGATTCCCTAAAAACTTATAACTTGGAAAGTGGATTGAATTCCATGTGTCCTAAGCTTTTGTTTAAAAGAAATAAATACCAAAATTTTATGAAAATTTTTATTTTTGACATACAAACATGCTATATATATATATGGAAAGTTATGATCAGGTATGTAGAGCATGGTAAAATGCAATGAGGCCTAATCATGCCACATCGAATATCATCAGGGCTTACTCTTCTTAGAATGAATACTTTCCAAACAAGTTTTCTAGAGAGTTTTATTGAGACTCACTGACTCTGTTTATGGACATGTAATGTTCTGTAGCATCAAGATGGCCTGTCCTTGAAAATATTGCACTTGTATGAAATATGAATGCCCACAGAATATTCTTGGAGCAATAGGATGTATAGTTAAGGTGAAAATTTTCCCATAAATATATGTATAACTCCGGGCTGTCAGTATCAGCACCATTTCAGGATATGTTGGTTTTTAGGAAAAAAATAGGAACCCAACTGTAAAATTTTTGTGGGTGCTCACTCAAAACTAAGTTAAAATTTTTATAACCAAGCCTTTCACTTTTTATGTACTTCTCCTAAAATCTCGTAAATAGAAAAGTACCAAAAATAGCATTCATACACTTTTTAGATTTGTAACAGTATCACATATACTGTGTCTCACCATCTGACTCATGATAGTCCCTGTCTTTGGATGTTTTTCTTCAAAAATGTAGCTAATTCTAAAGCTGGTATCTACAACTGAAAGTAAACTTCTGTTTTTTGATGACTTTTTGACAAGAAACAAAAAGCAACAAAACCAAATGAGATTAAAACTATCACAAAGAAAAATAACATCCCGTAAAACAAAGCTTTAGAATATTCAATGTCATAGCCGGTAAGGAGAAAATCATTATGTATGTGTAGTCTTTCTAAAACTAAACCTTAAAGGCACAATTATCATTAATTTTTGATATGAATTTTGTATTAAATATTTGGTCTTTGAGTTGAATTTAACAAGTTGTTTGCAAGATTTTTTTAAAGGCATCCTTCATTCCAAAAGACCTAAACAATTAATTAAAAGTTTCATATGTTTTGAAGATACAGATATAAAAATGAAATCACTTGTCCCCAGAGACTTTTTCTTCATGTAAGAGGATGACAGATACTTATACCAAATACATAACCTATGTCCTAATCTTACATTTGTTCAGCTTGCCACATTCTTTTTTCTCCTTCTGTGTCTCACTGGGTTGTATCCGTGCACTACTAAATTCATTTGTGTTCCAGAATGTTCCATTCCTATTTGACTGCAATTTACCAACGTTTGATCAACCTGTCCTCCCTCCACCATTTCCCACAGTCTCCCTAGACTCTGCTAACCATTTTTACTCATCTTTCACATTTACCTGAGATCATGTTGAACTTGTCTTTCTGGACTGGCCTTTATTTCACTTAATGCAGTTTTCTCCAGCGTTATCCGTCTTACAGTAAATGACGTAATGAGTAGTTACTTCCTCAATAGTTTTCCTTGTCTGGTTTTCACTTAGCCATTATGATAATCCTATTCACAAGGCATTTTTGTCTTCAATTTTTTTTTATGACGTGAGTGATTTCTTTTAGTTTTCTGACTCCTTTACCGTCTGTATATGATTGAGTTCCTTATTTGCAATCTTTTCCTAAGGCGAAAGCCTTGCTCCGAACCCTGTGAGTTGCTTAGGATTCTCCAGAAGAAGAGCCTGTATATTGCGGTACATGCTGCAGATTTTTTTTTTTACCTATTTATGGCATATTCTTATATCTTTTACTTATTTGTGCAAGTGGATCTATTAGATAAACTTACAAGATCAGAGACAAGGGTCTACAATGGCCATCTACTTGGTGGAAGAATTGGAGGACAAAAAGGCTATTCATTCAAAAAACCTGGACGCCTCAGTACAGGATGAATTAGGAATGCAATGCCAGCCTGCAATTGTAAGACTGGAAGTTCCCAGGGGAGTGCAGGTGTGGGTCCGGAAGGAAAAATGAGGAAGCTGGCTTCTGATAGTTCTAGGTGATGGTAGTAGAAACAGTAATACCTGTGCGGGGAGAATGGCGCTGACTTCCTGCTCCCCTTTCATTCCACCCAGCTACACATTCATGGGATGATGCCACTCACAAACAGTGGGACTCCTCCCCCATCAGTGTGCAGACCTGGTTGCACCACGGACACACAGAGGAGGGGACTCAGTAATCTGCTAGGTGAGTCTTCATCCGGTCAGACTGAAAAATCATGATTATCAGTCACACCCCGCTACCAATGGGTTTTTGGATTTTACAAAACACCTAAAATTTGGTGTATTCAAATTTCATCTCTTTATTTTTTATCTTTTTTCTCTTTCTTTCTTTCTTTCTTTCTTTCTTTCTTTCTTTCTTTCGAGACAGGGTCTTCCTCTGTAGCCCAGGCTGGTCCTGAACCCACTGGTATAGCCTCCTGAATGCTGAGGTTACAGGCATGGGTCACCAAATCCAGCTTTATGTGGTACCAGGCAATCAAACTCAGGGCCCCGTGCCGGGAAGGCAAGCACTTAGACAGCTAGGCCATTCTTCAAACCCCCATCTCATTCTTTTAAAAGAGCTCTTTTTAACTTTTCTATTATCATTTTATTACAGATCAGATTAATTTCTCTTTTGATATTTTTAAAATTTTTTTGAAGACTCCAAAGTCACATTTATTTTTCCCCATTTTATTGATATGTATAAGTGCAAAATTTAAGGTTTACAATGAGGTTGAGCATTTTGTGCACATACGTATCTTGTCTTGTCTTGTCTTTTTTTTTTATGCCAAATGCTCCTGCATTCAGCAAGACGAGCTTTCCAAATAAATCTCCTTCTAATTTATTTCTCAGTTTAAGTTTCTTGGCGACAGTCCAAACTCATTAACATAGCTCATTAGCAGATTCCTGATCATTCCTATAGTTTCATCTCTGTTCATTTTCTGATTTATTCTATACTATTTCTTTATATCATATTCAACAGGTGAAACTGTGCAGTTCTTTCCTCTTTTTGTTTTGTTTTGTTAGGGAATACACTTTTCTAAAATTGACACAGATCTACTTTCCACTAAGTGAAATATATGATGAAAGAACTTAGAATTCATACCAACAATCTGAGTTTCAATCTATATTCTGAAGTTTTTATTGTGATGTATGTTGGAAATTATTTTGACTCTTCGAGTCTTAAAAATTGAGATTAAAGGTGTTACATCTTTGGTAGGATGGAAAAATTAAGGGTCATAATATGTGTCGATATCTAAGTAAATTGCCAGGCTGAGAGGGCAGGAATCCAGTATTGCGCCTAATCCAGATATGGTGGTCAACACCTATAATGCCAGGGGCTGAAACAGGAGGGCAGAAAATTTAGATACAGATGATTAGGCTTAAGCCACTGTGTGAATAAAAGTGAAACCCTCTCACAAAACAAAAACAAAATGAAATCAAGTTTATTATTTTCACCATTTGTGATACAATTGTAAAAACGAATTCTGAATTATTTTGTTCCTCATAATTTAGAGCCCTTAATATAATTACTAGTAACTACTATAATGCAAAATTTTAGACAATAGTCATATCCTTGGACAGAAAGCTCCTTAAAGTCATGTTCTCTCTCATAATATGGCTGAATAGCAGGCAGTAAAAATAGGGACGCAATAATTGAATACTCAGTACATATTGGATTCCAATTTCCCATATGATCAGAAATTACATATAGCATGCATAATGCAAACAGTACCTTAAGATTTACATGCTTTGACATTGAAGTTTTACATTCACATTTCCACACAGCGGTTCTTTCAGCAGTTTGATACTCAGCTGCTATGAACATTATGGGAATTATAGTCTGATCCTATAGTGAAATTAATTTAAATATAAGGATGCCACGTATAAATCCCTTCTATTCGTCATTCATCCTTATCTAGTTCATTGATTTGGTCTTGGTAACAGAATAATATGTAAACTTCATTCCTATCCTTAAGATAATAATATATAAATTTACAGAATAGTATTTATTACAAAATAAAGGATATTCAGACGCTTTTGGGGATATAGAATTTCTGAGACAGATTGCACAGGACTGTGATCACAGCACTCAAGAAAGCTGAGACAGAAGGGTCACAAGACCAAGTCCAGCCTGGGCTCAAAATCAAAATTAAAATTAATCAAAAATAAAAATGGGCTGGAGATAAAGCTTTGGGCTCTTTTCCCAATACTAGAGGAAAAATACATCTTAGCATTACCTTGTAAGCTATGGTATGTCTGATATATTTTTGCACTTACGTATCAGTAAGATAATGCACTCCTTTTCTATCACTGGCCCAGTGAATTTCAAATTACAATGCTCTCACAGGCTTAAGCCCGTACATTTACTACACTACAATGCTAAAGACTAGAAGTCCAACCCAAGTACCTCCGACTGAAACCATGGTTTCAGTTGGCTTTTGTTTCTTCCAGCATCCTGGCGGGAAACTCTGTTTCCTTGTTTTGCCAGACTCTAGAGAGAGATTGGTGTTCTCTGACTTTGGGTTTCCTTCTTTTGCCTCCAAAGATGTCAAAGGCAGATCAGAAATTTCATATCAACTCATGACATATGGTCACATTTCATCTGGAAAAATGTATGATATTCACATGGTCTTTTAACTCTGACTCCTTGTCCTACTTCTTAAGAATCTTTTTGACTGGATTTACACAAGTTAGAAAAAAATATGCAAGCATACCAAATAGAAAGTGTGTATACACAGAAAAGCAGTTTAAGAAATTAACCTGAATAATGTGAAAGTTAGAAGCCCTGAGACTTGAAGGACAAACCAACAATTTAGAAACCTAGGGAAAATTTGACATTGTATCTCTGATCTAAAAACAATGTGAAGGCAAAACTTTCTCCTTTAGGAGTGACAGACTAGTGAAGTGATTAGAGAACTTAGAAAAGCAGAAGGCACTGAGTTTGATTCTTCAGCGGCACATAAGTCTGGAGTGGTAATGCATACCTGTAATTTCAGCACTCAGGAGGCTGAGTCAGGAGAATTACCGTGAGTTTGAGGACAGTCTGGGCTACATAATGAGTTCAGGTCTAGCCTGGACTACAGAGCAAGACCTTATTTTTAAAATTATATACATTACGTATAATTATATATTACATACATATACATTCCTCTTTTTCTCTTTTAGAGGAGGCTTTAGTTTTGTTTCTTTTTTTTTATTTGTCAACTAATTTGATACAAACGACTTATAAAATGTAATCAGCTATCTTCAAAGTCTACATATAACTTTATTTTAAATAGTAACTTCACAGAACATAAAGTCTACTTTTCATTAAACATTTGGGTACCTAATTTAATCAAGTCCCTGTATAAACTTAACCATAACAATAACAACCTTAATTCCATAGTCGCCCATAATTTTTTAATCATCAAATATGTATCAGAGATTTCATATTTTGGGTGCTAATATCTGATTTTATCATTTTTGTCTTACCACAGACAAAAATATTTGTGCATTTATATTTCTTATTTATGCTCAATGCCTTGACTGAAATTTTATTCACAGAAACCTAAAGAATAAATAGATTACCGTATTTCCCCTCTATTCTCCTAACTTCTTGTTTCCTAACTTTCTGGAATAGCTTAAAGTTGACCACTAGCACCGTATCTTCTGATTCTTTTGCTATTCCGGATCTTTCTCTTTCTGTCGCTGCTTTTCAGTATTTCCCCCTTGTAATCTGGAACATCCATGATTTTATGAGCTTTGTGTTCTTAGGCTAGTTACTTTCACCTCTCCGAAATTGGTAGCCACCTAAGTGAAATGCACAAAATAGCCATTGAGATCTAGAAGTATAATATGAAAGCCAATACGTATATAATGATTATAATGTGTTGTATATTTACATTTTAAATGTTAGTATTGATCTGATTATATTGATGATTTTTACAAAGGCGACATCAATATCTTCTACTTTCAGTTGAAATATTTTTTCTAGATGTTATCTAAAATATTTGTGTATCGTTTCTTTCTACTTAATTTCTAAACTTTATTTAGTAGAAAGCATTGGCATTGGTCATCTCATTGAGATTCTGGATATTTCACGAAAAAGAGAGAAGTTGTTACTTATCTTAAAATATACTAAATGATTATTTTTTCCTATTTTGGTTCATATGTGTATGTTTTCATATTTATATAGTATTTTTAAAGCATACACAGTGGGTATCTTACAATAGCCTCCAAACATCCTTCTCCATCATGCAGAAGGAGCTGACCTGTGACCCTGGCAACGCAACGGATTCATCAAGTTGAATTTTATTTTCTTTATGAAGAGTCAAGTAGACTCTTCTTCACCTCCCTGACGGTAGGCAGCTTACGTGACTGAATGCAGGCTGCAGGCATGAGGTGAAGGAGGGCGATCGTGATAGATGTCACTTGCAGGACGTCCCTGATAAAACCCCGACCTAACAGCCTGTGCTTTCTCCCTTAGGTGTTCTGCTCATTGGCTAGATTATGAGGCCCTGGAGAACAGAAGAGTCCACACAGAAGCAATCAGAATTTCAGAATCATTGTGCAGAACAGAGCCTCGGCCCGCCCTGCACCGAGGAAAAGTGAAAGTGAAGACACGTAAGTAGAAATAAGAAATAACTCTTTCCCATGAGGCAATCAAGGAAACTGTTGTAGTAACTGGATTATGTTTACTATCAAATGAGCCTTTTCCTATTTCCAGTGTGTTGAGTCCAAGAGAACATTTAAATTAGGCTGCCTTGCCAGAGAAGAGGAATGATAAAAAATATGAAGGGGATCAGTGCCTACATGAATATGCACCTCATTAAAGAGTAAATATAATATTTACCCAAACGTCTGTAACTTTAAAGAGTTTAATTATCAGTCTTACTCTCTGGAAAGTTTATGTGGACTGCAGAGAAAAACATTTTCCCAACTTCAGTGAGAGCATCTTTCCACTAAATGCTGTGTTCACATTGAATGTATTTTAATGAAAAGATTACTAGGGTGATTCCCAGCATACGTGTACAATAACTTCCGGCAGAATTCTCCCACATTTATTTCTTCTGACCAGCACTTGAATTTAAAGAATAAGATGAATTGTAGTGACCATGATTCACTTAGACAAAATCGTGTGCGGCTCATGCCACAAGGTGAGGATTTTGGAAGCTCTCAATGTCGTATGTTCTAGAAAATCCTATTCATTACTGAGCTGTTTATCTTTGATCCCTTGATCAACTTACTTCTCTCTTTATCCTTTCAGTAAATAAGTCTTTATTTATCCAAATACTTTGCAGGACATACCTGACAGAATTTCCGTACTGTCTTTCCATTAATCCGAACATATAATTCAATATTGAGTCATGTTGCCCATTTGATTTTATTTTGATGTTGGGGAAAATGACTTATAAGTACATATTGATATTGGAGCTCACAAATTTCCCAAATGATTTGTTGAAAATTAAATTCAGTTGCACAGATATTTGACCATCCCTTTAGACTGATTTTTTTCTGTTGAATAAATTTGATGTTTCTTTTTCTCCAATTAAAAAAAAAACAGTAATTTAAAATTTCAAAAATTTGAATGATTGTATTTTTTCAGGTATGAATTAGAATGGCATTACTATTAAACATAAATATTTCCATCTATATTTCCCTAATTACTTATGTGTTGAACTATTTTCTAATACTTTTAAAAAAAAATTAAGAAAGAGTCTCACTCTGTAGTCCAGGTTGGTCATGTACTTACTATGTAGCCAAGACTGGCCTTGGACTCACAGCAATCCTCCTGCCTCAGCCTCCTGAGTTCTGGGATTACATGCGGCATACGATACCACCTCTGGCTTTACGTGGTGCTTGGGAAATGAACTTGTGGCCTTGCACTTGCTACACAATCACTTTAACTGCTGCACTATCATTTCTCCAGCCCCTGTTTTCAAATATCTTACATGGAATTATATTATTATTATTACAATTGTTTGAAACAAGTCATTTGCTAAGCATTGATATAAAAGTGTGTCTGGTTTTCTTTTGCACAGTCCTATATTCACAAGCCTTTGTAACTGTGATGTAATTGAATTGCCCCAGTACCCCCAGTACACGATACTAATTTCAGTTACTATGTTATATCAACTTTCAGTTATTGCATAGAATATAAACTTGAGCATCTTTTCAGTGGAGGTCAACATACATAACAGATCCACATCATTGATGATGATCTACCATATGACTTTCAACAAAATCAATCAATAAATGGTAATTATTGATACATGCATCTAAACAGCAGTGTGTAGAATGTTACCTACATACATTACAGTGATAAAACTATGAGACATTTCACAAAAATTGTGAAATCGTTAGGCTTTGTACTATGATTTGGACCTTCACTGTCCCCCAAAGCCTCATGTGTTTGTAACTGTGTGTAATTACGAGGTAGAACATGGATCGATGGGTCAGATGCTTGGGGTTTGACAGGGAAATAATTTGTCAGTTTGTTGCTACTGGGAGGGAAGAATGCCCAGTGCAGAGCTCTCATGTGGATGCTGTTGACTTGCTGGCCAGGAAGTGATGGAGGGGCACCCACCCTGGTTGGGGTGGGCCCACCTGGCAGCAGTGACCTGGGGAAGGAAGAAGAAACATTGTTACAGCTTCCGTCCTTCAGTGTGCTCCTACTTCAAGTGGCTTCTGTTTGCAAGCCGGTGAGCAGCTCTCCAGCCGCTGCCTTGTGCTTCCACTGTTTTAGGCTGCCTGCGAATGGACTCTGAGACCTTCTGAGACTGTGAGCTGAAATAAATATTTCTTCCTTAAATTGTGGATGTTGGGGATTTTGTCATAGGAGTGCAATGAAGTCACTAACTCCCGCTGCCCCACCCCAACACAGCCTCATATATTCGGATGCCTGCTAAGGTATAGTAGATTTCTGGTCCCATGAGAAATTACTAAGTGTGTGGGGATACTGGGCTTGAGGCCTGGAAGGATGTATTCTTGCCCCAGCTTCTCCCCTGCCCTGATTCATTCTTCTTGTGATGCTGTGAGCACCTGTTCTCTTCCACATTCTTCCACCATTTCCAGCCAACTAAAAGCAGACTGAGACCTCTGAGGGGACAGCTAAGTGAAACCTTTTCTTTCCTTCAGTTGTGGATGTTGAGCATTGTGCCCCAGACACACATGGTAATAAAACGGTAATCAAATGCAACATAATTGAATGCACGTTCAGTGACATAAGAAGCGGTTGGCCATGTTGATGTTTTTGTTATTACAGGGATTCTAGATACGTGGCCAAGGACATTGAATTAAGGCAGTTCTGCCCGCACAAGTGAGAAAAGCGATGAAGATGTCCCAGGAGAGGGAAAACAGGCAAAAACGTCCCTCAAGTGGAACCCAGTATAATTCCAAGGTCCAAAATGTCAAAAGTCAACATGTCAGAAGCTTGTTGAAATTTAGAAAGGGATTATCATGTTTTGCCAGAGCCTAGAAAGATGCTTGCTCTATACTCTCAGTCATATCAAGAGAAACAAAGGAGGGCACTGTCCAAACAAGGCTCAAGAAAATAACAAGGAATATGAATTGTGGTGCTTGAGCACAATGAAGCAGCACTCCTCAAATACAGATAGGTGGGAGGCATTTGTAAGTAAAAGGATGCAACTGCAGACCATCATGTTCAATACAGTGAGTCAGATGCAGAAGGTTAAATATAACATGCTTTCTCTAGTATGAGAAATCCCAAATATTGTCATTCTGTGGAAAGAATCTGGTGGATGGAGGAATGGTACAGTGATTAAAGCACATACCTTGCAAGGGCAACACCCTGAGTTCAATTTCCCAGCACCACATAAAGCCAGGCATCATGATGAACACCTGTCATCCCAGCATTCGGGAGGTTGAGGCAGGAGGATTGCCATTGAGTGTAATTCTAGCCTGGGCTACAGTGTAGGACTTTGTCTCAAAAAAAAAAAAAAAATCAATCAACCAACCAAACAAAAAACAAAGCAAAAAACAAAACAAAAAGAAACAATTTGGGGTGATAGTTGAGTTTAGGGGCGTGCATAGTTTGCAGGAGTGCCGTGAAAGGGGGAAGGGAAGGGACTATAATTTTGATACAATATGTATATGTGCACAAAACATTGTGTATTACACATATATATTATAACATATATAATGTATATTGCAATTAATATCTATTAATTAAGTGGGAAAATAAAGAAAAGCACATTATAATTTAAAGTTCAACAAATAAAATTACAATGCAATACCTATTATTACAAGTTTTTATCTTTGCTTATATTTATGATCAATAGAGAATTTTCAGTGTTTTAACAACAAAAATAATATGGATTAGAGAAAAATACATTATTTTCTGACACATTTGGCCAGAGTTCCCCGTCCCCAGAGCTGTGGCCAAGACCTGGGAAGGACCTGCTGCTGGGGGATGAGCAGGGAGCACAAGGGGAACCAGTGAGTGAAGCTCCTCCAGCTGTCCCTGAACTCCCCTTCAGTTCCAACACCCGCTGCTCCTACAGGAGGCGGAGCCCATTGTCTTCCTGATCTCCCACACACCTTGCAGCAGCTGCTGCTGGTCATTTGACAACCACCCTCCAATAGCGTGCTGAAAAAAAAATACCCAGCTCCCAATCCATCTGCCCTGGCCTTGGGAGAATGGTCTACCACTACAGCAATCCCGGGAGCCAAAAAAATTGAAGGCCATTGATCCATGTTAATATTTTACACTATAATTTCTGTACTCCGGTTATTTTTCTGTATTACACAACTTCATATGCAAGATAACTTTAGTTCTGCGCGAGATATCTCTCAACATAGGTTTAGCTACTAAAACTGAAAGATCCCTCCTCGAAAACCAGGATTTATGGATTCACAATGAAAATTCTAGATTTTTGTATAAAAAGAATGCTGTTTTGCAAAACAAGAATGGTTTACAAAGATTGAGTTGAAGCAATGAAGTCAATACATCCTTTTAAATTTCAGCTAGATATAGCCTGACAATTAAATAAGTAATCTGCTGACTGATATTTCTTTCTCATGATAATTTATATTTTTCTCAGCAAATTGAAAAGTCTGAAAAAATAATAAACTTTTTACATTGGAAGTAATATTTTAGAGATTCTCTTTCAAAAATCTACAATTATATGCTAATCGTATGCTACACAATATAATTACTAGTAAATTTAAGTTAATTATCATATAGAATAATTACATATAATTATTAAAATTATTGAAATGATTAAACGTTTAAATTTTATCTTGATGAAAATAGAATAAAAACAGCAAATTTATTTTGTAAATTTAAAAATAATGAAAAGACAAAGAGCCAATACAAGTGTAGGAAGGACTTTTCAAATTATAGTCTGCACTGAATGAATCTTTACTTTCAATTGAATAATAAATACACTGGCATTTTAATTCAAGTCTTTTTGTCTGAATGAGGTCATCTATTAAATATAGATTTGGGATTCGAATTTCTAATAAATCACCACATTTCCTCCTGATAATCTTACCAATTTATTCAGATAATAATTACTAAATGTCACCAAATTCTATTATTATATGTACATATTTATAAAGTATCATTAATAATATCAAAATCTACATTAACAAACACTGTGTCTACTTGAATTCCATTTTTCCCGTTTTATTGACATGTATAAGTACAAAATTTAATGTTTACATTGAACTTGAGTATTTTGTGCACATACTTTTCAAGGTGACAAGGACTTTCCCACTCTCCTTTTGTCCCTCCCCCAACCCACCCCTCTCTCCCTCCCCAACCTTCTCCCCCTGTTTCACTTTGTTTTTCATTTTAAGTTCCATAAGACTTGTGATCTGGGTCTCTCAAATCAGAGAGACCATTCAATGTTTCACCTTCTGCTTCTGACTCACTTCACTAAGCATGACGTTCTCAAGTTTATTCCATTTGCCAGTAAAAGCCTCCACTTTGTTGGACTTTATAGATGCGTAGTATCCCATTGTGTATAAATACCACAGTTTGTGTATCCATTGGTCTGTTGATGGGTATTTTGGTGTCTTCCATATTTTAGCTATTGTTAGTTGTGCTCCCTGTGTATTCTAGTTAGGAGTTTCCTATCTGAGTTGTTGCTGTTGAATATTTTTTCCCAGTCTGTTGGTTCTCTTTTTACAATGTTGATAGTTTCCTTTGCTGTGCAGAAGCTTTTTAATTTGACAAGATCCCATTTGTCAATAATGGGGATAATTTCTTTTGCTTTTGGTGTTTTGTCAAGAAAGTCTGTGCCTACACCTATGTCTTCTAGATATTTGCCTAATTTGTCTTCTAGAAGGTTCAGTGTTTCACTTTTATTGTCTAGGTCTTTGATCCGTTTTTATTTGATTTTGGTGCATGGTGACATTTTTTGACTTTGCCCTAGACTGGCAGTCTTTATTACATACAGACACTAAATTATGCTGACACTGGTCGAACAAATATGCTTCATGGATTATTCTCAAATGTGCCTAAAATTATTTTCAGTAATAATCCATCAAAACAGTTTTTGTGTTACACCTTCTCAGTTTTGAGAATGTGTGTGTGCATACATGTATCTGTTATCTTTATCACAAGAGCACAAATTTGCATATGTTGATTATATGTTCACGTTAACTGGTTGACAAAATGTGTAAAATGATAATTATCTTATATCTAGATACCTCCTGATTATAAAGAGGCATCACTTCTTAAGATATCTTGTAGAAACACAGAGATTTGTAAAGATTTTCAAAATCCAGATAGTATTTTATATTATAAAATTAGCCATTTTGATAACAAAGTAGCAGTTTAAGAGCAGTTCTGGTAGTATCTTTTCTGTTTTTATTTTGGAAAAAAAAATGTTAACTTGAAATTGTGAGAACTTCCTAAGGCATTTTTATACTCTATTTATTTTTTCGTAGTACATATCTTCACATGCATGTAGGTAAAAGCATCATTTTATTTTAAAGAAAACTCTTAGGATACTATATAAAAATTTAAAAATCAGGAAACACAAATGTACTTGTCAAATGATTGCTAAGTGTGTAGCTGGATAAATGATCTATTACTCTGTCAATATTATGAGGATAAGTAATTTTTACTTTTTATAAAAATAAGTAACAGTGGATCAAAATAAACATTCAGCTGCTCTTTAGCCCATCCATTGAAACATACATAGTTATTGACAGTAATATTTTAACCTTGTGAAGAGCTAACACATTTTAGTTGAACAAACTTCACTTCACCAAGTATCTCTTTATATTTGAAAAATCATTTATTTCACCAAATACCATGATTAAAATTGTATTGATATGTATAAAGTGATGACAGAATAGTTTTTAATTACTCTAAGGCAGATAATTTTTAATGGACTTGACAGAAAGTATACAAAACAATTTTAAAATATCTTGTAAGTAATGTCCTCAAAAGTAACACTGAGTAGGACTCAGGGCACAGGCTTGTAATACCAGAATTCTGGCAGGTTGGGACAGGAGGATTACAAGTTTACTCTCAGCCTGGGCAATTTAGGAATTTCACTAGACCCTATTTGAAATATATATATATATATATATATATATATATATATATATATATATATATATATATATATATTAGAGGCTGTAAATAAAGCTCAGCGGGAAGATCCAGTGGTCAATTCTGAGTACTGAAAAAAAAGACTGAATATCAATAATCTGTATAGTACAGAAAACATAAGTTATACCAAAGTTTCTTTGAACTTAGCGAAGTTACTTTGCTACAGATACCCATGCCTGATACTGTGAATCAGTGACATTTATTGAAGTGTATGTATTGTAAATGATCTCACATTTTGACAATATTTCCATTAACCACCTACTCGTTTGATTAAATTATAATACTGAGAAGAATTCCATTTATCTCTTAAAAATTTATACACACATTTGGCAAATAAAATTAGAATTTCTTAAAATGGAAAACTTAACATGGAAAACGTGAGTAAATTAACACATACACAATGAGGTAAGACGTGGTCATTAAAGAACACTGTTCTATTATCTCTTATATTTCACAGTACTGAACATAGGGGGCTAGCTCTGTGATTACAGCTTTATGCATCGTTAATACAAGATGTATAAATTAAGATTGATGATTTTGCCTATCTGTAGTCAAGTAAAACATTTTAAAAATCTGTTCATTTTTACTTGGTGATGAAATAAACACATATTTAATAGAAATGAATTATACAGAGACTTTGTTTTTTGGTGGCAGTGATATTGTCATTCGAACTTGAATTTCTCCCCAGTAGTTAGTCTTTTGTCCATGATTGCAGTCTGAATACCCTTGTTACTAGCATAATATGATTCAATTAAAGACAAAATTGCCTAGAATAAGGAAAACTTATTCACAGAATGTCTGCTCACACTCTAACCAAGATCACATGGGAACCTCATGCTGGGCTGTCAGTCTGTATTTTACAGTGAAATGCTCACTACTATTTTTTTTTTTTTTTGTTAAAGCAAGGTGTTTACCAGAACCAGACAACAAATTGATTTCCGGCTGATAAACTTCACTTTGAATTCTGTACTGGATTTAGGAACCTAATGAATGTTTGGGTTCTTCCCTTGAGCCTGGAATACTAATTGAAACACTCTCATGCATGTGGTGATGTTCCCACTGGAGAACAAAAGTCATTTTCCTGTATGTGCCATTATAGCCTCTCAGTTCTACCCGGACAGGTGTTATAAGTGAATTCCACAAGAAAAGCACCTGGTTTAAGCCTTGGAGAGGAGAGGAACGAGATGAAAATCCTCTTTACTTTTCCTATTAGGAGACAGTAACTTGGACTGTGCTACTATAAGAGTAAACAAAGTCATTTACTTGGTTTTATATAAAATAAAAAAATTATAGGCAAACTATATTCCAATATTAAAACAACACTAGCTTGCAATAAAGATTACTGATCGCATAGCTTTACTTACTTTTCCAGATGTTCTGTAGAAATCATTACTATTAAGTTCTTGGCTTATATTTCAGCTGCAGGGATAGAGCACCGAATGTATTATTATTTTCACACGTTATTTATAGTCGTAGGAGTGGGATTAATTTCTCTACAGAGTATCTGAAACTTATCACCGCTAAGCATTTAATAATTAAACAGTACGAAGGTACTTGATTTAAAAATAAACGCTTTAAATAAGGATTTAAAAAATCGAACTGCAACTATCTAATGGCTATTCAGAGTAACTTATAAAGACATTGCTTGTTATATTTTACACTTCCCGTAAAAATTAAGTATTTGTATGCGTGTAGCTGTAGCATAGCAATTGTAAGTACAACAGATTCGAATCTTTTTAGCAAACTTGCAAATGAAAATATTTCAACTTTATAAGCAGGATTTTTTACATGTGTATTATGAAGCAAATGATGTTTAATTGGATTTTGCTAATTAAAACTAAGGCACATAAAATGTGCTTACAACACTTCATTGTTGTGGCTATGTGATAGAGTTAGTCAATAAACAATAATGTTAACAAATGAGTAGAAACTTTGATGACTGTCAGGTCACTCTATGATCTTCATTCACATGTGCCAGAACCACAGAGTAGAGGATATCACGTGGTATCTGCACTATGAGACAGGTGAGACGGAAGAAAGTTCTTTGGCTGGTACCAAAACTTGAAGATATATTGGTCAGGTTGTCAACCTCAAATGGAAAATCTGGATTTTTTAATTGTTTTTTTTTTCTAATTATATGGCAGTGTGCTGAAAGTAGGACTGAGAAAAAGCGTGTTTCTAAACTTTTACTGCTGACTACAAGATAGGTAGTTTTCTTTTTTTCTTTAGCGTGTTGTGCAGGATTCTCCATATATTTTTAAAGAGAAGTTCTCCATTAGTTGAGAAATTGGTATATTAGCTAGGATACTCAAAGAAACTGAAGATAAGCATAGACCAGAAAGAAGATTCCAAAATGTCCCTGGATACATAAGAAAAATGAAGGATCAAGAAGCTGCTCAGAGAAGAAGATGGAAGCCGCAGAAAAAGGGGGTCAGGAGTGAAACACCCATCCCAGGTGGAGGCCAGAAAACAAGCGGGTGGACGATGCAGTGCTATTCCTTGATCAAAGTTCTGAAGGCTTAGTATTTTAGCATTCAGTGGGTGTCTGTGCTGGATATAAATGCTCAGTGCAGCTCTTCCAGAAGGAGCCATGAACTTCCTTCCCTGTCTTCGTGCTCACACTGCAATTCTCTTGGCTGGCATCATTTATATTCCATACTTCTTTCCTCATTTTTCTGGGCTTCATGTTAATTATCCACAAAGACATCCCCAACATTGAGTTGACAGGGAGAAATTATTTGCCAATGCGCTATCAGTGCTTGTTTTCCTGAAATGCTGACCTATCTGATAATCAGTTTCAAAAACATCAAATTACTCGATAAAAATCTGAAATCTATAGTCATTGACAAGAGAAAGTTGCTTTTGTTGAATAATTTTTTCTGAATATTCATTTTAATGAATAACAGAACGGTTCAATAAAGGTAGTTATAAACATGACTGTTAGTTTAACTTTGTTTCAAGGAATAGGAGTTGCTTAAACTCTATAGTTAATGAAAATAGTATTTTCTTTGCCAGTGACACCTACATCTGAATTAAAACAAAGTACATGTAGAGGAGAACAATAGATCTTGCGTTAAACATGAAACATGATGGAAAGGTCTCATGTATTAATGCATATATTTTAAGGGCTGTGTCAATCTCCACCTGAATGAGACACTACTAGTTTTCAAATATTCAATGAATAATTTGTGAAATCTTCTCCTTGCTGCGTAATACAACACAAATCTTGTACCATATCAAGTCATATGCCAAAACTAATGTGTATATATATATATTGACCAACCTCTTGCAACCATGAAATATCTGATGGACTATAATTCCTGTTTTTGCATAATGCCACGTAGTTGGAATCATGTACTGTGTGCCCATCCAGCCTGACACTTTACATTTAGCAATATACAAATTAATTTCCTCCATGTCTTCTTATGATTTGAGAGTTCATTTTTGTATATCACTCAATAACATTAAGTTTCACCTTCGAAGAAAATAAAAACTCTTCTTAGTGAACATATTGGATAGAAGAAGAGGAAAAGACTCAGGCAAAAACTTTTTAAATTTCTTTTTTTAAAAAATTTAATCATTGAATAATTGTTCAAATTTATGGGATTTAATTTAATGTTTCCATCCACATGTGTTTCTTGTGGTGCTTAAATAAAAGTAATTTGCATATCCATCATATCAAAATAACACAATTTCATTAGGTGAAACATTCAAAATTCCCTGAGTTATTTTTAAATATATAAAACATTAAAATAGTTTACACATGATTTGTGAACTACACCATAGGCATTTATCTTTTTTCTCTCTTTATTTCCATTAACTAAATTTCCTTACCTCTTGTACTTGTGTTATGATATTTGAGTTGGTTCTATAAAGAATGAAAATATATTTATTAGAATTTGTTCTGTCATTTGTACATTTATTCTTAAAAACATTAAAATGCATATTGACATTCAGATTAAAGTAATAATGCAACCAAATATATACCAGTAGTGACTAAAGTAACTACTAGTAGTAGTTGGTTTTTCCTGCCTTCTCATTCTAGCTTCTTGTTCCTTAAACTAATGATCTAAGAAGAAGTAACTTTTTTCCCACTATTTTTATTAATATACAAATGTAATACATAGTATTTACAATGAGTTTGGGTGTTTCATACATCTATGTATCACATCGACTTCACAATCCCTTCCCATCTTCTACCCTCCCACTCCCTCCCTGTCCCTTCCCCCGGCTCCGGCTATCACTTCGTATGGTTCCAAAGAATGTCTGTGTTCTGGGTTTTCCAAGTCCGAGAAACCATACGGTGTTTAACATATTAATTTTCCACACCTAAGTCATTTCACTCAAGTCACCACTCTACTCCAGCTTCCTATTCCTCTAATGGGTTTGCAGTAGTCAAATTTTGATATCTCCTCTCTGAACCCAACCAATCCCTTTCATTGGGATATTCACCAAAAGTTTTTTTTTTCCCATATTTTCCTACATCTTTGTTGCTAATGTTAAACCTGGCATTACCCACCAGTTCACACTAGAAAATAATTATAAGCATGCAGTTCATAACGATAGTTAATTTGGGAAAGAAGAAAAAATAAATAAATAAAATTCAGTTGCCTTAGCTGAATACTGGAAGGTGTATATTTGTACATTCACAAGGTTAAGTTTACATCAATCAGTTTCTTTAGGATAAACTTCCATTAGTGACCTAATAAGTGAATTGTTACAACAAAAGAAAGTTAAAACTATACCACATTGCTACATTTAATGAACTTAAATCTATATCACATAAATATACTTAAAGCGATAGGCACGTAGGCAAATCTAGTTATTTCTTAATTTCCTAACTTTCATATCTTATTTACTCATATTTCACTGATTACTAACCTACTTTTTTTCTCAGCTCCTTCTCTTCTAGCTGTTGTTACTTTTTCTCTGGGGTCATTGGTGTCACTGGTCTCCCTTTCACTGTTCAAGTTTCCTTTAAGTATTTACTGCAATACTGGCTCAGTGTCTACAAATTACTTTAAGCTGTCTCTGTCATGGAAAGTTTTAAGTTCTCCCTTTAAGTTAAAAGATAATTTTGCTGGATATAGCAGTCTTGGCTGGCATCTATGTTTTTTTAGTGCTTGGATGATATTGCTCCACGATTTTCTTGCTTTTAGAGTTTGGATTTTAAAATCTGCCGTTATCCTGATGGGTTTATCTTTGTAGGTCACCTTCCATTTTTCTCTTATGGCTTTTAATATTTTCTTTGTATTGGGTTTCTAGAATTTTAATTATGATATGTCGTGATTAGGGTCTCTTCTGATCAAAGTTGTTTGGTGTTCTATATGCCTGCAAAAGTTCCATGTTCATTTCTCTTCTTAGATTTGGGAAATTTTCTTCCATTACATCATTAAACATGTCCTTTAAGCCTTTTGTTTTGTCCTCAGTCTTCTCCTCGATTCCCATAATTCTGAGATTGTTTCTCCTTGAATCATCTATCAGTCACTGTAATGACTCGCTTTCTTCATTTACTTTGTGTTCTTCATGGCCTGTATGTTGCAGCTTAGTCACTTTATTTTCTAGGTCTGACATACTATTCTGAAGTTGTCTAAAGTGGTTGCTTATTATTACCTGTGTGTTTTTCATTTCCTGAATATCTGCATTCAATTTTTCTATATCTCTGTTGTGTTCTTCTCTAATTTCTTCTTTTGTCTTCATTATCTTCTGGTATATTTCTTCTCTGGTCTCCTCTAGTTGCTTTTCAAGGCTTGCTTTTTGCTTATCTGTGTACTGGTGTAGCTCTTCTGCTGTCTGTTTAATTTCTTACTTTAATTCAGAATTTCTGGGCCCAGAAATTGTCATCATTTTTGCCATATTCATCGTTATTTACCCTGATTTCATCTCCTGGGGTTTCAGGTCTTTTTGTAGATTTGTGCCTATGCTTCCCCAATTCTTCTTTGGTCTCCTCTAATTCCTTTTCAAGGCTTGCTTTATGCTTAGCTAAGTGTTCTTGCAGTTCTCGCACTGTCTGATTTATTTCCTTCTTTGCTTTCCAGTTTAACTCCACCTTTAATTCCTGTTTTAATTCACTGACTCTCTGGGCCCAGAAGTTACCATCATTTTTGTCCCTTTCTTTGGGTTCTGCAACTTCAGCACCCCTTGCACCCTCCCCTGGGGAATCAGATCTTTTTGTATAACATTTGTTACCATGTTTCCCCATGGTTCTGCTACCTCTGACTGTCTCTGGTGCGCAGGAAAAGTGAATGGCTACTGCTGACGTCACTGCCTGCGATGGCTGCTGAGTCCCATTTCTGATCTGGGATCCCAAGATCTTTTCTAGGGGGAGCGCACACTGTGTTTATAGTACAAACACCCGCGGGTTGGTGCTTCTGAGGCCGCCCACAGCCACTGATTCTGACTAGTCCGGGTTCGCGCTTGCCTTGGCCTGAGGTCTGGCCTCTCGACCTTGTTTGTGATCTGTGGGTGCCGGCAGCGCGGCTGCTTCTGACCCGCCCACAGCCTCCTCTCCCATTGTTGTGTGCTCCCTCCTCTCCATCTTTATTCAGTCAGATGTTCAGGTCCTCGTGAGCTTTCCTCCTTTTGCCACTGCCTGCCATTTTCAGCCGGCCTCTGCGGCTTACTGTACTGCGGAGAATTTTTTCTCCCCCTCCGGTTTTGATGGTCCTTCAGAGTTTCTGGCCTCCCGCTGGTCGCCTTTCAGTTTCTGGGGATGCACCTCTCTTTCCTAGCTACATCAAACATGCTTTTTCTAACTATCTTGACTTTTTAAGTGAGTTGATGAGGAGACTTTGTTCAGTGCTGTTACTCAGCCGCCATCTTGACCGGAAGCCCCAAGAAGAAGTAACTTTTAAAAGCATTTTTAATGCAGGAGAATATTAAAAGTAGCTGATCTATAATATATGCAGTTCAGTGATTAGGCACAATTCATTTCTTCTTGATTGTGCTTTGAAAACGATTGCCTGTTATGAATACTCTGCCAGCGCTAATGATGCGTGGTTGGCTCCAGGATTCTCTCAGATTTGTGTTCTTTCTGTCTCCTAGACATATCAACATTTTGTTAAAAATACATCATTAGTGCCCTGACTTCTAGATTGTCATAGGACATGGGTACTCAATGATTTCATATTATGAAAGTTACTTTTTATATAATTGTGTATATTTTGCTTCGCTCTGTATTATGAAAAACAAATTGCAGAACTATTAGCTATTATATTTACTTGTATTTAGAAAATGTTCATCAATCTATTACATGTAGCATTGCATGTTTTTCCTAACACATCTTGAACAAATTTACATTAAATACATTTCATTTTCTATATTAGAGCACGTTAAAGAACTGCAAGATTCCATCAAATGACATAGTTAAAAATGTAAGCTACTTCAAAATATATTAAATTTATAAAATTAGCAGCCTCATAATAGTAGCAGGCACAATTTGTGTCATGTACTATGCTACATTGTCTATAAAAAAAACCTCACTGTCCCCTTTGTGACCTTGACAGTCTACCAATGGGAGGTGCTGGTGTAGAGCAGCTTGTGGATTAAATGTCCCCAGGATGGTAGAACAGCTTTTGAGTTTACTATCTAAGTAATCCTGTTGAAATTGGGTTGATGTGGTGATTAAATTAGATTAGATTATCCATGTAAAGTGTCTGCATGTAGTGAACGCTTACTTAATGTTTGTTATTAGTGGTATTAATTGTGACATTCCACCAGCTATATGCAGCATTGCACAACTGGATCAAATTGAAATCCAATAAACCAACAGTGTTGTCCCGCCATCAACATTAAATTGTAGAGAGATTCTGAGAAAGCAGCTAGACTTTTCTGGATTGATTGTATAAATTTTTACAAGTATAATAATTTATCAGTTAAAGTAATTCTTTCTATTTCTATTTCTATTTCCTAATAATCATTAGCTTTAATAGAATTTAATCTCGTTCTTTATTCCTCATAATTACATAGAGGGAAATTTGAACTGTTATTTCCAAAAAAGAAGTGATATAATTGTAGTTTTCTAAGGATTTCTATTTATTTTATTTTTGTGTATAACTGCAGAAACACTGATTTTTGTGATATATTAATTCTATATTTCTGAAGGATTGAATTTTACCTAAGAAAGGGAATGGAGAGTTAAATGTTTGGACTTGTTTAAGTTCAAAACCAATGGGTCTTATACTTTTAATTTTCTGCAAGTAGCTCTGGAGAAGAATAACAGTTTTCAGGTACTACATCCACATTTCAATCTCTATTGCTATTTATATTGTACAGAAATGCTGTCTTAAGTGTTTTTATTTCTCTTAATGTATAATTATTAGAATAATGCTCTAACAGGTATAATTACATAATTTTCTAAATTACTTTAGTTATAATTCCAGAAGAAAAAGGAGGAGGGAGAATAATGAGGAGGAATTTGTAAGTAAGGAGGGAAAGGGCAAGGTAGCAACATAGAATAATCTGAGTAAATAGTTTCCTTTTACAATGTTGATTCTTATCTAAAACCCAGGATTTAAATATCAACTCCAGTGGGAGTGCTGTGCCAGGTAAAATGACCCCCTTTCTCAATGAGTATAAACTTTCTTAAATACATAAAACTTTTTAAAAATACATGGCTATAAGTTCTGATCAATAAGCAAAATTAATATCCTAAGTCAAATGAGACAAATAAGATAAGAAATATATAAAAATTCCATGTGGCAGTTCTGCCCTTTGAGTGTGGACAAGACTGAATCAGGATCTCCAGCGTAGATGACGATCCCAGAAACAAGGGTCTTCAAACTAGTATCAGGAGTGAACAAGGACAAAACACCCCTAGACCCTGTGCGCCCCCTGCTGCACTGCTTCTCCTGCACTGATCTGGTCTTATTTCCCTACAGGCAAATGCAACAGCTCCAGACACCTTCAATGGCCAAAGACAAAATGGAGACTGTTACAATCACCATTGTCATTCTTGTGCCAATCACCACAGAAAATCCATACTTTCACATCACTAATTATGGTTCATTGCTCTCATTTTTCAATAGTTCTTAATAGTTTCTTTTTTAGACTTTTCCCTACTTTGAAACACGCAATGCCAATGTATTTAAATATGTTGTACGTTTTCCTTCCCGCAATATATTCTTTGGCTGCTAACTCTCAAATTATTCTCTCCCTTGAGAATATTTTTTTGGACGGGTCTTAAGTGGCTAAACTTTTTACCCCTTCCACTCCGGTTTTACTATTGATTTCCAGAAGTGTCAGCTATATTCCTTTCTTATCATTCTCCATTCTGGATTATTATTGTAGCCACATGAATCGTACGGAATACTCAGTACCAAGATTCTTATTGCTTTACTACTTAAACTGTCTTTCATATGTTACGGGATGCCCAAAGATTTAACAACTAAAGCAACATAGTTGGGATCTCTAATAACATTCTGGAAATAGTGTTTCCTTTCTTTGATGAATAGCACAGTTCTGAGTTTTTTTTTTTTTTATTACTAAAGTGATGTTCCATAACTATTAGCAGGTTATAAATAATTATATGTCTGTAAAAATAAAGGTAAATGTTGAAAAGATATGATAATTTGATGGCCTATTTAAGATTATTGAATGTAATATTTTGAATACTATGTATGTTTATGTACATTATGATGTTTATTTTATTTTCACCAATTACTATAGATAAGCAAAGTATAGTACTTTAACAATTTGAAAAAGTGATAATAAAATAATATGCAGCTAATCGTAACCTTCAATCGCATTAGAGCAAATTAAGACCGGAATCCATTTCATCACTTCACCAACTTTCGTGTTGTATTATATTGTCCCAAGCACAAATACCCCAAGGTAACATCAAGCACAACATATATATTTCAAGAAAGTAGATCATTCACGTAAATAAACCTAAGCAGTGATCCTTGATTTAACAGGAGGTTGCTGTGCTGAAGTTAAACAAGGAGATATGCTTCTCTTCTTCGAAATAATTGGTACCAGATGTCCTGGAGAAGCTGATGTGTAACATTCCCGTAATTAATATTTTTAAAATATAAAAGCAGAACATTCAGCTTTCCACCAGAACCCCTAGTTTTCCACAACCAGCAATCTGAGAATGTTCTCAGATTACATGTGAGACCCAGAGCAGAGATTTTCCTGCTTCGGGGAAACCCACCTAACTGATTCCTCCACTCATGTTTTCAAAAGTTGCTTTAATTTATGGCTTTTTTCTGTCATGTAAAATATAACTCCAAATAATCCATGTGACTGCTACTTGTTGGAAAGTCCTCCTTAAAGAAACCTAAATTCATGTTCCCATGTCAGGCCATTCATGTTTGCCTTCAGAGTAAATCCCTAGTCTCTTAAAAACTAATAAATAAATAAAAAACAGATGAGTACAGAAATAAAGAAAATAAATCTCAGGAAAAACTCTTTAAATTCAATAAAAATGCAAGTTTAGAAGAAAGAAATATTGGTCTCTTAAAATCATACATCAAATTGTTTTTTTTTAAATAATTCAATTTTGTACTGTTTAGTAATTCATAGGTTTTGGGAAGCACTTGCCAGAAAGTTAATTTTTAAAAATGAAGGCATTTACTCTGTCATCTCTCTATACCTTTGGTAAGACATCTTAAACAATAAACTCTTAAAGAAAAAAAAGGTTTATTTTGGCTCTCATTTTCAGGAGTTTCAGTATGCTTTTAGTCAACAGAGTGGCTTTTGAGATGTAGGAAGGCAATACCTCACGACAGGCTAATATGACAGAAAAACTGTCTTATGGCTGGGAATCAAATAGTGAAGGCAAGATGGCCTGCAATTCTAATATCCTTGTCAAGGGCTTGTGCCCACTAGCCTCTCCTTCTCTCATAGGGTCCCACTTCTTAAAGATACCATTGCTTAATAATAATGCCTCAGGATGGTAGCAACCTTTTAACATATGGGCCTGTAGAAAACACTTACACAGACCATAGCATTTACCTTTCCAGGTTAGAATATCATGAACACGAAGGCCCTTCAGGTACTATTGTGCTTGAGCAACCCAATTATCCAGAAGTAAGGTGCATAATTACTCACTAGACTAAGGCGGCTGGGCACTTTCTGTTGCATCTGACTTGCATAGTGGTCACCTAGCTTCATTCTTTGATTGATTCATTATTGAAGATATAGTAGTGCTTACTGCCAGCTAGGCAATGGTTTAGGATTATGTCTAACCACAGTGCCATTTATGAAGAAAAAAGGTTCAATCCAGTGCAGAGTAGAAGAAACTAAAGCAAGAAAAAAATTAAAGTGCTGATAAATTTTAACTCATTCACCATGGAAATTATAACAAAGTGATCCATGATATGAATATGACAAGTGATAAGAACATATGAAGTACACATATGTGGGTGTCTGAAGAAAAGTTGTTTTGAAAGAAATGAACAGTGAGCATAAATGCTCAGGTAAAAGAAAATTACATGACATGTGGAAAGAAAACCAGAGGCCAGATCCACCAGAAATACAAAAATACAAAGTATGCAGACAAGAGTGGCGCTTGGGGGGTGGGGGGTCATTGTTTTATATGAACTGGAAAGCTGATGGAAGATTCTTATTAGAGACATAATATCAATTTTTATTTAAAAATGAATTAATTCTACTATTAGATACACCAAAGGGCTGAGAAGGAAGATCAAAGTCCAAGTAGAAAGACTTGTTCTTGAGCCAAATGGTGAGACGGAGGTTTCAACCAGTGTTGGCGGTGAAACAGAACAAGGTAATGAAAATCAGATTTTACAGGGGATTGAATAATAGGTGCATGAGAGCAACATTGACTCTAGACAATTTCTGACTGAATAGCTGCTTAATGTCATCATCATCAGCTGCACATAAATCGAATTTTGTTATGGGTGAGAGACCAAAAACTCACTTTTTGTATTCTATAGAATAACATTTGATATAGGTCACTGTACATTAACCCTTAACTTGTCTTCTGAGACCAAGGTGACTCAACAACTCATGAATGACCCCTTAAAATTAGGCATATTGTTACTTCTTGTGATCCCTAACTCAAGTTCAGCTGTCTCAATAGAAAATGCAACTTTGTGTAAATATTGAAGGCATTCAAAAATATTTCAATGTTATTTTTTAAATGAGATTAAAGTAATATTGAGAAATAGCTTGTAATTACAGTGAATAGTTTAACAATTTTAGATAAATTTAGATAAATTTGGAAAGCACATGTCATAATAAGCAGCAAACCTTCATATTTCATGAGGCCATATGTAAATTTAGGTAAAAAAATGATGAGTTGCCTATGACTTATCACCATAATCTAATAAAATATATCAGCAACTATTCTTAAAATTGATATTATTTAATTATATTCAAATATTCAGAGAGAAGAGCTTCTTTTTAATCACATATATATAAATTTCATGTTTAACTTTAACACTGGATATTCAAGTATATATTTTTTAATTTTTGTGTACAGAATATGCTAATTAACCACAGTAGATCTGGAGAGAAGCAGGCATCATGAAGTTCTTGAAATCAAATTATTTCATGTAGTCATATTAGGTGCACTGTCTCTTAAAATTATAATTTCAGCTTTGCTTTTAAAACTAGTACATTTGAAAGAATAATCCCATTAAATGAATATATTAAATCCTTTTTTATAGGAAGAGTCTATATTTTGTGATATATTTACCAGACAGGTAAAGGCAAAAATTATTTATACCTTGATTTTAAAGCCTTTTTATAATTATTTTATGACTACTTATTTAAAGAATATATTGTTGTAGCTGCAACAGTCATCTCCACTCATTCACTTTGACTTTGGAAATCAGAGTGAATTATTCAGGAAGATTTCACTTTTTCACTTCTGTCCTCCATTCTGCTCCCTTTTAAACTACAGTTGTGCTTCGTGAGTCGCTGTGAAATCTTGTTCTAGCTTCTGATATGAGCTGTTGGAATGTACTAGAATCACCACTGTCCCGCGAGTAAGGTCACATCAGTGTATTGGTTTACATGAGTGTTGCTCTAACACATTTGGATTGAAAAAAAATATAGAATGGAAGCTTTATATTATTTCAGAAAATAGGGAGATTAATAATAGCTACCAGTAGAAGGGAAAACAATCAGCTTCATGTTCACTGGATGAAGAACCTGTATATGCATATTCTCAGTCTCATAAAAGAAAAATAGATTAAAGATATTCAAAGTGAGTATATGTACTCTACAGATCAAGGACATCAAGGGATACATAGTGAGTTCAGGATCACCCTGTGTTACAGAGTGAGATTCTGTCTCAAAAAGAAATAAAATGAAATGAAGTCTACTGAAAAAATGATATTATCCGTATACTTAACTTACAATATCACTAAATAGAAGGCAAAGATATTTAAACATTAAGAAATAATATATAACAAGTCTGTGTTGAATTAAATGAGATACTAAAAATTTTTAAAATAACAGTTTCAAGTGTAATAAAATGTGAATTAAGGTAAGACATATATTAAAATAACTAGAATTTTAGTCCTATGAGGCAACATAATCTGTCACTCAAATTGATTCAAATTGATTAAAACATAAAATTCCTTTTTAATTTCTTCCTGCAAATCAAGGTTTCATTTTGAAATTGCATCCCAGTTTTTAATTTGAATTGCACATTTTTAGGATGTACAAATTTTTAGCCAAATTACATAAGTAAATATATGTACAGTAATAAAATTTAAATAATTTTTTTCTGTTCCTTTAGATAAGCTAAAAAAGATACATACAAGTACAATGGAATGTTCTCAGCTCTTTCCAGTTTCTCTGAGATTTCTTTGCCTACTCGTGGTAGTTAGTAGTTCCATACATATTTTACATTTTCTTTTTTTCATTTCCTATGGGAAAACATAATAATTTAGATTGAAATAATATCAAATTTTAAAATTACCCATTTATTTTAAAAAAAGCAAACGCATATACAATTTCTGATTTATGTATTTCAGACTAATGCATTAAGAACTCTGAGCTCTCTGAATTTCATCAGTTAACAGCTTAGTAAGCTCGTGTGAGTCACTGTATTAGTTTGGGTTCCTTTCAAAAGACAGAATTTGCAGATCTTAACACAAAAGGGTGTATTAGGAAGGCTTACAAGTCCAGTGACAGAGGTGGTCCAAGATGGCTGCTCCGCCAAGCAGTAGATCTCCCGTCTGGGACTGCAGAACAGCCAGTCAGGTGAGAATCTGCTGTAGATCTCAGGTGAAGATCAGAGACTGAAGGTCGGCGACTGAAGGGCAGCAACAGACATACAAGCACAAGTCGAGGCTGGAGCGAATCTGTGCTGAGGAACTGTGGCGTCCGTAGACAATCACCAAGGCGAGAGCTTTCCCAGGGGAAGAGAGGGAACGATTTTTCCTCTTCCTCACTTTTATACCATTGGAGTTTCAGTTGGCCCTCCCACATCTGGGTGGGCACTCCTCTCTCATTGGCCAGCCCACAGATGACTCATGCTCCAATCCCGACAAGTTCGTAAACCCCAGTCTAAGGCGGTTGACAAATCCCAATACTAACGGAGGTGTGTGTCCTAATTCCATCAAGTTGACATCAACCGACACAGTCACAATTTCAAATTCATATTTCTATACCTGTAAAATAGAGACAGAAATACATTCTAAAATGTCTAGCTGTCGAGGTGTTCAATATTAAGAAGTAGTTGACATCAATTATTTTTTTAATTACGTGGGCCAAAAATGTCCCCATAGGTATTAATATCTCATATGTAGTATTTTCATATTACTACAGATGAATAGATACAGATACTGTATGGTTTAAAACATGCCAAAATCTCTACTAGAAAAGAAAATTAATGACAACCCTTTAATAGAAGATTTACAATATAAATCACACTATACTGTCTAAAATACCTGCAAACCTAACCAGTTGTACTTCGAAGACAGGGTTAATCTGAATGTTATGCGCTTCATAAAAACTGTATCATAGCTTATCACAAATTTTTCAGAAAATTTGAAAGACTATTTTAATTCCTGGGGTTAAAAAAAAACCTTTGAAGTAGGATGTCAAATAATTACTTTTGGAACATACGTTCTGGGAAAATAAATTCTTATATAAATGCATGCAAACATTTAAAATCAGTGGCCTCCCATTTCAAACTCTCTACCAGTTAATTAGTTGTTTCTAACCCTTTGTATCTTTATTTTATTAAATAAATCACCTACTTTGAAATATAATTTAAAAAATAAAATAACATAGGCTGTTCAAAAATGCAAATATTGCTGTTTGAAACATACACATATACAGTTTTGTAGGTATTACAAAATGGGAATCTAAATTTAACCTAACTTTTTGTATCCATTGCAAATTTAAAGTAAGCGAGTTCAAATTGAATATGTGCATGCTGTTATAAATAATCCATGGTTCATTTTTATATGACATTTTATAGTTATGTCAAAGACACTGATGTATAAACAGACTGACATTATGAAAGTACCTCTCAGCCGTAATGGCATTACATATTTTAGATAACTGTAAAGGGTAAAGGAAGATAATAACACTGTAATTGGCTTTAATTTATGAAATATATTAGTAATGTCTTTAAATAAATTTTACTGAAACATAGAAGGAAGATAAGTTTCCCAAGACCATAACATGTTTTGTAAAAGATGCAAAATTTTGAATAAACATTGTGAGAAACTAGAGAGAAGAAATACAGAAATCAAAAACATCGATATTAACTGAAATGAACTGGACCTTTTTTCTTAATTTTTAGAAAAAGTTAAATTCTTATAAGGCTAAGGGGCTAAAGGTACAGTCAAGCATTTTGCAAGTTTTCCTAGCAAGTGCAAGGCCCTGTGTTGGAAACCCCATCACCAGGTACTAGCTGGGTGTGATGGTGCATGCCTGTAATCCCAGCACTCAGGAGGCTGAGGCAAGACAATTGCCATGTGTTCAAGGCCAGCCTGGTCCACACAGTGTGTTAAAGGTTTACCTGAACTGCACACACACACACACACACACACACACACACACACACACACACACACCATTTATGTAGTAATTTTGATTAATAGGTAGAAACTCAGTGCGCCCTGGCAAGCTGGATTATAGCTTAATTGAGCTATGCTCATCCTACTAATGATTTCTTAGATTTTTACATTGTCAGACACTTGATTCTTTAATATAGGCTCCCTTTATTATTTTTCTGCAATGTTGAAACCAAAACTGAACACATTGCCTGTATTTCACAATTAATAAAGCTAATAATTATCCTAAAATTTCTTAAAGAATAAATTCACTCACATTACTGAATATGTTTTATAGTTGAGAAAGTATGTCATGAATCAACCTTCTTTTATTAGTAGTTGCAAAATTTTTATGGCACAATTTTTATTGATTTCCTTAATCTTGATACATTTTTATATTGCTAAAAAATAAATTCTCTCATATATGAATGAATAGAATTCTGTAAAACATTTGCCATTGGTCTTACATTGAGTATGAAAATGGTAAAATCTTTTATCTATTGAATATCATTGAGATTATAAATAAATTTGGACAAAATGTCTATTAGATATGTAATTTTCATTGACATTTTTAATGATAAGCATATTATGAATTCCTAGATATGTCATGCTTATAATCAAACAAAACCCCTTAAGCTTCATTAAGATTAATGCCATATACATTAGCACTATAGTTACCAAGATAGAATATAAAACATTCCATTTGATATATAATCTGAAAGTTAAATTTTCAAGTTAACATTTGTCATATTCATCTTCTATATTCAAATTTAAATTGACATTTTGCTCATATTAAGTAATGTCATGGGCAATGTTATCTGTTGTTTTGTCTTTATAAGCAGGGATAAAGTATTTCTTTCACAAAATGAATTTCATTCAAGAAGCTTAGGAGTGGTTGTCGTGTTCTGGGTCTAGAGTGTCCCCCAAGAGCCTCTTGCATTTGGATGTGGTGGGATACCTCTGGAGCAATGTGCTGTGGAGAGGTAGGGCCTGACTGGAAGGGTGGATACTTGGTTCTTACCCAGAATGGGCAGGACACGAGGGCAACACCACGGAATGTCAATGCTAGTTCAACCCTTTCTCACTCACTTGGCATTCTGTTTGCAACGTCATGAGGAGATGCCACCACCTTCTCCTTTGCCATGATTTTCCACTATGGCGGGCCACCTGTGAAGGGACGGACTTTCTAAAATTGGAATCTGAAATAGTCTTTGCATCCCCAGTTTACATATATTAGATATTTGTCAAAGAATTAAAAAAGTGACTAAGACACTTTTTGTAGAAATTATTTCAAGTTAACAGAGGAAATTCAGTCTATGCCAAGCATGATGACTTTGTGTATTGCTGCAAAGATATCAATTTTTATATGATACAGTGTTTATCAATGTGAATTAATACATCTGTTGCTTGTATCACTAAGCATAAGTACTCGAGTCCCTGGAATCCAAAACTGAACATTATTTTAAAGAAGAAACAATACAAAATCTTTCTATTGGTATCTTTGATCAAGTAATCCGTATGCTCAAATAATGAAGTTTTGAATTACATACAACTGTCTGTCTCAATCATATCAGAAACAATTTTGCCAACCTAGGAAGTTACACAATGGCATTCCTTAAAATCTTAAGTAATTCATTGATATTATATTGGGTACACTACTTGAAGAACACCTTAATCACCAGATCTGTGATCAATGAAATTCTGCAAATGTCCTAAACTCTGTTCAGGGTGACTTTTCTGATATTTTTTTTTTAATTTATGCATTAAATGTCACCCCCAATTTGGAGTAGAATAAAGTTATGTATTATTGTTTAAGATTGCAGTATTATATCATTTATAAAGTAAATAATTACAAAGTAAATTATTCAAACCACAGAAAGTAAGCAATCTTCTTTGAAAAGGTTATATTTTAACTTTTGTTCAGAATCAATACAGAGCTGAATAATTTTACATTAATATCTATCTCTTTCAATCTACATATCTAGCTACCACAGCAACAATTTACATATACATCTATGACCACTGGTGAAATTATGTCAACCTGAGGCAATAGAGAACGATGCTTGAATTAAGGGTTAGGAACCATGCCTAGTTTAGGCAATTAGGAATCAGCCCGGATTAGAGTGTGAGTGATCTGTGGGCCAGCGAATGAGGGAGAAACATGCACCCAGATGTAGGAAGCACAACTGGGAACTTGAACTGTATAAAAGTAAGAAAGAAGAAAGATTGTTACAGCTTTTCCCTCTGGGGAGAGATTGGACTTGATGGAACTTGGCTTCCTGTTTGTGGTGTTGTGAGGAGCTACCTCCACCTCTGCCTCTGCCATGTACCTCCATTGCTGCAGGCTGCCCCTGTGAGCACAAATAAGCCTTTCCTCCCCTAAATTTGTGAATGTCAGGTATTGAGTTATAGCAACAAAAGAGTAACTAAGACAGTACATAAGTTAACATTTGTATATTAATGTGTGTGTGTGTGTGTGTGTGTGTGTGTGTGTGTGTGTGTGTTGTTATGTTTTAGTTGCTGGGACACAGTGTCTTATACTCACAGCTCTTAGGAGGAAAGGTTTATCTGAGCTCAAAATTTCAGATCTTTGTCCCTTCCTGGTTGACAATGGTGGAAGGACATGACAAAGGCTGTAGATGGAGAGAAGCTGTTCGTGGCACATCAAGACACAATCTTAGGGTGTTGAGGGTGAAGTGAAAGAGAGAGTTACATCCTTTCAGGCCGTGCCTCAGTGATCTTCCATTCAAGGTCCTGTCCCAGTGACCCCCTCTGCTTCTTACCAGGCTCCTCCTCTCAGCACCATAGGAAATCAATGGATTAATCCTGTTCTTGAATCAACTTCCAAACATATGAAGTTTCTGAGGGGACTTTGCATATCCAAACCATAGCAGTATGTATATCTACACACACACATATGACGTGTTAAATAATGAATTGCTTATGCATGTTTAACACTCAGATATTGTCAGCAAAGGCACATATTATATGCTTACTTATTTGTAAAATTCAAATCCACTGTAATATTTTTAAGTTAAACTGTCAAGACCTACTAGATTTTTTAATACCAAGACTTTGATTACATTTTAAATTTCACATTTGTTTTTACGTTTACCAGGTTAAAAATTTGTTATGATTTTCTCCCTCAATTATTTCTCTAAGTCTAAATGTGAGATCTTGACTATTTACATTACTCTTGTAAAACTTCTTTCTACAATAGTCACTCTAAAAGAAATCAAGATGGTCTACCTTCACATTTCAATTGTAATTGTCTAAGGAAGGAGCTTAAAGGTGTTAGTATTTTGAGCTCTCACTGGGAGATTCAATGTCAACTTTATGTGGGGTTAAATGGCCTGTGAGGAAAAGTAATGCATGAAAAGCTCCTGAGCGTGCTCTCTAAGGAACACAGAGTTCATTTATGGTAATAGGCTGGGGCTTCCTAATGGATTCATCTAGGACAAAATGGTAAAGAATGCAAAATATGTAATGAAAAGTATATCCAAAGAACTTTTAAAAAATTAGAGGTTGATCAAATATTTGATATTGCTAAAAAGCAAAATATAATTCAATTTGATAAAATAGTCTCATCAAAGTTTCCTTTGGTACCATTGTTAGGCAAAAAAAGTAGTTTCAAAAATGAGTTGAGAATAATGAAGAAGAAATTTATCTTCCCAGTACTTGTAGAAGGGGAATTAAAATTATACACAAATAAGCATTACTTTAAAAACAAAATTATCTGGAGAAATTAAAAAATATTAAAATGTGATGTGTATATGCAACTATTTCTGAAGATGCATATATTTGTTAAGTATCTCAAACCTATACTAGTCAAAATAATAATTACTGAAAAGAGAAATCCTAAATTTCTACATTAAAATCCTCTATGTTTTCAAATATTCTTATTCATTCATTGATGTGGCAAAATGCTCAACATTCACAATTTAAGGGAGGAAAGATTTATGTATCTCACAGTTTCAGAATATTTCACACATTGAGGTCATGGTGCAGCCAGAAATGGTGGAGGTCCATAGCACAGAGGCTGGAGGGTTGCACACCGCATTGCAGAGAGAAACCAAAAGAACTGGGGTGTGCTCTGCAGCCTGGCAAGGCTAGAGGCTAGAGCTTTCCCAGAGAGAAACTGTAACAATGTTTCTTCTTTCTTTCTTTACTTAGTTCAGAACTGCCAGTTGCCCCTTCCCAACAGCGTGGGTGCCCTTCCTTTCTCTCATTTCCTGGCCCACAAGTCAACGAAAAACACCTGAAAACTCTGCTTTGGGGGCCTCCAACCATAACAAGATCATACAATCTCTCCAGATCAAACCCTAACCATTTGCACTTCCTGGCCAAACTCTGCCTCCCAGTAACACACAGCTCCAAATACATGAGGGTTTTGGGGGATACTCAAGATCCAAACCATAGTACTCTTCCCACTTCAAAATGTTTCATGTAATATGCCTAAATCATCTAACGCAAGACGATAACCTTATCTCTTGCTAAGAACAAACATACATTGCGAAGAACACACACTGCCAAGAATTGCATACAACAGTTGGACATTCAGTTGACAGATGATTGCAACTTTTGATTGAAAATGGTCCATCATACTTTAATTCAAATATGTGTGTGTATTAATGTATCTACTAGAAGCTATTGCTTTTGTTTTCTGTCACTCGGTTCATTGAAATCAAAGACAAAATACACATTATATTCTAAAAAAAACCCACTGAGATAGGACGCGAAGGAAAGGAAGGAATGATGAAGATTTGATAAAAAAATAAATACAATCAAATTATATGTTTAAAAACAATAAAAACTAGGAAGAGAATACAATATTTTAATTATTAATGCTGTCCGAATTTTTTATTTATGGTGTTACTTTGTAGAAACTTTGGTATTAAGAAAGAATATTCAAAGAAAAAATTAGCTCACTAAATACACATTAAAAGGAAATAAAGCATACTTGCTCATATGTATTTTTAAACATAACCATTTGAAATGCATATTCATTAGAGCTATTTCATCTGACTCCAATCATATCTTACTTTAAGCTTCCAAGCACTGGCAATTTTTGCCTTTATTATGAGGGAAGAACAATCCCATTAGAGAGCCTTGTCATTCTCCCAGGCTTGAGTTTAATGTGACATTTTGGAAAGTGCTTTGCCGTGACCAGAATCGCAGTGTTGATTTTATATTTTAAGAGACGCTTCAAAACACATACAGTGAGAACAATTTCATAGAGGGATTTATTTTTCACCCATTCCAATTTGAATAAGAGTTAAATTCTAAATTACAGTAATTGAGAACTGTTTTCATGCTACTATAAAGTTTCAAATTGTGGGCTTAGCTTTACTCTCAAAGCAAACTCTCGTCAATAGAAAATGATTTTCAAAACTGCTGTTATTGATTTTTTTAGTCAAAGATTTTTGATTTAAATTCATGGCAAATTCCAATGATTATGCACCAAATAACAAATATTAAAATGAACACAATTGCTGTAGTCCAGGCATAGTTAGGAAATATTTTCTTATTAGTTTTACATTTTAAAGCTATTATATCTAGTTCTAAAGTTAAAGGATGTATGCATTCTCACTTCAGGACATTTTTCTGAAAAAAAAAATGCAGGCTGCCTAGGAGATTTTGTTCTTGATCAATACTACCCACCTCTACTTTCCTTCCAACAGCTCATTTTTTGAGACTAAAACTACCGTGTCATAAAACAAAGTGACATAAAGTGATATCACAATAGAAATCGCCTTAGACAATATCAATTGAGTAAAGAAGACCTTATTCAGTCTTATAAGAGGGCGGAGAGCAGATAACACAGTAAGATTTGAGCTCAGGTATGATGAAGGACAGGGATTTTTTAAAAGAGTAGAACTGGAAGAGTTTATTTTTAGGCAGTGATCACTAACATCCCTCACCTGGAAGAAAAGCTAACTTAGTTACGTGTTCATGGCAGGGACGATGTACCTACTGCAGGTACTATTCTGTCCTCCCCAGAATGCGGATAAGAAACATGAAGCTTCTGGTGTTTTCATTTCTTAGGTCGCTGGGAAAGACAATTCTAATTTGAAAGTTGGCATGAAGCTTTGGGGGGGGTGGGGTGGGGGGAGTAAACACCCTGATATTGCAAAGAGGAGGGGGAAGAATAGATTTTTAAACTTTTTTTTTTGTAGTTTGGGTCTGACATATTCCCTAAAATGTCACCGGTTCAAGCCAATGCCCAGCTGTAGGTGTTATTGTGAGGTGGTGGAATCATGAAGGTAGTTAGGGGGTGTGTCATTGAAGGGAGCTTTGGAGCTCTGGCTCTTCCTGTGTCACCATGACACAAGCAGCTTGGCTCTCCCCTGTCCTCCTCACCTTGATGTTTTATCTCAACACAGGTAGGAGAGTGGTAGAGGCGGTCTAGGCTGAAACTTCCAAAGGTAATTATCACAGGTGTTTCATCAGATGATAAAAGGTAACATGGAAAATGCTACAGGAAATAAGTTTATTTCTGTAACCATGGCTGACAATATGGTTCAGAAGCCTTTTGGACTAGTTCTGGGAGGAATTTGGAAAAGTTTGTTGAAGCAAACTAGTGAAGGAGACCATTGCACAGGGTGCTTCGTGGTAATTGTTGTGAGTCCAGGAGGCCATCGTGACTGTAGGTACGTCTACAACAGTGATCAGGCTCATGAGGTTTTGGATGCAAACAAGGGCTTTATTGGAACTGGACAGGAGCTCATTCGTTTTACAACTGATAATGAAGGTAGCCACATATTGTTAATGCTCTGAGACTTTATGGCTGAGTTTAAAGGAAACAGAGTTACTAATCTTTCGGAGAAAATTCTAGGGCAGAATAGCACTTAGAACATTCTGGATAACTTTGCACTAGTAAATTTGAAATGTGGGTTAAATGTCTATTTTTCACAGTGTGAAAGTGCCAATGGCACAAAACAATAATGATTTATTGCTTTAAAAAAAGCAAGCTAAAGTAATCTCTAATGCTTCCCTGTTTCTATCAAATTGAAACTCTTACTGAATAAAGTGAATATAATTTTGGGCACTTCTGGTCTTTGCCTGAAATGGTCTCCCCTAGTTATCTGCATGGCTACCTTGATATGACGTATCAGTTTTCATTTACATATAAGCTTTTCAACTTATTTGTTTCAAACATTCCTTTCCGAGTTAAACTTCTCTGGAACTCCTCATCCTTTTTTACTTGTATTTTTTCTAGTTGTTAACATAGAATGTACTTAATATTATAGTTATTGGTAAATTTTTATGTCCTCCTATTAGATTAAATTTTCTTTAAACTTTTTTTTTGTTGTTTTGTTTTTATTCTCATAGATTTTTCTCAGGTCTAGAATAAGTTCTCTAAGCATCCTTTTACTCGCTGTCATCCTTTCAGGCTTTGTGGATATTGATCTCAGCATTTCAGGGCACTCATACTATAGTTTGGATTTTGAAAGGAGATTGTGGGCTATTGGATCTTCATTTTTTCCTCTCTGTTTTACTTTCTGCCAATCAGGTAAGCAATTTTGTTCTGCCCTATACCTATCCAGTGATGCCTATGGGCCCAAATCAATGAGGCCAAACAACCACGAACTGATCTTCTAGAACCACAAATCAACACAAACCTTTTCTTTTTATAAGCTGACCATGACACCATGACAGGTATTTGTTAGAGTAGCATGAAGCTAATACAACTTATCTGTTGAGTATTTACACTTCTCAGAAGAACAGGCAGAATTTCAAGTTAATGGCCAATGTTGACTACTTGATATAAAGCTTAATCATGCTTTGAATTCTAGGAATACAAAACCCTTGGTGAGTAAAGCTGATAAGTATATGAGGACAAAAACTACTTACATACAATGACATTTTGAAGAGTGAGCAACAGCATCAGGAGGAATCAGCAGAAGGATGGAAAGGAAGAACTAGTGTAAGCATAGGTATTATATACATCAGAATTCAAGGAATAGAAAGAAAGAAAATGTACAAAGCCAAAGCTACAGTGCTGTGCCTTGAAGAGAACTTTTCATTGATTCATCATTTAGTTCTTTAATGTATTTTATTGATGAATGTGATGAATCTGAAATTTTATGCTCAACATTTTTTACTCTCTGAAATAAAGACTGAATGATATGGAAATGTTTTCCCTGAGTTATTTTTACATCCTTCGTTTTCCCTAATGTTTCATAAGTATCAATTTAAAAAATAAACAGAAATAAATGTAATTTAGGTATACTGCAATTGACATCTAATATAAAATGTTTGACAAAAGCAATAATAATGCTAAGATTATACCTCACCGTATAAAAAGAATGTTCTTTCTTTAAATTAAAAACATTAAGCATGTGAAAAGCTCAGTTTATTGTGTTGTGTTATTAACTCTTTTAAAAACTGAATCTGTTCCAAACCACTGTTCATAGAAAAACTGGCTAGATATCTGTCATTAGGAAATTGGTTATTACTCTCCTCACATAAAAAAGAAAATGAAAACTGAAGAATAAACAAATATAAGTAATATAAGTTACATGAGAAGAACAGATAGAAATATTATAGAAGCTTTTGTAAGTTATTATGTCATTTTACATCTATCCTAAACATAGATATGTTTATATATCTCATCATTTTATTCAATAGCATATTTGCATTTGTATGTGAATATCTTATTCAATATTTCAGAGAACTTTGAATAATGCTAACAGTTTGATTTTCACAGTGATTGATTAAAACTAATTGACTATAATTATCCCAAGAAAATACATCCCAAGTCCTGATTAATCTCTTCTTTGTAAAAAAAATTAGAAAATATTCTTGAAGAGAACTAATTGAAATTGTAGTGCTGGACTTTCTTTCCAATAGTAGAAAATTACTGTTAATTTAGTGGCATTGAATGGTATAATTATGCACTACAAAAACTTTTATAGTAACTAACACTAACATAAGCTATGAAAAGGAGGTTTATAAAAAGAAAATAAAATCAACTTTAGGAAAATATACAAGACTTACTCATAAGCATTGTTTCTTGCTTTTCTCTTGATTACTAATCATATGAAAATCCAGGTCAGTAACATTTTAAATTCATTTTATAATATTCAATGGGATGAAGTAGATGATCTTCTTTTAAATACTAGAAATAGCTTTTTAAGTCCCCTGGACAAAGACAGTCTGTACACACTAATACAAGATATAGCAATTCTGGCAAATTTGCAAAGTAAGAAAACTCATTGTTAATTTTGAAACATTGCTGCAACATTTCAAATGAATACGGAAAACTATTATGTCAGGTAGTAGTGAAACAGAAAGACCATGCATTTTATGCTGTATTAGAAAAAATAGCAAAATAAAAAAAAATTAGTAAAGAAATGTCTTAGTCAATTTCTTGTCTAGGGTACAATAATCAACATGTACAATTTACAGGAAAAGCTGTGTATTTGGCTCACAGTTTTAGAGAACTCAACCCTTCTGTGGTTGACTGGCAATGGCAGATGGACATTGTGGAGGTCCTTGTGGGACACAAGCTTGTGTTCACTGCACAGCAAGACAAGAAGAAGTGAACGAGAAGAGGCCAAGAGGGCACAAGGATATATACCTTTCCAAGTGATGTCCACACTTGACAAATTCCAACAAACAAGCTCCATCTCCTAACAACACATGAAACTACCAAGAAATTGATACCCCTGGTCAAACTAACTTCTGTTATCTTATCCCCTTCCAAATACATTGTGACTTTGGAGGAAACCCCAGACCCAAACAAAGTATATTCAAGCCTAAAAAATAAGCACACGTATTTTGAAGAAACATGTACCTACATATTTTTCATTTTTATTTCTAATCATTTAAATACTGAGATACCCGTGATATATTCAGGAAGATATTTGGCGGGACCGATACTTGATTTTTGTGTTTTCATTTAATTTCACTCATTAAAAATGCTTTCAATCGGACATATGAACAATCATAGGGCTATCTATGTAAGAATATTTATTCTTCTGTTTCGAAATGAACAACAATATAGAAGCTTTTATTTTTCTTAATGAAAATACCATGGCTTTCCTTATTCTGTAAGAGTAAAAGAAAGTGGTCAGAGTAATATATCAGTTCCAGAAGTATTTTGTTTGCAAATATACTAAGAATTTAAAAGTATCTTTAGTATTTCAAATATTTAAGCGTATGTACCTAAATAAGGTAGAGGACTTCATTAAGTAAATACCTATAATAATTTTTTTAAAAAAAATAAAATTGAATGCGATATCACTTTTATTGGTAAAGTTATAATTTCAAAATATTTGTATTATTACATACTTGAAAAATAAAGACAATTTTCTGTACTTGTTCTCCAAGATAACATTATGTTTTCTTCAGAGTAAATAGAGTTTATATCACTCTGACTTATTAAGAGTAAAATTATTCTTTATCATATGTGTAGATGTGACTTTTTCCATAGTTATTCTGTAATGTTGGCGATATAGCAATAGTTTAATCAACAAGATTGTAGGATTTCGTTGGGTTTATTTCAATTTAATATGAATAGGATATCTGATTTATGCTAAATAAAAGTAGATGATTTAAAACTTACTTTTCATGATCACTGGGGTTTGTTTTATTCATTGAAATTCAGGAGGGTTTTTTTTTCAAATTTTCTTTAAATCAGAATATTGTCGTGTTGCAGGATTGAATAATGGCATTTACATCCATAATAAAGTGTGCAATATATACTGTAAACAGTTTATAACCTTCACATTTAGTAAGATTCATGAAGTCTCCCAAACCTCAGATATTTTTCATACTATTTGTATGATTCTAAGTATGTGTTATGTACTGCTAATAACTGAATCCACGTATTGAAAAGGGTACCTATACATATGTGAAAGTCACGTTTTTCCGTTTCCAATTGTAATTTTCTGTGTATGTGTGAAGATCCTCTCTTTCTTTTCCCATTATTATAACTGTATAAAATTTAGTAATAACGATTGTGGTAACACTGTTGACTGGTATATCTCAGATACATCAACAATTAAATCCAATAAAATTAAATGAGAAAAACATTACTAATGAGACTCAAATTACAAATCAAAATCCCAAAACATGCCTTTTAGTAGATGGTGTCTTGAGCAGTTCCAGCTTCTACTTCATTTCACTCAGCGTCCGTCATGTCTATATAGAATGGTCTGTTCTTTACTCCTGGTCTTACCAAGATGAACTGAACAGTCTCGTATGGCTCCAGATAACCTACACATAATCTATGTAAATGGAAGCAATTTTAATGAGTAACTGTCTACCTATCATCTCTCTACTTATCTCTTCTCTCTAATTATAAAATGAACACATCTAATTCAGCCATAGATGATGAAAGTGGAATTTTTTTTAACTTAATAACGTGATCTTTACTGTTTTCTGTGGTACTGAGAATTGAACCCAGGCTCTCACGCATACTAGGAAAAGACTCTGTCACTGAGCTACACCTTACATGGTATTTTTATTTGACACCATAATTTTTTTGTCCTAGGCATGAGCATTTTATTCTAATTAAACATAAATTTCTATTTTACTACATAATTTAAAAAAGTGCAAGTGCTTAGTTTGGAGTCCCTTATCACATCCAAGAGAGAAAGCAGAGAATAGATTCTCTCACCATTATTAAAATGGCTGTGAAATTCATTGATTTTCTAAACTCAGTTTTTTAATATTCTGAAATGAATTTTCAAGCTGTTGAAATTCTACATCTATGTATGTGATTCCATTGTATTTGCTAATAAAGATGAAGATTTTGTAGGACACTCTCTAAATAACCTTAGTTTATATGTTTTCTGGTCAAATTTTATAATATCTAACATATAACTAGCTACATATAAAGAGTTAGGAATGTTTTAGATGTAATTCTATGGGTGATCTTTAAAATTGTGTTACATCTGTGACCTTTTATCTGGAATAGAATTTATAAAGAAATTTTTATCTACATGTAAGAACTGTGAAAATATGAACATCAGAGAGAAGAAAAAAAAATAAATCTTACCAGGTATATTAGTCATATTTTCACTGCTATATCAAAAATTTGAGGTGATCAATTTATTAAAATTAAGTGTTTATATTAGCTGATGGTTTTAGAAGTTTCATTCTGAGATTTGATGGTACCTGTATGCTGGGTTTCTGTGATGAGTTAGCACACATGGTAACATGGTAGATGTATACGGCAAAAAGATTGCACATCTCAATGCCAGGTGGAAACTGAGAAACTGGAGTCAGAGTTGGCTTCTCTCTCTCTCTCTCTCTCTCTCTCTCTCTCTCTCTCTCTCTCTCTCTGTCTCTCTATCTCTCTTTTCTTTCCTCTTTTCTTTCTGTCTGCCTGTCTTTCTCTCTTTTTCCTTTTGTGATTCTAGTTATTGAACCTGAAGATTCACTTTGATCTGAAAACCCACAGCATTTTTTTCTCCATTTTACTGATATGTATAAGTGTAAAATTTAAGGTTTACATTGAACTTGAGCATTTTGTGCACAAACATATCTGGTCAAAGTGACAAGGACTTTCCCACTCTCCTTTTGTCCATCTCCCTACCTACCCCTTCATCCTTCCCCACCCTACCCACCGTTTCACTTTGTTTTTCATTTTAAGTTCCATAAGAGTTGTGATCTGGGATTCTCATATCAGAGAGACCATTCAATGTTTCACCTTCTGCTTCTGACTCACTTCACTAAGCATGATGTTCCCTAGTTTCTTCCATTTGCCTGCAAAGCCTCCACGCTGTTGGACTTTATAGCTGCATAGTATTCCATTGTGTATAAATACCACAGTTTGTATATCTATTGGTCTGTTGATGGATATTTTGGTGACTTCGTATTTTAGCTATTGTTACTTGTGCTGCTATGAACATGGGTATACATGTATTTCTGTTATGTGTTGTTTTGACCTATTTTGGAAATATTCCCAGGAGGGATGTCGCCGGATTGAAGGGGATATTTATTTCTAGTCTTTTGAGAGATCTCCGTATTGCTTTCCAGAGTGGTTTTTAAGCCTTTGACAAAATCCAGAACCCCTTCATGATAAAAAGGCATACAACCACATCATTTTTTTTTAACAATTTGTTGGGAGGAGACACAGTTTCACTAAGTTGCTAAGTGTTCCAGTTTGGTCTTGCACGTGGGATCTCCTGCCTCAGTCTCCCAAAGAGACTGCTTGGATAATGAGCATATGCCACTAGGTCCAATACATCATTTAATTTGAGTACATGTTTTCAAAGATCAATGGAAGACAGGTTGTCTGGAGAATCCCACTGCTATGGCCATGGGTAAATCTCAGCAGCTAGAGAACTTGCCTACCAAGCACTAGGCCTGAGTTTGGTTTTCCCACATCACAAAAAGTGGGTGTGTGACATACACCTTTAATGGCAACACTCAGGAGGCTGAGGACTGAGGCAAGAGGATTTGCCAAGAGTTTGAAATCATCCTGGACCTCACAGGGACAGTCATCTCACAGCCAACCTAGAATAAATAGTGAGACCGTAACTCAAAAGCAAAAAAAAAAAAAAAAAGTGTCCCACTGATTCTCACTAGTGCCACTCTGAGGATCAATTCTTTAATATTCTGAACTTTGGGAGTTATTGAAAAACCCGAATGGTACAATTGTTGCATTTGAAATGACTGAGTTAACAGAATTAGCACCTTAGAATACACTTGGTTATATTTCTGGTTCAACTTCCACAGTGTAAAAATTGCAATAAAGTCTTAACACAGTTTATTTTGTTTCTCGGTATATATAAATGTCATGATTAGTCTTTACTGTTGTTTAATTTAGGCTGTGTCTTGGTTACTTTATTAGTTGCTGGGACAGAGTTCCTGCAATTCGTAATGTTAGGGACCAAAGTCTTACTTTGGCTCACAGCTTCCAAGGATTCACACAATCTGTTCGTGGGTGACCAGAAATGGTGGATGCCCATGATGGAGGTTCAATCCGAGAAAAGCTTTTCATGGCATGGCAGACAAAAAAACCAAAAGAAGAAAGAAGGGCAAAACTGCAGTATACTCTTCTGGGCCATGCCGCAGCGCTACATCCCTTCTGATCATCCCCCACCTCCCAATAGCACACGATTCCATAGCAGTCCCACAACATCCAAGCACGTGAGGCTCTGGGGGAGCACCACAGATCCAAACCATATAAGTTGAAGCAGCATTATGTCTATCTACAACTGTCTAAAAACTTTGTTTAAAAATGAAACTGGCTATTGTTAGTTGTGCTGCTATGAACATGGGATACATGTAAGTGGTTTTTTTTTTTTTTTTAACCTCTTTTGGAAATATTCCCAGGAGGGGAGTTGCTGGTTCAAATGGGATATTAATTTCCATTCTTTTGAGAGATCTTCATACTGCTTTCCAGAGTGGTTGTACGAATTTACATTCCCACCAGCAGTGCAGGAGGGTTCCTTTCTCCCCACAGCCTCGCCAGCACATCATGCTTTGTGAAGTGAGCCAGAAGCAGAAGATGAAACATCTGATGGTCTCTCTGATATGAGAGTCCCAGAGCACAACCATCTCATGGAACTTACAACGAAAAACAAAGTGAACCAGGGGGGTAGGGTGGGGAGGGAGAGTGCAGTGGATGGGGGGAGGGGACAAAAGGAGAGAAAGTCCTTGTCACCTTGACAAGATACATATGTGCACAAAATGCTCAACTTCATTGTAAATCTTAAAGTTGGTGCTTATACATATCAATAAAATGAGGGGGAAATGTTTACATCATATTCCTTCACCAAAAATAGATTTCATGAAAGCACTTTCTTGGGTATGAATAAAGGGCCATTTTTACTCATTCCAGTTTTATCAAGAAAAGGAAGTAATTCAATTACATCATCAGATTCTATGTCTAAATCTATTTTTTCTTGCATTTTTACATCTGCAAATTCTTCACCCACTGGTCTTAAACTGCTCAGAGTCATCGAGGACACGCAGATGGAGTCAACCTCTTCAACAATCCAGTTCAGACTATATTTAGACATTTTTCTGTGAATCGAGAATGAGCTGTTTTGAGAGACAGAATGGTGAGCTCTTTAGAGAAGGTTTTTAAGCTACTCTATCCAGATCAGTCAATGGGATAACTGGGCATGGAAACTATAGCCTTACAAAATGTATTTCTTAAGACTTCATATTTGAAATTAATCTTTGAACTTTGGGCTGCAAAATGGATGTTGTGTTGCTAGCCGGCATGCGAATAGCAATCTGGTCATATCGCCAATCAGAGACTTAGCGTTATTCTTGAGGTCCAGCGGGTATTTTGAATGATAAATACTTTCAACTTCAATTAAATAGATGAGTTATTTTCTAATGAGACATTCAGCTAGTTCTCTGGAGATTTCAGCCAGACATTGACTTCTCTCTAATTATGATAATCCTAGATGGCATCTTCTTTCAATATAAGGCTTCTGGATCTTTCCAAAAAATCTGTTTCTTAATATCATCACCTTCATCAATTATTTTAATGATCTTCCAAACGTACTGACACAGCATCTATATCAATAATAACTACTTCACTTAGCAGTTTCATATTAAGAAGATGTCTTCTTGTCTTAAATTGTATGAATCAATCATTGCAAGCCTGAAATCTATTTTCCATAACTCTCTAATCATTTTCAGCCTTCAAAGAATTGAAAAGAGAAAAGACTGGTGGGGGTCTTGCAGTGATGCCTGTTTCTGGCTTAAAGGAATCTATGGCTGTTTGATCTCCTCTGCAGACTACCAAACCTCTACCACAGCAGCAAGAGTCACTTTCATTTTTCTTATTATTTGTGTATTATTTATTCATTTCAGTAGCACTTTTATTTTTCTTTGATAACTTTGCCTTTTGCATTTACAATATGGCTACTGGGTGCAAGTAGCCTAACTCAGATTTATCCAAGCATTCCTGACAAAGAATTCTCAGTTTTCCCTTTTGATTTACAGTGAAAGATCTGCAAATCTTCCTTTGATTTGAACACCTAAAATACATTATAAAGTTATTCTTAGTTTATCTTCACTATGTTTCACCCCTCAGGGAAAAAAGTTGCCTAACCAGAGGGAAATAAAGAGGAGACGACTGGCTGTAAATGACTGTCAGAGCATGGAGACATTAGGTATATGGGTATGTTTTGTGGCACCCTGTAGGAATTAAGATACTAACAGCAACCACTACTCATTGCAGAACACTGTAATAGTCATGAGAAATATTTGCAGGTTCACTAAAATGTAACACAGAGATACAAACTCATTGCATACTTTTGGTAAAAAAAGGAAAGATATTATAGACTTTTGTAGTTTTGTGCAGAATTTTCAATTTGTGGAAAACGCAAAATTCACAAAGTAATATAAAATGAAATACCTTAAAAGCAAGATCTGTTGACATTAAAGAAATTATTAAATTTGCCTCTTAGAAGATAAATGAAGTAATGAACATTTTCACAGACATGAGAATGATAATTTAGAATCTCCAAGTCAAATTCTCCAGGTAAAACACAGCATCCTAAGATAATAACTATGCCACACGGAATCAACAAGACACTGTAAGTTATAGAAGGAAATATCATTGAGCTTGAAAACAGAGGCATATACATTATTCAAAATTTAACAATGAAATAAAAAACCCACAATATTCATGAATTTTGAATGCATTGGAACCACTCCAACTGAGTGATGCTTTCAAGAACTTAACATAGGTCACACAAGATTTGTTAAGAAGAAATATATGAGGTTAAATAAAAATCAGGTCAAATATTCCTAAATATTTACAAAGTTTGGTGACAATAATTAAACACGAATAGAAAAGTAGAGTAAATATAATGAGTTAAGGCACAATTTAATCAAATAGTTTCCAGTCATTGAAAAAATCTGTTTAATGATCTAATTGCATGCAAATACACACACACACACACACGCACACACATACACATCATACAATATAACAGGTAAAAATCTAAGTCAGAAGACAGAAACCCTTCATCATTGAAATGCTGAAAGAAAAACAAACTCTTTCCAATTTAAAATTCTATGTCCAATAAAAATATTACAGGAAAATCAAGGAAAAAGCATGTTTTTCAGATATGTGAGATCAACAATAAAATCATCATCTAGTCAAAAATTACGGAAGTGCTGAAGTATGGAGACTCTCAAACGGAAGAGAGATAATGAAAGTTGAAGTGGAAAACACTGGGAATAGTAACTGTGGAAAAGTATAAAGTATTTTTGATTGAAAATATTCTATGCAATATAGACTGAATTAAACTGCCTATGAAAATGATTTATTGTGGAATTTATCTAACTTAGAAAAACATGAAGAAGGTGAAGGACTAGCTGAGTGATTAAAGCACTTCCTTGAGTTTGATTCCCTAGCACCATAAAAAACTAGACATGTGGTGCATGCCTATAATCCAAACACTCTGGAGGCTGAGGCAGGAGGATACCATGGAGGAGGCCAGCCTGGGATACATAGTGAGTTGAGAGCAAAACCCTGACTCGAGAGAAAGGAAGAAAGAAAGAAAGAAAGAAAGAAAGAAAGAAAGAAAGAAAGAAAGAGAGTCTTACACTGTAAGCAAAAGGCCAAAAAGCAAACCATATACATTACCTCAACATTTTTAACATTTATGTGGCAAAGTGTAGTATAGACAAATACAAATTAATGTACTGTAGTATGCTATAACCCATCTGTCCACTTAAAAAATAGAGTTGTAGGCAATAAGAAAATTAAGAATATAAAAAATATTATTTAAATTAGTCCAAATTTCAAGCAAATCTCAAATAGAACAAAAACGATAAAGTGTCTTAGTTACTTTTCTGTTGCTGTGACTCAATACCTGACACCTACAAGCTTAGGAAAGGAAAAGTTTATTTTAGCTCACAGTCTCAAAGGTCACAGTCCATTCAGGGGTGGCCGGCAACAATCGAAGTACATGGCAGAGAGATAGGTAGAGGCAGCTTCCCCAGACAAACAGCAACACAAGCTAGGGTAGTTGAGACTAGTCCCAGTCCTCCAGGAAGGCAGGTGCAGCTTATGTATCCTTTCAAGTCTCTGCCCAGTAACCAGTCCCCCCCTGCATCCAGGTGTGGCCACTACACACCGTTAATCCTAACTTCACTGCAATCCACCCCTCCAGACCAGACCCCAATCCACCAACATCACATGGTTCCATAAAAATACATGAGACTTTGGGGGACACTCCAGATCCTAACCACAACATAAAGATAGGAGATAAGAAATCAGATATCAAATTAATAGATTTTAATACATATCCGAATTAAAAGAGATACAAATCCAACATTTCAATTCAAAGAGAAAGATAATAGTGAGAATTTGTAAGTGCATTAAATAATCTGAATTTTAAATTCAATAGAAATACAGAAAAAATGAATCGCATCAGTATTTAGAATCTGATTGTGAAGGCAATGCTGCTGCGTACCGGCCAGGGCGCTGGAGGCAGTAGGTATTTTTGTTTGTTTTGTGAAGGCAGTATCAGTGGCGAGGACGACATAAAGTGAGGGCTGAGAATCAGAGCTGCACAATGAACACAGTCAAGCGAATTTTATTTTAAGAAGAGGATGGTAGGGAACATGCAGGAGTGGCGTGATGCTCTGACAGCATGATTTTCATTCCAAGTTTTACGACACATTTAAGACCAGGAATATGAGAGGCTTCAAAAAGTTCTAGGAACTTTTATTTAGCACATTACATATGGTATTGAGATAAATGATAGGCTTTGAGGCGTACACACTATTTCTTTCAGTTGATTCTGAATCGTGAGGCCAGCTTCAGGGGAGCAATTCATCAATTTTTGCCAAGAAATCTTTAAATAAGTAACTCTTCTTGGCAGTAGAGAGTCCCAGCCATTTCTACAATCTAGTGCCCTGACAAGACCCTGTTAAATGGTGAGCTAATTGACAAAGATTTGTACAGCAGCTTCAGCTGAACCAGTGTAGTTTTTGGCACACAAGGAGAGACTACAGAGCAAAAAGAAATGCTTATCTTCAGAAAAACTGAAAGTATTAATATATCACTACGCAAATTTTTAGAATTGCTATTGGCTGCTTCTTGCCAGTCAGCCCTGGTCCTATTTTCTCTGGCTGCAGCTCTCCTAAATCTCCACATGACTTCTTCTCTTAGCTAATTTATGCTTCTACTCAAATTAGCATCTCCAAATCATCGCAAAAAAAAGTCTAACTTAAATTACATGACCTTCTCCAATTAATTTTTCTTCCGGGTTGCCATCATGACTTGTATTTTGTCAAATTCTTTTATCTGTGGTGTGTTGCATAGATTATTCCATGTATTGAAACTTTTATAAATGTCAGGTAATTATTGTAATTGTGGTCTTCTATAAGAATGTGCATCTTATTTGATCGAAGAGGGGTATTGTCTCAAACTGAGATATGAAGGAACTTCTTAGACTTTACCTTACATTACATTAATTTTCATTTGGTCACTATGAGGTCCTAAATCTGCTTATGCAAAATGAAGCCCAATGCACTTCCATTTGGCTTGTCTCTGGTAGTGATGGTATCTATCTCTAGGAGTGGTTATTGGGAGAAGCCACTTGTGTAAGAAATATAAATCTTTATTTTAATAGATATTAATGAGTTATGGAATTGGTAAGAAGAAAGCCTTCCACATTTTATCACAGTATGACTGTTTCTTTGTTAGTTTAATATAAAATGAAGAAAATTTAAAAGGTGCACTAATTCATACCACTGTGTTAGAATTTTTATGATTGTCTACTGAGGAGACAGCTGGCGAGGTTGGGGATAAATCACATATAGCTCTTGGTATTCATTGTATACTACAGTCTCGAGATGTATCTCAGTGTATTCTGCGATGTTCTTTGCTGGGTAAAATCTGACAGGAATAGCACTCTGTTCCTTCTAGCTCTTGCCTTTTGGACTCCAGCAATGCCAACTGCTAGATTGCCGGGTACACTGATATTGCATGTCAGGAATCAATCTGCACAGCCACTGAGACACTGCACAGTGGTGGGTGGCCAAGCTGCACGAAAAGGGTGACCCTGGGGCTGTATAAAATGATAAAGATGGAGAAAAGAATACTGTTCCTTGGCTGTCTTTATGTATAATCTCCATCTTGCTTGGTTATTGGGGATAGTAGTCTACTGTGACTATACTTAACTAATTACATCTAAAAGGAGCCTGTTTTCAAATAGGCCACATTCTGAGATCCTAGATGGACAGGTATTTGGGGCAACAGTGTCCTGTTGTAGTCATCTTAGTGTTGTGAGCCAGTTACAGGGTCGACTGTCCAGTGAGCCATGACATAAATGGAAGCTGAGCTGTTCTCAGACAATACTAAAGAATCACAAAAGAATAGGAATAACCTCGTTTTTTTGTATTATACTCCTTTTTTGAAAAATTGTCGCTACATTGCAACATATAATAAAAATACTTGTTAATATTTTTTCTTCAATTCCTGTGGACTCATTTTAGGTTATTTAATTTTGATGTAAAAATAAATGAATAAGTGAACAAATGAATGAGCAATGTCTTGTTGTCTGAGTTTATTACGCTGACCTGTATTATTTAAGAAAAAAAAATCACAAAAAAACATTGTTCAAAGTACAGCGTGAACTACACAATCAGTCACTATTACTCACGGTTGGTCACTACAAGCTTAATGTGTCTGTTCTTGCCAGCTAATTTTCCAATTAAGGATTACAGTTAATTTAAACTGCCTTTTGAAAAAAGACAATTAAATTGTTAAGCCATTGTTTTTTTTTTCTTTCCCGATCAACTCTGCCAGCATTAGCTAGCGTTTGTGTCACGTTGCTCTATAAAAGTTTATGAGAGTGCATTCCATTTGCTTGGCAATCACATTCCAAATGTTTCAATTTTCCCCTTTAGGTAACTATACAAATTAAAAATAACTTTCTTCACCCTCTCCCATGAAGAAGTTATATATAGTATAGCTGTATAAAAAGTAACCCATCAATTCTCCATTTTGTTCTTTTAGAAATTTGAGCATTTTGAAATTTTATGTTTAAAAAATAAACCATCTTAATTCAAAAATTTATATTTTGTCTCTTTGTATTGATGGCTTGGTTTTTCTGAGATGATGGATTGATTGATCAATTGGTTGATTTGGGAGATGTCAATTTTATACCAGAGTTGTAAGTTTTCTAATTTGAAATTTGAAAAATTATATATTTTTAGGAAAAATCATAATCACTTTTGCTTTTAAAGTTTGACGATAATGTTATTAATTTTAGTGAAATAATAGTGTCAGTTTCCAAAATTTTGGATATATAAAACTATGATAAAAGACTAACATGTCACAATATATATATGCTTATTTTAATATATTGAATAGTGTTTTGATAGGAGAAAAAGTAAGTAAAATCTTGTTTCTCATTTTGCCTTCCTGAGAGACCGAACACTTACAATCATTAAGATAATTATTGTATTCTTTAAATTGATTCTTTAGAAACAGAAATTAGAATCCTCTTTCTTGAATATGTGGCACCATTCTTTCTGACTTTCATTCTAAAAAAAAAAAATACACATGACCTTAGGGGAGATAAATTGTAAAAGTCACAGGCAGCCATGGGTCTGAAATGCCTCTAATGTGCTTTAATTTTCTTTATTCAAGCAGAAGTGGCATTTCTTTTATTATTCTTTGGAATCACATAAAATCACCGAACACAACTATTAAATGTAATAGCTGTACACATTAGAAATTCAAGGTTGAAGTAACTAGAAAGAAACAGCAGATTTTAAAGGAACAAGACTGTCACTTAGTGTCAATGTTACAATTCCATTTAGCAGCTCCATTAACTTAATGGTCAAAAAAGAAAGAAAGAAAGAAAGAAAGAAAGAAAGAAAGAAAGAAAGAAAAAAACCTTCATACTTTTTTTCTCCCTGGTGCATATTTGCTTTCATACTCATCTGAACTAATGCTAATGGCAAAGTGATGCCACCAGCGTTCTTTTATGTAGCTTTTATTGTTTTCCATAAAATCCTGTCACCAGGAAAAAACTAATGATTTTATACATCTGCCCCAGCTGCAAAAATTCCAGTTTTTACTCTTCCAGTTTCATTCCAATCCTCTTTTCCACTCTTTTACCTGAGTGCTTCTGCCCCATGAAAGCTGCAATGTCAGAGGGTCAGGAAAGTCATCCAAGCAAAGCAGGTGCCCAGCCACTCTTTCATTCCAGATCTACGTGTGAATTACCTGGGATGACTGGGATGACTGCACGTCTCGCTTGTCCTCCTGTGATGCAGACAATCCGCAGTAGACTTTTTGATATTTAATGCTGAAAAACTCAATTGGTGATGTGTAGTAAAACTTTACTGCTTGCCTTAGAAAAAAAATAAGAGCAATTTCTATACCTACACGGGAGTTGAGAAGTTCAACCTTTATCTGTTTAGCCAGCTTTAATTCAAGATTAGGTCTCTTTCCGTAGACAGAACTGCTGACGCATCCAAACCTTCGTAGCATCTCTTGTGCTAGCTGATGTGACTGCTGACTCTCCTGGATTTTTTTTCTTTCAGTTCTCAGGGAGTTTATGTTCTTTCATTTATAAAGAAAATCTTACCTGATGAATGTGTCAATAACTCCCTTTTTTCTAGTTGTGCCAATTTTGTCTGGATTAATTTATAAATATCACATGTCATTATATTAACCTGTTGTGCATTTCTTAAATTACATGAGACCTCTTGGGAGTTTTGGATTATATCCAGAACATTCAAATAAAAATGTATGAATTACTTTTGACATGTAGTTTATTGCCACGAATCAATATGCCACAGTTATAGGTACCCGAATGTAGAAATAATTATAATTTCTCTATTGCTCTGCTCTTGCAATGTACATGTATTTTAGCCTGGGCTACATAGTGAATTCAGGACCAGACTGGGCTACACACCGAGACACCGTCTCATTAAAAAAAGTACACACAATTAGCTTTAGACACTTATTTGTGTTAAAGACACAAAGAAAACCACCTTTAGCTTTCTTTATTATTCTTATAGAAGGCTATGATGTTGTCAGGTAACTTTTTTGAGAAAAATTACTTCATTTTTACCTTTAATGTTTACAAAATGTAGCAATGGAAATCCCTTTTCTGCTAGGATTTTGCTCTTTGCAAGCTTTGAAACTTTTATCACACAAAATTTGTCATTTCCGTGGTTAATTTAACTGTTTCAAGGAAATAATTATAACCACTACACATATTTGTTTGAGAATTATGGGAGAAAATATAGTGGCATTTTTCTGAAACCCGTTCGACTCCATCCCTAAAATGTGAATTAACTGTGCTGAACTGTACACAAGGTGTATTCAAATTTACTTTTAGAACCCCTGCCAATAAAATTTCCAATTTCCCAAGGATGTTCAAAATTATGATGGATGTTTAAACAAAGTAATTTAAAACAATAAAAGACACATGGCCCTTAGTTTCCTTCAAATAATCCCTGACTCTTGCCACAGTCTACCCATTGCTCTTGCTATTTTACCGGGAGGGGAAGTCTTCTTTCCTGTGCCTTCTGAAACAAAGCCTCCGGAAAGCATTTCAGTGTGTTTTCATCCCCCTTAGTCACCAGACCTGGAACCGCGTGATACTTCTCCAAGGTCAAAATAGCCGTGAGGAGTAAGTGTTTTGAATCCATTCAGGACATGAAGGCAGACACAGCAATGCAAGTGAAAACTTAAAGGCTCCGGGCTGCGCTGGATACTGCCAAGTACAGCGGGACAAGTGTGGTCCAAAGGAAAGGAACTATTTCGAGCGGGACACTGCAATGTGATTTTTATTGTAATAATATATTTTATTTAGACCTATGATAGCTTCATTTCATATTTTATTAGGAAAATAGATTAAAAACATAATTATACACTTGGACAATATATATAAGAATGTTTTAGATCTTCCTGTAGACTAGAAAAAGGCATAATTTTATATAAATAAAACTATAAATATCACTATTTTGAATTGTGTAGATACTTTTGTAGGTCTTTTAATTGAAAAACTAGGATGATGTATTTTGTACACAAACTAGAGAGAAAATAGTTATTTTTCCATATGGCAGAAAATCTGAACTGCTATTAAATGTAAGGTGAGCTTTAAGCTGTAGTGGGTCACTGACCATTTTGTACACATGAAAAGAAAAAAACGCATTCAATTGAAAATGCACCGCCTCTTCTGAGGTTCTGCCCTTCCCGTTTCCAGTGCCCCGCCGCATACGAAGTAGGTATGTAAGATTTCTGCTTCGTTTCTCCATTTCACTCAAATGCACTTTACCAAATCGAGATAGAAAGTGTGAAGTGTGACTGGCTTCCATTTTTAGCGTCTTTTCCCAGGTGCTCGTAGAACTTGCCAAGTGAAATTTTAATCACCTGGCAAAGTATTTGAAATCTTACCTTCTACCTGACAATACTTATTTAAGACCGTTGCTTACATATTGATGCTGCTTTTTGGGCGTATTATTTGCTATTTAAAATATCTCTTCTGATATTTGATGAAGTACCAGCTCTAATAATTTTGTAATTACTAAAAATATTCAAGTTTAGGTCTCTTTTCTAAATTTTTACTTAAAATAGTCTTTCATAAAATTCCACTGTTGAGCATAAAGCTTACTTAGTTGAATATTTGGAAAAGAGTTATGTATATAATCACAGTGCATATTTAACATGATATTACATGTACAAACAAAAGACAAGGATTCTCTTTATCACCATGTGATAGATTTTGGGTTGTTTGTGATGCTGGGGCTTAATCCCAGAGTCCTAAACATGCAGACAGATATGCTACCACAGAACTACATTTCTATCACCCAGAAAATACAATTTGAAATACTAACATAAAAGACCCTGCTTTTTATTTTCTTAGATCAAGATGTTGGTCGAAAAGCGTTTTTGCATTTTTAATCATTGACTATTTTAACATTATTTTAGCCATGATGAAAGAAAATAACTTCAGAAAAATGAACAATCAAGACAATATGAGACCAGGGTAATACAGGCGAAATGCTAACATTTCATATAGCTGAAAAGCATAATTTGATGAAAATGCACATAATTGGTCTTTTGTCAAGGTTGAAGAAATTATCCATGTAATATTAGAAAGAAACCTACCAAAGCTACACGGAATAATACATCTAATGCTTAATGTATAATGATCTCCATCAAATTGACAGACAGGTGTGACAGCCAGGTGCACATACATACTGATTAGAAATAATAGCTGATCTCAGAGGCAGCAGATCATATATGGGACAGAGAAAAACAGTGTGACACGTACTATAAAATTAAAATAACGAAGTGACCTTCATAATTAGTTCACAGACAGTTATGCATAAAATCATTCATAAACAAATAGAATTTCTTGAATTTAAATATGTTATTTCTGTTTTCTTTAACATAAACATGAAAATACACACTACCCTCAAAACCAAGTGCAGCAGCTGTCCTTTACTTTCCTCCAGAGATGCACCCCCAAACCACAGGGAATGCCTAAAATTGAGAACAGTAGTAAAAACTAATCATATTAAATTTTTCCCTGAATGCAGAACAATAAAATCCAAAAATAGTCATTTCTTACATAAAAAAGTATAGTACTTATATAGTAATAACCCGTATATACTACAGTAAACCCTAGGTTGCTTGTAACACTGAGGGATTTCAAATATTATATTAATAATTGTTTCATTCTATTGCTCACAGAACAGTGTCCAAAGAATATTTGTGTGTGCTCAGGAAAAACAAAACCATTCTAGATCTAACTTCTCTGTACACTTCAGTGACAATGTAACTTTAGAAAGAAAATATTTTTGATTTATGTGTCTATTTCATTCCTTATGAAGAACTCACAGAGGTAGGAAGACTGCTATGCATGATATAACATATTTCCCTGCTCTAAGTGATTAGAAACATAATGGCAACTCAAAAGGAAATGCAAAGGCTTATCGAAACAAATGGTGAATGTTTACATTCAAAAAGAAATATAACAAAATGCATATTGCCATTCATTTTCAATGAAATATTCCTCTTCCTTTCAAACACACTTATCCTATTGTTCTTGCCTGGCAAGAGTTCTAGAAATTCCCTTTCTTGCTTTATGAGTTGGGATCAAATATTCAGTGACTGTTGTCCCCAATTGCCTTCCTAAGGAAAAGCTGGTTTGTAAGAACATTGCCGTGTGTTGTCACCTAACTTATTCTTAGGACTTAGCTCCTTGTGAGCTTTAGGTCTTCCTCAAAGTATCAATGTTCGTGAAAGGTGAATACTTTGAATCTATTCAAGTCATAGAGACAGCACTGGCAACACAACTAAAGATGCTCATGAAAGACTACACAGCTGCTTCAAAAGGGAGCACAACAGTGGCCTGAGTGTGATGGAACAGAGTGGGTGTTTGAAAAGGAGTAAATGTCATGTGGTTTTGACTGTAACATTTTTATTTGCACATTCATCATATAATTTGATCACATCTTCTGTTTTTATTAAAATTAGCTGGAAATTGTAAATGTAAAATGTATAAAGTTGACTTTTCATAGATATGATAATTGTGACTTGACCGGATTGGCAGAGACAATTATGAATTAATTGTATAAAAACAAGGCACTTACAAATTTACTTTATTCATTTGTTTAAATTTGCATTAGGCAATTAACATATGCCATCTTCACCTTTGCTATTTTTATGCTTTAATTAGTTTAATTTAGCTGGAATCTCTAGATAGGTCACAGCTCTCAACTTTAATAAAGTAGAGAAAATAATTTTAATAGAAATTCATAAATCATCAATGTTATTCAGAGTAATACATACATAATTTATTTTTGTCGATGCCTAGTGCATTTTGAAAACATTAAAGTAAATTAGAGTACTAATGGTGTTATATAAAACATACTTATTAGCATATCTTTCAAAATGAAAGAAAGTTAGCAATCTCTATCCGCTGCAGCTGGCTCTTTCAGATTTACTATTTTTGTAAAAGAATTTGATACTTGATTACTTAAGAAAACAATATTAAGAATGCTCAATAAAGTTATGGTTATATTAAAAAACAAGGAATTTTTTTCTCAGAAACAGTTGGCATATAGATACATTTTAAATTACATCCGATAATTCATTCAACATAGTTTTGTATTATAATTGAATAAAAGAGGCAATACAAAATCGAAGTAGTAATTTTTAATAATAAAAGTGAAATATTTTTCCAAATTTTTTAGGAAAATGGAAATTAACTAGGTACAGAGGCAAAAATGGATAAATGTATACTGACAATATGCTCAGAAATAATGTCTATTTAAATATTTGGAAAAGCAAAAGTATTGTAACATAAGGAGAAAAAGTCAATTTTATTTTAATATCTAAAAAGATGTCAGTTAGACCCATTAAGGGTTTAGTCACTAAAAGTTATGTGTAACTAATCATCCATAAATCTTTTACACGTGAAAATTAAACAAACACTTGAAATTTCCTTATCTTGCAGAAATCAATACAGAAAGGTTTAATCATGCTTAACTTCTGAAGATTTAAACGGTCTCCAAATAATTGAAATAGTTTGAGATGAAAATCACCAACTTTCCATGTAAACAAGTATGGTTGTCTAATGTAATTATTTAATTTTTTCCTGCTCTTCATCAATGAACTACAAATGATTATCAAAGTTCATACCATCACAGCAACAATAAATGTGTTTCATTAACTAAGTTCTAAGAGAAGGAAATATAAAATGAAAGAAATTAGAGGAAACCTCATTTAATAATAAAAGTAATATTAATCTATAGCAGGAATATAATGTCTGTTACTCAAATCTTCTAAGACTTATTACAACTTCATTATACTGAGAGTATTAGCATTATGGCTTAAAATGGGGACATTAACTTAACATCTGTTGAAAGCATGTTCAAAATAGTGACATTAAAAACAAAAGAGTTTGATGAAACAACAAAGAAAAACCTTTGCAAGTCTATCTCATATCTAACAAAAAGTAACAAGGGTGAAGAGATGCAAGGGGAAATCAAATCATTTTATAATTAAGAAAACCCAGTTCTTATAACAAGAGCATGCTATTCCTATTGATAACTTCTATATGCATCTGCATAAATTACTAGATATAATGGCTGAAATAATATCCATTAAAACCATATTATATTTTGAACAAAACAAAAATGGAAATAATTAATGCTCTCGAGCAAGAAAGAAAATCTCTCAGAAGCTCATCAAATTTTTACTTATCAATGCTACAGCTGAAAATAATACAACAATCATTGCCCATCAAATTATCCCTCAAAATCAAGATAGAATAATGGATATCAGACATACCATGTAGCTATTCGAAAGTTTCATCTTGCAGTAACTAATTTTTCAGGGAATTATTTCAAGGTCTATTCTATTCAGTCAAGTGGCCACACCCACAAAGTGCTAACATATCATACAAAATGGTATGTGTAACGTGATAGCAGTAGGATAATATTATTTTTAAAGCCTCTCAAAAATTAATCTCGGCATATACGTCTAATTGTAAGAGAATCCAATATTGATTAGAGAGAAAACTATGGATTACCTAAAACATCAGCTTGTAAGATCAATATTGATTATTATAGGAAAATAGATATATCTGTGGCATAAGCAGATGAAACAGACCAATCAATACCTGTGATAAAGACTGTAGCTTAATCATGAAATTGGGTAAATGAAGCCACAGCTCAATTATGTATTAAGAGATTAGGAGTCAGGAAATACTACATACTTACAGAGTTTACATAATTCTAGTATCTAGTAAGTAAACAAATCCATGTAACTTGGTTTAAGAAATACATATGTGAAAACTTGATATATCATCACCTGTACTCTTAACAGGTTTTGCAAAGTTACTCCTCAGTTAAGGAAATTAAATGACTGTCTTCTTAAATGTAAAAATATATAGTATAGTTTAGAAGCCTAACAACATTTTTCTCATTTTTTTTCATTTTAAGTACAATGTAATTAGTCTGATTTTGAGCTCTCTATTTCATATTTGTATTATGATAATTAAATTACTATTTAAATATAATTATACTATTTAAATTATTGTATTCTATTATATATATATATGCATTATATTTTTATATTTTCTTATTATAATCATGATGCTAAAAATACAGCATGGACAGACATTCAAGTCCATGTCAGCTTTCCCGCTCTCACGAAAATCGTGATTCCATGCAGCAGAGGGGATGTGTCTCTCAGCTACTGAGGTCTTAGCTCTTAGATCTAAGTATAAACTGAGGCTCATAAAATATGTAAGGCAAGTTGGAAATTAACGCATCAAGAATAATTCCATGAATGTACAGGTGCAGGGTGAAATAGTAGTAGTAATTAAGCATATATAAGTACAAATAATGAATCTTATTTTAAATTTAATATGAGCTAATATCATGTGTTATAAAAGAATGCTATGACACAGTATCATCATAGAAAAAGAAAATAATCATAGAGCCATCAAATTAAATCATTTGGTCATTTAATATGTTGAATGTGTTCAGTATAATCTATACAGTTTTTGTTACTTGATATGCTGGCATTTTTTCTTTGAGTCATACATTAAGGTTATTTGGGTTATGTTCTATAATGTACACGTATTTTTCTATTTAATACTCTTGCATTCTAGTTCCAGATCTTTAATGCATAAAATTTGCACATTTTATGGAGGATGTCTGCTTAGATAATTGTGTTTAACAACAAGCACAGAAAATTTCATTTTATGAGCAGACAAATATTCAGTTACATACTACTGTATTTATAGTTTCTATTTTGGGATTTCTGATAATTCTGTGTTGTAACAGTTTTCTCTTTAGTTTTAAGGACACTCCCACTTTTTACCATTTTTCTTCCTAGATTTATTATGCCATAACCATACACTTTGAATATTACTGTGTATTGATATGTGACTATCTTCCACATAGTTAAATAATGTATTGCCTTCACAAACTACATTTTGTCTATCCAAACACTGTAATTTTATAACCTATTATAATTTTCTGATAAAGTAGTAAAATTCAAAATTTTGAGTGATAGCCATCAAGTAATAAAAAGTTTAAATTTTCTTTATACAGCATGCTTTAGTAATTAAATGTAAATTTATCCAAAATTACCTAATGCAACAATGCCAAAGTGTAGAATTTTAGGAAATTTTAAATCATCGTTGTAAAAGAAACGTTTCTTGGCTCTCATCTATCTTGGCTTAAGACGTCCATTAGATACAAGTGATTATTTACAAATGTTTGTATGTATTTGAAAAAGTAATTTCTTTCTATAGTCACAGAATCTTTAGAATTCTGTTTACTTTACATCCCAGCCACTGAAAAATTAGTTCCCTTTTACTTTTAGGCTCTAGATATATAGTTTTACAATAAACTTATTAATAAATATCTGTAATACCATATCTTTCCAGTGTGATAAAAGAGGTTGCACTTTTGTGTGGCACTATGACATCAGGTTTCTCCCTAATTTACCCACAGGATATTGACTGCTATAATTAGCTTCTCATACTTGAATGGTAGTCTTGTTTTTGTCCAAAGTTGCACTGAGCCCCGTGGTAGCAACAGATAATTAAGGCCTATGGAACACTGCGTGAATACATGAAGATTACAATGCAAAACTGTATTCAGCTGGATGAGAAGAGACACACTGAGTAGTATCAAAACACACAGAACAATGGCACACCCCTCGACTGATTGTTACCAAGCAAGATTTTCACTCAGAAGCGTTTTCTGCAGGATTACAGTATGTAGCCTGTGTCTTTAATCATCAGTGAATATTTTACTTTTAGAAATTTTTAATGAGACTGCCAACTGATTAAAGACAGCCTGGGAATCACATTAGGTATAAATAAAAATAATTTCATAATATATTTTATCTAAATAGAATGCCTTATTTTACTAGTATAGCTGTTGCATTGACTTTTTTATGTAAGGAAACATTGTCACTTTAGAGCAAAATGTCTGATAATGATGGGCTGGGACTTTGTGGAGGATTACAAAAATAAAACAATCAGAGTGACGCCCCATGCATGCAAGTTAAGTTCACATGGTGGAAAGTAAAAGGAGAGTTTATATATTTGCAAAATATTTATAGTAATAGTGTAAGAAATACAATACTAATATATATTTTCGTACATTTTAAAATTAGGTTGTGTACTGCTCAACTGATACTTAGTGGTGTGGCCTTATTGACCATGATAATTAAAGTAACTCTTACCCACCCATTCAACATGCCTTCCATCCTTTATAAATATTTCAATTTTTTTTATGTAAACATTCTTTGCCTCCCTTAATTGTCACATTCTCATTGATGAAGTTTGGTGAACAGAAAGTGCATCTCTGTCACTGCTGTATTCCTCAGGCTAAGAAGCCCGGGACACACACAATCAGTGACTACGCATTGAAATTAGAGCCACTATGAACGCATGTAATTAACAATGAGGTTAATGTTACTTAAGAAAATTATTCACAATAATAACCTTCATATTTTAAAAGATAGCATTATTATACAGAGGTTTAAATTTATTGCAGTTATCTTGAAATCATTATTTTTGCTTATGAGTTAGATAAAAGATATTTTACCTACTTTTTATAGAAAAGCATATGTAGAGCAAAGAAACAAAATTTTTGCCATTTGGAATAATTTATTTGCAATTTACTATAAGTTCAGTCTAACAACATACACATAGCAAAAATACGTCAAGAAAGCATTGATGCAGCTAAAAGTGTTGTATAAAATAGAGATTCTTTGCAATTTTCCCTCCTAATGTCCGAAAGACTTTGGTAGGATGATTTTATTTCTTAAACTCCTAATGATGCCTGAACTTCTCAGCTAAATTTTAAGGTCTGGAGGGAAAAACAAAATGTGTTACTCTTGAAACAGCTCTTTCCCAGATTCCCAAGAAACATTTTCAAAATTACCCATGGTTGAATCGATCATATGACAGTCTCTAAGGCCAAGTAATGAATTAAAATTTGACATTGAATCAGAGATTGGAATAAATGTCACTAAAAGAGCTTTGTTCCCAAGAAGAAGGGGAATCCCCAAAGGCCATCGGACTGAGGCATGGGTGGTAAGGGCAGGCGTTGTCGGAGTGAGCAGCAGCTGAAGCCTGTTCCAGCTACGGAGACTGACAAACTCTCTTTAGAGTACTTGGCTTCATATTCTCACTCACTGACAAGCGAAAGGTAAAACGGTAGCTGGTGGTAACTTAGAGCTGATAAAAGTACAGCATGTTCCTCCATATATCATGAGATATTTTTCATTGTACTGGATTTCTCTTGCCTGCTTATAGTACAATAGTGATGAAAAACTTGAATAACAGTTTCCAGACAAAATATAGCCAATAATTACACACTGAGGCATGTGAGTGTTAAGTTTAATTTGTAGAAGATAATTATTATAAAACAACACACAGCAGAGAGATATGTACACCCATGTTCACAGCAGCACAACTAATAGCTAAAATATGGAAGTCACCAAAATACCCATCAACAGACCAATGGATACACAAACTGTGGTATTTATACACAATGGAAAACTAGGCATCTATAAAGTCCAACAGCGTGGAGGCTTTTACAGGTAAATGGAAGAAGCTTGAGAACATCATGCTTAGTGAAGTGAGTCAGAAGCAGGAGGTGAAACATCAGATGGTCTCTCTGATATGAGAAACCCAGATCACAACGATCTCATGGAGCTTAAAATGAGAAACAAAGTGAAACAGAGGGGTGGGGGAGAGCGAGGGGTAGGTAAGGGAAGGGACAAAAGGAGAGTGGGAAAGTCCTTGTCAGCTTGACAAGATACATAAGTGCACAAAATGTTCATCTTCATAGTAAACCTTAAATTTTGCTCTTATACGTATCAATAAAATGGGAGAAAAAAGAGAATATTGGACTTGAAAGGTCAGTTATTATTGTATGGTTTCTTTAATATGACAAACTCATAGTACAAATAAATACAAGTCAAAGGGGAAGATATTGGGAGGAAGGGAAAAGAAGAGAGGGAGGGAGTGTGGAAAGGGGGAGCGAAACAGAATGGGAACTTATGATATGTATGTGCACAAAATTCTGAAGTTCAATGTAACCATTAAATAATGCATACACATACTAATAAAATTGGGAAAACACTTCTAAAATAAAGAATTTTTAACGTTTATCTACACTCCATATGCACAGCTTTTTGTGTCTCTTAATTCATTTTTTCCTGGTAACTACTATAATTCACATACATAAAACTTGAATTTGAATAATTTCAATACTTGGACATACATGAACCGGTGATATGATCCCAAATTTTAAGCCATAATACGGTGTTGCTTGCCAGCATGTGTAGATTCTGCTTTCTACCAAGATACTTATCATCAACTTTTCAGACTCCCTAGTGCTTTATTTTCAACTATAAACCCACTGACCATAAGCACGTATTGAGTAGTTAAAATGTGCATGCGCTGTGCACGATGCTGAGTATCTAACTATGATTAAAAAATGAGGGAGAGAGAGAGAGAGAGAGAGAGAGAGAGAGAGAGAGAGAACACTGTCCTTAGAGAGCCCACAATTTGTTGGAGAAAACGCGAAGATAAACAGATAATTATATAAAGAATAAATGAGTAATTAAATTTTATCTGTTATGAATCTGGCTAGCGCACTAATTATTCCATTGAGAGCAATCAGAAAAAATAGAAAACAAAATTGCACTTAAAGGCAACAAGGGGTACATAGGAAGCAGAAGAGAAAGAAAGAGTCTGTAGGGAAAATGAACACTTTTTTATTTGAGGTTAGACTTAGAAATAGTCATATGTGAAATGTGGTACCCGATTCCCCAGCACATAGTAAAAGCAAAAGTTATTAGGAAAAAATAAATAGCTACATAAGATGTATAAATGAAAAAGACACATTAATATTTAGCCTCTTCAAAATTCTGAGAGACATGAATCAATAAATTTAAGGGGATAAAATCTAATACGGATACTTCAAAACAGAATTAAAATCTGCTTAGAAGAAAAAATAATCTGTATCTAGAAATACAATTGAGCTTAAATACTAAATTTGAAAATTAAAGCAGGGGCTACTAAACGGTTAAATCAAGAGTAAAACAGGAGTAGCAATGAACGAAAAATAAATAAAATGAAGCAGAATTAAGAAAAGAAAATATGGAAGGAAAGAAGAAGGAAGCTAAGCATCTGGTTCCAATGGAACTAGGAAAGCTGTGGCGTATCGATCACATCTTACTTGCTGGTTCTTGGACATCTATGCAGGTGGTTTACTAGATGAAAATTAGAATTACTTTAATAAATGTTTTTGAGACGTCCCCTTCTACTACTATTGGTCAAGAATGTTTACGCTTAAGTATGAAATGAAGTAAATTTTGAAGATCAAAATTTTCTCATGTATTATAGAACATTTTTAATATTTCGGTGAAGTTTTGGACCTATTTTGAAGAAAATGAGTTTTTATGTATTCATGCCGATGTAGGTTTCTTCAGTTGGTCAAGTCTTATTTACATTTCAGACTAAATTACATAATAATAATAATTTGTTATTAGTTTGGTTTCTATTCATTTCAAAGATTGTACTGCTATTATGAATGGATTTTTAAAAAAACATAAATTTGTCAAAGTGTCATTTTACATGATGTATACATGGATGTATTATCTTTTTCTCCTGGATATCTTAGATTACTTTAGAACTGTTTTACGAATAATGTTTTACATATTGTTTAATACAGTGGTCTATCCATAAACATAATTCTTTTAAATTTTACATTTTAATCATTTTTGGTATACATTGTTTTTTTAATAAAAGATCACTCAGCTGTATAAATTGTGAATTGTTATATATATATATATATTAGGACAATTATACCTGAGACCAGACATTTATTACATTAGAGTTAAACTTCTTAAAATTAGATTTTACAGTTGAAGAAACTTTACTGGCCTTCACAAGACATGACAAAATTCCTTCCTAATGACCTGAGAACGTCATCTGCTGGCATTCATAAGGAGCTGATCCTTATGTGGCCTGGCAGCGTCTGATGGTGAAACCAGCTGGCACCTACTGGGATGTGACTAATGTCACTTGCATTGGTCTGGCAACATGATTTTCCCTTTCCCTACTGTCACTCCTGACAATATGAATTCCTTGCTGAGTTTGCTACGTGGGCATCTGACACTTAATAATACATTGACAATAATACCAATATTTCATCACCTGTCAGGTGTCTGAATAACTTACTTGAACACAACTTAGAGGCCTTTTCTCGCCATGAGTTTCTGAGTTTGCTATTCTGAAAAAAAAAGTAGAGAAGAAAAGAAAGAGTGAATGAAAGAAAGGAAAAGTGTAGAAAATCCTGAAGGCACCAAGCGGATAATCAGAAAAGGATGTAATCGTTTTCAAGTGGGGTTTTTATTAGCTTTAATAGATGTAGACATTGCTAATAAGTATAGATATTTTCTTAGCAGATGCAAGTAATTTTGGCACACCAGATAGAGGAGTGGATTTTCTTTCACTTATGGAGCCTACTAGGAACTGAACAGGACAGTGAAAATATCTGAAGAGACTCGGAGTCGATCCTCCAAACTGGGATTTGGTCTCTCTTACTGGTTTTGGTTACTACCTAGAGAGATATCCACTGATTTCCATGTACAACTCGCTCTCTTTCTGTCCAATCCATGCTTTTGTACACTCACAAAGAGAAAAAATTCTTATAATAAATGACATTGTCATCTGTGCTAGAAAAATGCCAAAACACCAAGTGTAGTTTAGACCAATGTGCCTAATTAGTTACAAGCGAAACATTGGCTGCTGAGCATTGCAGTAGTGGCTTCACAATTAGTTTCTCAAAGAGCTTGGATCTCACAGAAGTCTTTAGATTTTTATCCACTAGCAATGTAAGAACATTGTTCACCACTCTTCTATTCTGAGAGATAGGCAAGAGGTTTTTTTATATTTAACAACTGAATGCTATCCATCAGCTCAGTTAAGATGTGAGATATCCTCCAGCCCACATGCTAGGGCAGCTATTGAGCTAAGTTTTTTTTTTGTTGTTGTTGTTGTTGTTGTTGTTTTTTTCATTTCTCCCTTTTCAGCAAAAGTAGTCTCTGAATGTTTTCATCCAAGTTCAAAGGAGCAGGTATAACTCCAGAATATTTCTCTTCTTTTTCTTTTCAAGAAATATTCACCAACAACATCTCAGATGGGAAGCTCATAACTAGAATATACAGGGAGCTGAAGAAAAGTAAGCCTATCAAAATAAAGGATCCTATTGAAAAGTGGGCAAATGAAATGAAGAGGCAGTTCACTCATGAAGAAGTACAAGTGGCCAATAGATACATGAAAAGGTGTTCAACATCTCTAGCCATAAGAGAGATGCAAATCAAAACAACGCTAATATACCATCTCACTCCAGAGAGAATGGCCTACATCAACAAGTCAAATAGTAATCAGTGCTGGTGAGCCTGTAGGGAGAAAGGAACCCTCCTGCACTGCTGGTGGGAATGTAAATTTTTTCGACCACTCTGGAAAGCAGTATGGAGATCTCTCAGAAGACTAGAAATAAATATTCCCTTCGATCCAGCGACACCCCTCCTGGGAATATATCCAAAAGAGACCAAAACAACACATAACAGAGATATATGTATACCCATGTTCATAGCAGCACAAGTAACAATCGTTAAAATATGGAAGTCATCAAAATACTCATCAACAGACCAGTGGATACAAACACTGTGGTATTTATACACAATGGAATACTATGCATCTATAAAGTCCAACAGTGTGGAGGCTTTTGCAGGCAAATAGAAGAAACTTGAGAACTTCATGCTTAGTGAAGTGAATCAGAAGCAGAAGGTGAAACATCGAATGGTCTCTCTGATGTGAGAGACCCAGTTCGCAACTCTTATGGAACTTAAAATGAAAAACAAAGTGAAACAGGGGGAGAAGGTTGGAGAGGGAGGGAGGTGTGAATAGGGGGGAGAACAAAAGGAGAGTGGAAAAGTCCTTGTCACCTTGACAAGATACTTGAGTGCACAAAATGCCCAACTTCATTGTAAACCTTAAATTTTGCACTTATACATATCAATAAAATAGAGGGAAAAAAAGAAATTTGGTCATAGTTACAACTTTTTTCCCATAATATATTTATTCTTTGGCAAATGGACAAACTTTAATGTTCAGTTACTGTTCAAATCTTTCTTTCTAACACCATGTTTATTATCTATATCAAATGTTATTTATATGTTAGCATAACTATTTTTTGTTTTTCAATTTGGTTTATTTGTTTTTACTTTGTAAGTGGTTTAAATGAACACATATTTTCTTTTTTTCTGGCAGATTTTTATTTTCACATTAATTTCATCTGTACTAATCTTATCTGCAACGTTTTCATTATATTGCTTATTTTGCTTGGAACCTCATTAAGGTAAATATTAAATGACTTAGTTTATACTTCATAAGTCTAGAAGTGTTCCCATAATAGTAGAATTATTATTTATTACACACTACTACTAAATTTGAATTATTTTTAGTAAAACAAGTACACCTGAAAATATTATACTAATGGAAATAAATCAAGCACTCAAGGGTGATCATGGCATGGTATCTCTTATATGAGAAACACAAGATAAAAATACGTAAACTAGCAAGCTAAAAGAAAGGCAGCAGGAGAGAGAAGGGCCGACGTTGCGGCACATGGGAGAACACTGCGGAAAGGGGAGAAGGGGTAGGAAGGAACGGGAAGGAAAGACATGGTGATGAGGATGCCATATGCATATGCCCAAATCCTCAAAGTTCAATGCAATTATTATGTATTATAAATGCAGATTAATTATATAATGTATAATTATTGAAGTATATAATTAAAATAATCAACTGAAATATAATAACAAAACTAAAAGAATTCACTTTTGCTTTGCTTCCTTAAATCATGTTTTTTAGAAATACACAATATGTACATATACATATAAATTTGTATAACTACTATTTTATAATGCCTTTGTTTTATTACTTTCTAAATATTATGTTTTGAACTCCCATTTAATATAGGTCCATAAATACCAACTTAATCTGTTTTGTTGCTTGCTTATTGTTTCATCATAATTGTATTTATATTGTTCAATTATTTCTACATTACCAAAATGTTTCAACAAATATCTTCCGGTTCAATGTTTTAGTATTACTCTGTCAAATATCATAGTTATGGTAAAAGTGTTTCAAAATTAAATATAGTTAATTAAAAGTAATATGAAAAATTCAGTTTCTCCAGGCACAGTGGCTCCATTTCAACTGATCAATAATGAAAACTTGGTAGGGGCTACTTAAGACAATAAAGATACAGAATATTTACATCAACATCCAAAAAAATATTGGCAAGTGTTAATTGTACATTTCAGTTTTATTTTTAGAGAGAATTCGAAAACTCGGGCTCCACGTTTGTTTCTACATTTTTAATTTGCATGTATTCAAATCAAAGAGGTTGTAGAATTTGAGAGCCACAGTAAAGATTAGGGGAAGGGATCTAATTTTCCATATTTCATCAATATTGAATTTTAACTATTTTTTCTAAAAATCTAAGAAAAAGTTTTCTTCATACTATAATATTCTGATGAGTAGTAATTTTATAAAGTTACATTTGTTAAAATTTACAGTTATGATGGATTATATTTTACATCACATCTCCTCTCAAAAATAATTTTGATGGACACAGCCGTCACTTCGGTGGGCATGTGCTTATGTATGTCACTCCTGAGTTGTCCTGATAATCTTCAATTTTCTCGCTTTTCAGAATCTTTCTTATTTCCCGTGTTGCTCACCTGTACATTCTACCCCAATATACGGAAATCCATCCTGCATGTCTTAATACGAAGAGTGAAGGAATCGACCTTGAATTCCACCTCCAGTCAACTGGCACCGTTTCCAGATTCTATTTTCAAATCTGTAACAGAAGGGAAGGGTGATGTGCACAGCTCCCAGTCCAATTCCCCATTTCTGGCAGTTCTTCATCTTCTGGCCCTGCTCTACTATGATTAAGTGTTTTTCTGAACATTGTTTCCAGGTTTCCTGGTATTGAGCCAAAAAACCTGAGCCAATGTTGTACACGGAGGATGATAATTGTCAGCCAGCTTTGCTACCGGGTTATGTTTTCTTTGCCCTTACTTAGAGCAATTTACAGTGGGAGGTCCGCTCTCTTCACCATGTGCCTCATAGTCACTTGTTTTCGGATGCTCTTCCACTAATTAGCAATAACTTGAAATATCCGTCTCAGAAGAGCTTCAAAACTATGTTCTAGAGAGGGTCCCATCGTCACAAGCTTGCTGTCTTGAATTTAATTGATCAATGGTGGTAAAATTATGAAGCGCCTTTCTCTGGTAGACTATGTGGGGTCTTAGAATACAAAGAATTCATTCTACACGGTCAAGTTCGATTCTATATTTTTCAGCCTTTTCTCCATCTGTCTCTCACTCATATTGCTATCAATTCCTACCAGATGTGAGTGTTGGGTTAGCAGTTCAAGGTTACTGCAGAGTGTTGCTAAGGGATTTAAAACCGTTTCACTGACCCTCTATCCGGATTAAAAGAATACTTGAGGAAGAATCCCTTGGGGTGAAAACTCACATGTCAATTTGAATCAGAAATTTCTGATGGTTAAATTTAAAAGTAATTTTTTTTTGTTGTAAACACTGATAAATACAGCATTAAATTTGGTCTGTCCTATGAGGCAATGATTCCCTTTAAATAAATTTGATATGATAAAATTTGTCCCTAATTTGAGTTACAATGTGTCCCTTTTAAGGGTTACTGTAAAATCAAAGCAAGGTAAGGAAATTCCTTAAAGCAAACTAGGTTTCTAAGAACACTCTTTTTTCCAAAAGTAGAAATAGTGAGGCATGAATTTATTCTATTGGTAATGCTTAAACATTTAAAATTAAGATTTTTTAAAGTAAGATATCTTACATTATTCTATGTGCATAATCATTTATGTTAGCAAATTATTCTCCAACCTCATTTTCTGTTTGACAGTAGGATTCTCCTTGTTACAATGTGTCTGCGTATGAGAAATGAAACGATAAACATAAGTCATGTAGTTTATTGCTCTATAAATTATATTTTTGAAAATTTCCATGTATATACATCACAATATTCTGTTTTTAAAAAATAATTTGAAGTTACAATTTTGATAGCAAACAATATTTTTCTCTCAGCAATCTCAGTACTTCACTGTTGAGAACTGTGCATTATTTAGGAAGTGTAAGGATTTTTTCTTTTCTTCTTAAACATGGTTGTTTCTTCTTATTTACAAAATGTCTACATGTTGCAGTAGCAAAAATAATGATCACAAATCTAATAGAAAATACTGGATTTCTAACTTGCATTGACATTGATATTTGCACTGAATCATATGATGAACTGTTCTTTTACTATTTTTAGAATATATATTTATACTTCATCCTTAATAATATTTTAAAACTAGTATAAATATATAAAGTTGGACTCGGGTAATTATCTTATATTTTACCTTGTTGTGTGTGCCAGAAGTTGTACAAGGAACTCAATAAATCACCTCCTATATTCTTTCAAAAAACTACCAAACACAGAAACTGATAATGTATTACTATTATTATTTTGCTTTTGTATTTTGGTTGTAATAGCTGAGATTCAAGAGACTGCTGTGTGTCTTGCCCAGGTTGCAGAGTGTAGAGTGACTGCCAGTGCTGTGTTCCATAACGTTCTTTCTCTGCAGGTAGTCAAAAACTAAGTCATTTAAAAAATAAAATGACTGAAAAAGTCCTATGATATATATATATATATATATATATATATATATATATATAGAGAGAGAGAGAGAGAGAGAGAGAGAGTTATGAAAGTAAAAGGCTAATATACTTAACAAGAATCAACTATTATCCACAAAATGAATTGTAGTTTTATTCTTTATATCACCTACATTTTCAGTTTTCCTCTCCTTGAATGTAAAATTCTTATATCTTTGATTTTATATATATGTATATATGTATATACACACACACATATATATATATATAAAATCTATTACGTGTGTGTATATATATATGTATATAATAATAAAATAATGATTTGAAAAATACATGACATCAATGACAGTAGTGACAAAAGTGACAGTAATCTATTTAAACAACTATAGACTAATATGAATAAACCTATAATATGATATCTTAAACACAAGTTGCATATTTTTGAAGGCGTATGGTTTCCCAACAGATATTTTGGAGAATTTGACACCAAATTATAAAGCAATTATCAAAAGTAGATATGTCTAAATATAGTTGTGTCATTATATGGTGTACAATAAAACTATTCTTATTGAAGGTTTGTGGTCAAAATCTCCATTCATTGTTTCATTTTCAGTCCTAATCACGGCTCTCCGGTTTACTTCTGTATACATAGATATTGGAATTCAAAAGTTATACATTGCATATTATTTTGTGTATTCTACTTGTTATATATTTTACCTGAAATGTCAGTATTTAACACAAAATATTCAAATATATTGTGTAACATGCAATGAAAATTTATTGTCGTTTTCCATTATTTACTTCATTTAAGTAAATTCACCTCATATTGATTGAGAGATGCCTATTTTATGTGTCAGTTTAATTCAAGGAAAAGAAAGAAATGTTAATATACAGGCAGCTGATATCCAATAGAATACAAATGATGAATGCGGAAGGCTGAAACAGTAGAAATTTGATGCAATACGTCACCTAGGAGAAAGACACAAAAGATTTTCAATTCTTTACCTTGTAGATTGAGGGAAACATATTCTAGCCTCTACCTATATATTACTCTATGTGCTCATTCTGCCACTCTTCCAGTTGTCGCCACCCTGAGTTCAGGGTCCAGCTTATTTTATGCAATGTGACTTGGCCTCACTGGCTACAAATAACAGGTAAAGAGCCACTCCTTAATTGGGGTCAGCCTGCCACCCCAAGTAGAGTTTGTCTTTTTCCAACAATAATTTTGATTTTTTGGGGCTTAACTCTTAAGGATATATTAACATTTTTGGTGTGGCAGACATTCTTTTATGAGCAAAATAATTTAATGACTTAGGATTACATTCATTTTGAATGTAAGATTTCCTAATGTAGCTATTAGAACTATCACATGTATAAAATATAGCGCTCAAGAAATATTTTCTGCCAAATTAAGCCCATTCTGCTTAATGGATTAGTCAAAACAAAATTCCAATTACTATGAAATAAGTTATTAGTATAGAGTACTGGTGCTGGAGTCAAGAAGAAATTATATGCTGAAAAATTAGGAAATGGTAGCTCATAACTTCCACAGTTCCAAATTAATAGTAACAAAAAGAGGTATCAGAATTGTTAAAATTGTCAAATCTTCACAAGGAAAGATTTTAAAATCTATAAATAAAGCGAATTAACATATAAAGACATATAAAAAACAAAAAACAAAGCCAGCAGAGTCTGTTGGTAAATCCTGCTTCTGTGAAGATCACTCAGCTGTCAGCCAGAGTGAAATTATATATATATATATATTTCATGTATAATTAAATATGTATATCCATTTAATATACATATATTTAATTAGCTGGGCCTAATATGAAAATATAGATCAAAGGTCACTCATTTTATAATGAGGAAAATAAGCTACATTGTGTATGTACTTTTCTACAATACTGCTATGACTGTTGCATAAGGTAAATTTGAAAAATAGCTATTGTGAAGGAAGTAATGGAGGCTACTGGTGAAGATATGATTAAGTTACATCATAGGCGTATATAAAAATGTTCCAGGAAAAAAACAATTATTTTGTATAACTACTACACTCCCATAAAATAGCATAATTTCTTTTTCAAAAATGAGGTCAAGCTAAATAATTAAAATTAATTTACGAATAATTATTATAAAAATCACCAGATTTACAAGTTAATTTGTGGAGAAACCTATCAATGAAGCTGAATCTAGAGTGGCACAGATTAAAAGTTTCAATTTATCAATAAGAACAAATCATTAATAAATCCTATTTCAAAAGTAAAGAGACCCTGGCCAGGTGACATAGTTCTGTAATCTCAGCACTCTAGGAGGCTGAGGCAGTAGGATCACAAGTTCAAGATCCATTTAGGTAATTTAGAAACTTAGTGAGACTCTGTCTCAAAATAAGAAATTAATTAATAAATCATTCAGTTAATTAATTAATAAGAATAGAGGTGATTCTCATTGCCAAAACAATGAGCTCCATGTGCTGTTAAAAACAAAACAAAACCAAAAAAAAAAATAGCAAGCAAAGTTACTAATGAAGAAAGAAGCAGGGAAAATAGATTGGAGGTAAGTACCTACCTCTTTACTTTGACCGTCTCTACATTCTTACTTTCCATGCATTTTAAGTGATTTTTCCCTATTAAAGTTTTGGCCATTAATGTGGAGGATTCTTTATCCTAAGTATTCAAAAATAAATTAATAAATAAAAAGAACAATTTCCCAAAGCTCTTATAACCAATGGATGTTTTATTTACATAATTTTGTTTTAAGTTCAAAGATTTGATCAATATTTTCTCCTAACAAGTGACTATGATGCCATTACCATTGATTTTCACCTGAGGTCAAATTAATTCTTTACACTTCAGTTAATTTTGCCCAGAATGTGAAATAGCATAGAATGACACATTGAGTGGGACAGAGATATTGTCCCAAATGTAAATTGATTAATAACATCAGTGCTATGGTTTGGAACTGGAATGTTCCTCAGAAGGCTCAATTATTTGGATGTAGAGGGATAACTGTGGAACTGTGTATTATTGGAAGGCACAGACGTTTGAGTTTTGATCTGGAGGGATTTTCTCAACTTGTTGAGATTGAGGGGTGTGGAAGGGCAGAGATTTTAGACGTGTGTTATTGACTTGTGGGCCAGAAAATCAGGGAGGAACACCTATTCTTGGGAGTTGGGGGTGCTGGAAACTTGAAATATTTAAAGGAAGGAAAATATATAGAAGAAGATTTTTATTAGCTTGTTGAGATTGGGGATTGCCCAGAGCACAGCTTTCAAGTTTTGTGTTAATTAGTAGTGGGTGAAGAAGTGAGGGAGAGGTACTGAGTCTGTGTGCTGGAGGCCCAAATGTCAGCTTAAACCAAGAGAAGGAAGGAAGAAGAAACATTGTTACAGCTTCTTCCTGGAAGGCCCTGGCCTTGCCTGAGTCTGCAGATGTACACGTGCTCCTCCTTCAGTAGGCTTCTGTCTGCAGTGCTGTGAGCCGCTCTCCCGCCACTGCCACGTACTCCCACCATTGTGAACGCACTCTGTGAGACCTTCTGAAATTGTGAGGTGAATTAATCTTCCCTCTCTTAAATTGTGGATTTGGGGTATTCTGCCACAGTAACGAGGAAACAAGTAAGACAAAACCTGTAGTAAAATCTGTAACATCTCTTAGGAAAGACATTACTACTTCCATGAAAAAGGAAATAATTTGATGAGTTATCCATGTATTTTAGTGATTTT